>SRHC01003288.1:0-58247 GCA_004794325.1 Pomacea maculata | reverse complement strand
AATTTGTAGCCGGCTACAGTAGCTGTAGCTAGGCTACAGCTACTCCCCATCCCTGGGCAAAGTACAGTACAGAGCGGCGCAGCCCCTCCACCCGTAGCCCGGGGCCTTCGAGACGCCAGTGTGACATTTCCGTTTAGCGACCTCATTCCTCCGCCAGTACGCCCTCTCTCTCTCCCTATAACACGGTGCTTTCAAAACTTGGGGCTGAAGACCTGACACTTGTTGCAGTGACCTTGTCAGGTGAGTTCATCGGCCCGACAAGCAAATGGTGTTTTGAAAGCAGCGCGCGGCCAGAGACAGGAACTTGTCAGGTAAGTCAGAGTACAGTGCGTGGGGTACACCATGCAGTTTCCGTCTGTCTACTGTTGTGACTTTACAGTTATTGTTGACACGGCACCTTGGAGGCCAGAATGAAGTGTTTTAAGACATTTTGAGGAAGCAGAAAAGCCTCTGGTCCAGGACCAAGCAAGTTGTTTGGAGGACGTGCTTGAATGACACTGACAGCTTCGCCTACTTCCGTCTCAGCGCAGTGTGTAGGTAAACTGAGTGAGGGGGGTGCAACCTGCAGGTTCATTGTGAGTCAACGTGTGGATTTATGATGAATGATGGAATATAAAAATAGCATCCCACTGTATCAGCCAGGTAGGCGAAATAATTACATTTACAGCACAATAGTGAGACATTTGTAGGTCCATTCCAAGTTACAAAAACAACAACAACAAGCGTGTTGATCGTTCCCCCGACAAAGGAAGAAGTTATTTTGTTGCTATTTATAGTCGAGCTAAAGTAGGTAAAAGTAAATTATGATTTTACCAACAGAAGAACACAAATTGCGATGCTATAATAATTGGCTCAACTTTCGTTTTTGTCTCATTTTTCAGGCATAAACATTAAGTGTTTTAAAGTGGCCAGCCCACCCTTAGAAGAATAATGAGCACAATTATTTATTGAAGGTGAATAATACACCTTAATATACAGTTTTAAAGAGTGTTGTTTTGTCATTTCTATTAAGATTTTCAGTGTTGTTATGATTCTTTACATATGGGAGACCTATAACCAAGATATTCCACTAACTGAAGATCCACCCCCATTACAAACAACTGCACCTCCATAACCATTGATGTTTTTATGGTCATGCACTTCATGTGTCATCTGCTTTGTCACTGTGGTGTGAGCCTACAATGTTCAATGTGATATACTAAAACTGTCATTGTTAATTTAAACAATGTTAATAGGCACTTGAAATCATTTAAATTGTATCCCCTGCAGTCCAGCCTTTCAACCACAGATGAATTGTTGGTTGTGAGTGCACATGGGTGTATGATGATGTAGGTGTACTTTATGAATGATTTAGATGTAAGATTAAATATTTTTGTGTTTTGCTACAAAGCACCATTTGCCCTATCCTTTGTTTTGTCGCTAGCACTTGTTTTGGATTTTATTTTTTGTTTCTGTAACAGAACACACTTCCTGAATAATAATTGCCCATTGGGATTAATAAAATTGGTCATTTGTCAAGTAATCTATAGGGTCAGTAATTATCCTTAACCTTAACTTTCTCATATAATCTATGCGGTCAGTCATTAATCTTAACCCTAAACCTTAACCCTTTCTCACATCCCCAAACCATTATACACCTATGTCTACCCTAAAATCTAATATCAACCATGCCCCTAATGAGAAAAAGGGAAAATGGTATGTATCATCAAAGTATTATGAAGGCAAGACATTTTAAAACAAATTAATGTTATTGCAACCACTTAATTAAAAAATGGCTTAGATATTAATGTTTTACACTGAGCCCTAAATAAGATATTGTCATGGCAAAGCAGCTTTACTCAGAAAAGTCAAAAAGTTTTTAAAGTGCTAATAATATTATCACGGGACCCAGTGGACATGTGTTTATGTGATGACAGAAGTGCAGAAGGTCATAGTGACAGTTTCAGTGGCATATATATGTAAACGTTACCCTTGCAATGGCAATGTTACTCAGATAGAGCTTATGTTGAAGTAGCTAGTTCTTGTTTGATTTCCCCATGGATTTTGAAGTTTGGCCTGTCTTTCTTTCTGGACTCTATTTATGTGTTTGTGGGTGGGTGGTCATTCACACACAATATGAGAAAAAGAGGAAGATATTTATCTTTGTGACTCATTTCTAATAATCATTCTCAAGACCACTTATCTTTTATTTTTCAATTCACAGATGAGACAGCACTTCCGATGGATGACCATTTTTCTTTATCTGATATTGGGGAATTAGCACCTAAAGACCCAAATGACACTGAAAACATCTATCCTCCTAAACACCAAGAATTCTCACCCCAGTCATATGGCACATCGAACAAGGCTTATAGCAATGAAACAGGAGAGACTATTTTCCACGAACCAAACAACAACTCGGATGTGCTTGGACATTTTGCATCTGAGGATTTTCCTGGGAGTGCAGACATTTTAAATGAGACCCCAAATGACTCAAGTTTCTGCAGCATCAGAGAACCTAAGCATTTGAAAGGGGAAGAGGGTCAAGAGAATGAAGCTTATGATGGTGATGAGGAAACGGATCAAAGCTACGTTTATGGAGAAAGCCCTTTCAGCAAATTACCAGATTTTAAAGGAAGAGATCCCTTTCCTGTGCTTGAAAGGTATTGTGTAAAGTTTTCAGTTTGTAATTATTTTATTGTAATAAGTATAGGAAAATTTAAACCATTTGCTTAAAGGGCTAATTTGTTAAGTTTCATAAGCAAGACATATGAATCAAATAGTTGTACAGTTTTTCAACACCATACGGAAAAAAAGTGTCTCTTAGATCAGGCATGTCAAACATGCAGCCCTTTGCAAGCACACCAGCAGACACTGTACACATGTGTGGCCCTCATGGCAACACAAATTTAACCCACGTGGCCCTCAGTTTGACATACCTGTTGCATGCTCAATGGGTCAAATAATGTTAGATCACCAATATGTTAAATTTTGCACATGACTGCAAACAGACATTTTATAAAAGTTGAGCATTACATTACTTGACTCTATATAGTGAGATGTATGATTACAAATATATTGACAGCTGTCATCTTGTGATTGTTTGTTAAATCTGATGTATTGTGGCATATTTATGACTTTACCATTTTTTTGACTACTGACTTTCTATTGATTATACCAGCAACAAAAGAGATATATTATGTGTCCATATCTGTTTCCAGGCCTGGTAGTGGAAGGTATCTTAAAAACCCTTCCTTGGAAAGGATGAAAAGCCCCAAAACTCTGCAGCGCATGTATGACCCTCAGACTGGTCTGTACATCACACCTCCACCGATCTCTGTAGGTTAAACATTGCCGTACACACTAAACTTTAACTCTTAACAGTTTACTTCCAGCGTATTGTCAAAATGCAAGTGAACATACTCTGGAAGAAACTGTAAAGAGTTAAAGACATGACTCCTTAATGTAATCATCAGGGGAGAGAAAGTTTCACACAAAATTACAAGTAATAGGTATAAATAAGCAGATAGTTTGCTATTAAAACAGATAATTGAAAGATATTATCAGAAACCAGTAGCAGCCGTATACAAATGAGAACACAGTAACCTTACTGTTTCAAACATTTGCATCAGTTGTTGTTGATCATCAACAAGCTTTAACAAGAAGTTAATGAATCTTTTATATCAGACAAAGACAGAACAGCCTTCATCCAACAGCAAAGTGCGTAAGCGTATACCACGGCCTCCAAGAAAGCTCTACATGAATTGTGCTTATTTTTGGTCCTGCTTAACTTGCCTTCTGGGGGCATTCTTCTGTGCGATACCTGCACTTCGCTACACCCTCACTGTAAGCATTTCTGGCACAATGGTTTGATAGCTGTTGTCATTGTATAAAATGTCTTCTTTTTTGTCACTGGGAAATGAATAGTACAGGTTGTGAATTATTTTAAGAGGAATATGTGTATGTATAGTTTCTGGATTAAAACCATGTTTATTGTGTTTTCTCTGCACTTAAGCAAAATGCTTTGTCTTAATCAGTGAATTAAATTTACAGAAGATACAAAAATATTATATAACAACTATTGTCAGTAAAGTCCCTAACGTTTTTAACAGGCAAATGCATCCAGAAAGATTGGAGACTTCAACAGTGCTCATTCCTACTTGAAGAAGGTGCTAATCCTTTGCATAGTGGCATTAGTGGCAGCAGCAATTGGATGGACGCTAGTTATTCTGTTCCTCACAGGCCACCTGCCCGTTGGGTGAATAAGTGCCTGTCATATGTGGCATTTTGGAGAAATACAGAGACTGGACAAACTGACTCGCTGCTGATAATGTTTGTATAAAACTAGTAAACATCAGAGAACTAGGACAAAGGTGAAAGTAGAGTCTTCCAAATTCCTGAGTCATTTTTAACTTTCTATTTTTAAAATAAAATTTGTGATTTCTAATCAGAAACTGCATAGACATGCACAGATTGCTTTTAAAGCAGAGAAATACTCTGCACTGCTAATACTAGCAGACACTTGTGATGGTCACCTGGAATATTTGTTTAAGAGATCCACATATTTTCTAGTGTGTATTTATAGATGCATGTGTGGAGGATGGGAGGGGAACACACACCTGCATTTTTGTGTGAGTCTGTGAATGTGTCTAGATGACAACAGGGTTTACTTACTTTTACATAGAAAATTTTTTTTTATTTCACTACGGCAGCTTTTGTTGGTCCAAGTGAAATAATTCATACTTTTCCTGAAATCTTAAGTTATTGTGAGTAATATTTATCTTGTGTTTGAAGTACATAAAAAATAGATCATGTTGCTGCCTTACCTGATGGATATGTTTACACCACCTATATTATTCATGATCTTTTGCTTTAGGAAACCTTCATTATCTGATAAAGTAAATGTTCTGTCAAGGGGTTCCTATGATGTAGAAATGAGAATATGCTGGATCATTACAGAAGTTGTAGTTTGCATGAGGTAAAATATCTTGATTGGTCATCATTATTAGTAAAAACTTTTTTTTTTGGAGGAAGAGGAGGAAGGAATGTGTGGAGAGAGTGTGTGTGAATGTGTGCTTGTATCTATGCACAGCCTCCTCTACGATAAACCTTTGACCATCAGCAAATGATCACCAACCCCTACCTTATCTGAATTTTCTACACAAAACTGAGAGAAATGTAGCCATTCTGTCATAAAGCCTTAACACGTGTTCACTTTATTAAAAATAATTCCTGCTTTATTTTAAATAAAAATTATCAAAATATTTAATTTCTATCGTATTTTGTTCTCTATACCATGCATAAAACAGCAATAACACTTGGTGCTACAAATGATACATAAAAGTCAGTCTTAACAATATCATTTGCATAGGTTACATTTTAAAATTTCAACAGAGGGGACACAACCAGTCTAGTTGAAGTCTCATAGCCTATAGAGGCTATAGTTAGTAAACTTAGTGCCTCACAATTTTTACAGTTTATCATGGAGAAGGTAGAGCTCAGCACCCTCATTCACTTTACAAAGACAATACATATGCCTTTTAAATACAAGAAAGGCAGAAGTACAAGTGCTGGCATATCCCTCTGTGCTAAATTCCAGTCCATAAAAGCACACGGTGCAAACCCCCTACAAAATCATTACATAGTACATATAACATTACAGCAGAGGAAACTGCATAGCACAGCACTTAACAATCTAAGCAAGAGAGAGAAAGAGTGTGTGTGTAGGTAGGACATGGGCATATGCATGAGAGACTGAGAAGGGTTGTAATTCATTTAGCTGTTTGCTGTGCATGCTAATATTGCTTTACATAAACATGAATTTTTTTAAAAAAACTGCATGAGAAAGGAGGGAATTACAATAATATACAAGATAAGTTTGATCAAGTTGAAAATCTATCAGTTGTAATAATGCTCATTGTAGTTTTTTTTCTTTTTTGTCAGAAAGGACAACTGTATAAAATGCCTGTACACGTACACACCTTCACATATACACTCAACTGTGCAGGACATGTACCATAATTGCAGTATTGACTGTATATCTTCTTTCTCTTGTATCACCACCTTATCATAGTGAAATAAAATTTCAGATTTATTTTTACATATCTTAATAGTACCTGGGTGTAATTTCTATGTTGCTGCACAGATTTATTGTTTATTTGTGGAATTCGCAAGAAACGCTTGTTGGTGTTAAGGAAATGCAACTCCATAGTACTCATGACCCTCTGAATTGAAGCATGTGTATGAGCAAAGCAGTGCTCTCACTGGAATTTTGCCATTCATATTTCTGATCTTCATCGTCTGAAAAAGAGCAGTGTAAAAGCCACAAACAAATCTTTCTTTGACTTCATTGCTAATTAGAGTTCTGCATTACAGTGCACAATTAATTTCTAGATAAATTAATATTTGAGCAAACTGAATCTGAGGCAACATTCAAAAACATTATTGTCTTAATGTCATAAGAATCAATCTGGACATTTTTTTTCACTCTTTTTGTAACAGCACTGGTACAAAGGTGCCTCAGTAGCAATATTTCTCTATATTGTTTAATTCACATATGATTAGCTTAAAACTATTTCAAAATTCTCTCATTCATTTTAAGCTCCACAGTTTTTTTCACAGTAATTTCACGGAAAGATTTCATCTTTTATATTCTCTAGTCTTGTACCAAAATCATATTAATCCTATTGATAATGTAAATCACATGAAAAAACTTCAAGTAGACTGCTTTGAAAACAGTTTGTCTCATGCTAAAAATACAAACACTTTTCCTCCCCACCTAAAAAACCCACAACCCTAAACCATTACCTTTGTATCTACAAAATGAACACATTCCAGCCAGGTGTTTAGAAATGCTTCACCACATACAGCACACTTGCTGCTTTGTGCTAACATGTCTTGCAGCTGAGGGTAGTGTCTGATTGACCTCCGCAGGTATGACCACCTGAATATATGAAACGGCACAACTGTTTTGATCTCCAGTGACTATATTTCTAACACTCCCAACCATCAGATTGGTACTTAATTAATCAGGGGATATAAATGGAAGAAAAGGGAAAGAATTGAGCTCCACCTTCCAAATGCTTTAGGCACCATGAACTACCAGAGTTTCATACCCTTATGATTTATAGGTTATAGAAACCTTTGCTTTTTTTTTTAAACTTAAAACTAACATTCTATTAAGTATGCATTAGAAAACATTTTTTCCCATTGATAACTGCATGGGAGGTCATTGCCTAGCTGTATAATAATAAAAGGCAGGCCTAATTAGTAGGAAAAGTAAGCAATGTCAGTTTATTTCCATAGCTATAATGTTCAAGCTGGTTACATATTTATATTGGTATCTACAGAGTGGTAAGAAGAAAATTTCAGGCCTACGACTATTGTTCCCTTTTCATTCTTTCCCTTTTAGAGCTTAACAGTATTATTTAGAGGGCCAGCACACCACGAAAGCAAAAAGCACTATATATTCTGTAAGTCCATTTGCATAAAAAATGACGGTACTTCTGATTAAAACAATAATAGCACATCAAGGTAAAAAGAAATACAATATGAAACAGGCAAGCTTTCATGACAAAGAAGGCTAAATGTTGTTACCTGCCTCGCATCTCTTTCAACACAAAACGAGCAACAATTTCCTGAAAAAAATATTTATATACTAGTTATAAAAATCATGACAATTAAAATTCTTTACTAATTTTAGCAAGATATTGCACACTCAAAAAAGTAATTCTGATATTGTACCTGAATTAAGACCTTAATTGGTCAGGTTAAGTTTCTGAAACATGGTGTATGCACTTCCTTAAACATTTGCAGACATTCCACAAAAATACTTTGCTCCTCTAAGATGGAGATCTTGTTCAATATTTATATATGTTTATGAAAAGTAAAAAGTACTATAATATTCAATTTCTTTCAACCATTGAAAATGATAAACAGTTTTTTTCGGACACACTCATACATGTATCACACACACATGCACCATATGACTTGCAGCAAATTAAAGTTTGGCGTAAAGTATTATTTCTAGTTTGAAAAGAGCACCTTGAGTGTCAGGACCTCCTCTTCCTGGAGAGAATGGATAGGCACATGTTGAAGTAAGGGATTTTCTTCACAATGTAATTCCTTTAGGGGCAGACTGGAAATCTAGAGACATAAAGTATTCTGTACTTGTCAAGCTCTGACAGGAACAGTGAATGTCTAATGAGTTGGCAATGGAATCTGCTTTTAAAAACTGCCCCTTCCAAAATCTGCAGCCAAAATGCACAAAAAAATTTTCTTTTCTGGGGGGTGGGAGGGTGTACATAATAATTGTGATGACAATGGTTTTGTGTGTGTGTGAGACACAGTGAGAAAGCGATATGGTGACAGAAACAGACATAATAGAGCATGAAGGTAGAAACTGTGCATGCATGTGTGCATGTTAATCAGTGTCTGGTGTGTAAGCAAGCAAGACAGTAAGTGCATCAGTGACAGTAAGCGAGGGAGTGATCAAGAGAGGTCCAAGCTAATATACATTCAAGCCCTAGTTTGATGACAAAACTAACTAAAATTCCATAATATTAATTCATGTAAATCGCTGTTCAGCGCAATCACACCCACATACCTCTGTTGGAAAGATCCGAAGGTCATTTCCAGCCACATCTAGCACTTGAAGATGATAGCACTTTCCAATGCCCTGTTATCAGAATTCATACAAACATGAATTTAAAATTCAAAAAAGTTTGTACAGTTCTCATCATTAACTCATGATTACTGACTAAATTTACAGCGAGCAGAGAGATGAACTGTACAAAACAAATCTGTTAAATAAACAAAAAGCAAAGAAATACCATGTTGATATGTGTGTGGTTATGTGCATGTGTGTGTGTGGTGTGTTTGAGAGAGAGGATGTGATTATTACATGTCCACAGTATAATCCATTAATTTTAATGATGTGTCCAAAACTTGGACTCCAACTGTCAATCAGTATGTAAGAATCATTTAACACCTACCATGTATGAGACAGTCAAGAGTATAGCCAACAGACAAAACTAGTGTGTAAGAATGTGACAAGAAAATTTAACTCATCTGAAAAATGAGAAAAAGCATTTAAATTGTGGACAGTGTTAACACGAGGAGTTCATAGTACATATCATTAGAAAAAAATTGTAAAGGTAAAAAAGAGCTGTGGCATGACAAAAAATACACACATGCACATGCAAATGCATTACTACACAAGACATGCACACGTGGGCATGTTCTCTCTCTCTCTCTCACACACACACACCTCTGGAAGTTCTCTGATTTTATTCTTCTGAATGAACAGTTTTTCCAGTTGTGTTAAATAGCCAAACTCCAAAGGCAGTGAGGTCATCTGATTTCCAGCAGCATGCAGCTCTTTCAATGTGGAAAGTGCACAAATCTCTACAGGGAGTGTTTGAATTTCGTTATTGTCCAGACTAAGGAATTCAATGTTTTGTAGACTGTAAACAGATCAGCAAAAGCAAAGAAACAGTTGTTTCAAACAAACAAAGATCATCATACAGGGCTTCTGCTAAGGCTAAATTCTTTGGGGTCAGATTTTTAAGGGGTCCCTGTTCTTCGCCCAAATTTGAAGGGGACCCCATTGACGAAAATTGAAGGGGTCCTCCGAACTTTTAATGCGTACTGTATGCAATTTTTTGCGTAAGCAGAAGCCCTGATCATATATATGAATGTTTTTATCAAATAAAAGTTGCTGTGCAGAAATGTAAAGTAACGACAAAAGTGAACAAATCAAGCGTAATGTCCACATTTAATCCACACAAATAAAAAGAAAAAAACTTTGTGAAATGTCCTTCTGGTAATCCTATTGAAACTAGTGTTTCAGATTGCCATTACTGAGTTTGTAGTAAATTTTAACAGACAGCTCTTTTAAGATGCATTAATCTTGTTGGGAAAAGATTATGTGTCGTTAAAAATGACTATAATGAATATAATTATAAATAATATAAACATTTACAAGGAAAGCAAGCTGATGTGTTGCACCCTTTCTCTGCTGATCTCTTCCAGTACTGTTGTCATTTAGATGAAAGCAGCCAATCACTCTGCTCTTATGAACATTCAAATACTGTAAAGGAATACATTATCAGAATTTTGCCACTTTTATGATATATAACATTCTCGTGCTAGACATACTTGCCAATTTCTGAAGGCAGTGTTTTTAACTTGTTATTGTTCAAATTCAGGAATCTTAAGTCTCTGAAACCATCTGCCACAAATGAAAGAATACATATACATCATCATACTTGCTACTGATTTCCACTTACAAACCATGCATTTAATGCTTATTTATTGTCAATATTTGCACTTATATCACTGGTTTCATTAGTTTTTAAATATTTACTACTTTATTTATCTATCACAAACAATCTACTTGAGCTGTCTTCAGTGGACTTTTAGACTAAAGTCTAGTATGGCATTCTGCACATTCTACCAGAGTAGTTGGCATTCTGCCAGTAGAGAAAATGAAACAATGTATAATCCTTAATCAAATCATAACATCCTTTGAAAACACACTGATTTTTTTAATTTGAAATATTGATACAATTTTGAAATCTTAGGAGCTTAATTTGCTACTCACTTAGGCAAGATGGATGAATATCTGCAATTTTGTTGCCAAACATGTGCAGTTTCTGTAAGCTGTTAATATGTTGCAAAATGGATGGGAAATCCTCAAATTCATTGTTTCCAAGATGAAGCATTTGTAACTGAAATATTGTATGATGTAAGTTTGATATATAATCAGACATTATACAATATAGGACAATACAATAATGAACATTTCACGATGCTTTCGGACTGACATGTGTGTGCAACATGCTGATAAATTGTTGTAAATTTTTGTTTTCAATGTGACATGGATAAACATGAAAACTGTAACAGTTTTTCATAAAAATGGAATGATATTCATGACATCAACATCGCTGTTCACTTTTTTTTTTAAAGGAGTGTTTTACAAACCATTCACTCAAATGGTCTCAGGCCAATTTCATTCAGAAAAAAATGTATAGCTAAAGCAGAGTCTGTCAGGTGGGCATTCCTTTTTGCTCTTCATTAGACCCCATTCAGATCTACACCATCTGTCTAGCCCTCATCAATTTGGCAGGGTAATTAATTTTTCATTTCCAGGAAAGCTCTAGTTTCTTATTTTTGACTGTTGCAACATATATACAGCATGTTAATTTTCATGTCTATTTCATCCAGTCTAAGATGATGTTGGCTACATAAAGCAAATGAACATTTTGCAGTTTGAGTCAATATATCGACATGAGAGACAAATTGACAAATCTTAAGTGTGTGTGTGTGGAGAGGGAGAAAGGGAGAAAGGTAGAAATTACAGTGCGACCAATAGAGACAACTTTCACTAGAAGCAGGCAGCGGCGTCTCTTGCTTGATCTCCTTTAAGCAAATGTATCAAGCGCTGATACATTTTGCTGAAGTAACTTAGTAAGACTATCTGACAGCTTCTCAAATTATTTTCAAGTTTGTCATTATGCACTAATATCAACTGAATAATCAGAGAAGTAAGTTTTCTGAAATTTTGAAAATTTGCAGTCTTTAAAACTCACATATTTTCGCCTACTGGGAAGAAATAATGCCTGATGTTATACGAGTATGACGTATAAATTGTACTCACTTGAAGTAAATGTGTGAGTTCATCAGGAAGTTTTTTCAGATTATTATTTTTGAGATTCAGTTCACATATGGATTCTATCCTTCTTATCGATTTGGGTAATTTGTCTAAATGCCTGTTGCAAAGATTTAGCCTCTTAGGTTGCCCCTGAAGTGCCCGAAGCAGTAAATTGTCGGCCATATTGTTATTGTAACTATGGCGTGGGAAACAGAGAACACTCTCGCCAAAATTCTAGCGTAATAGCTAAAGCGAGATTTGTATAACTGTAATAATTTATGACATTAATTTTATTTTGCTTAATATTTATAAAAGGAGTAAATATATTGAGTTCAGAGTAAACTTAAGCTAGCTTTGTTTACAGCTACTTTTGATTTTTCAACACCAAAGAGCTACTAAATGTAATCTAATAGACGCTATTCCTAACAATTGATTATGAAAAATTCTTATTGAAGTCATTTATTTGGTAGTTCGTCATCAGGGTGTCAGATTTTACGTAAGCAGCTGCGTATAATAGTAGTTTTTATGGAGTCGTGTTTATTTCATCGTTCGGCATATCAGGGTCGAGCTATGATTATGATGGTGTGAGCAAGTGAGGCAGTATTAAGGCAACATAGTTTTGTGTAGTTACTTGTATTTGCTTAAAATGGCTTCTCTGGACTTCGATGATGACCCTGGCCTACATCGTCTTGAGGGAGCAAGTGGTCAGGAGCAAGGTGGTCTTATGATTATGAAGAAAAAACCTTTAGGCGATGGTCATTTGTTCAGAAAACCCGATGTACCTAAGGTCTCATTGCTTGGACTTGATAAACTTGCTGCGTCAAAAAGACAGTCCGATGTCACTGACGGCAGTGCAACGCCTAAGCGGTCGAAAGTATCTTCATACAAAAATGATGACGACGATGAAGTTGAGGAAGAGAAGGACAATAAAAATTCTTACAGCAGTAATGAGAGGTAAAAGGAAACTACTTTGTTACTGAATCGCATGTTCCATTTAGTGAAACGTTGTAAAGTGTAAATTTCATAACAACTTATGTGAAATATGTGAGAGGAACATATATTCTGCTTGTATCTTCTCATACTACTTATATACAACTTACACTATTGTTGTATTTGATGTTACTGATAGTATTGCACACTCTTCACACCACAGTGATGTATATAGCATCTGAGTTAATGGTTAAAGATCATGTAGTATGTTTATTGCAAATCACAGTCACCCTAAATATTTCACTTACAAAAGAGACAGCGAGACTGGCTTTGAGGTTAAGTGCATGTCTTGTTTCTGTGAATTTTACTGTAATGGTTACACTCTCCGCCATTCTCTTAGATCTAATTCTTACTGTTTGTATTGTTTTCTTTTTTCTAAAACTTAGTCTCATTATAGATTCTCCTGGATAAGTCAAGAGATGCTGTCATTTCAGACTAAGCAAGAATTTTGTTCAACATGTGACTAGAAATGAAAATCGATGCCTGTAATGTTTATATTGTCTGACAGTGCAAATATCAGAAACAAATATTTTCTTGCAGTTATTAAATATCGAACTTTTGACAAGAAAAGAAACATTTAGTTAAAACAACATGTTTTTTTTCATGTTTTTGGACAGAAAAAAGGAGATGTTCTCATTGCAGATTTTTTTGCTATACATGTTTGAACTTAGTGTTGCTGGTTGTACGAAACCCCAGATGTACCCATTGATCTGTTACAATACTATTGTGCACCCTACCACCATTATTATTCCTATATACTAATATAAATGATACTGACTTCAGTGGCAGTGCTGTATCTCACTTTCAGTACCACATTATTCATAAGTTTGAATAAAAATTAATCACAGGAAATGGGGATTCTGTCTGATACTTTTTGTTCTTTTTTGACTTGCTCAGGCACTATCGACCACAAAGAATTGAAACACCCTCACATCCTGGAGGTGTCACTGCAGAAGCCAGAGAAAGGATGTCAAAACATCATCGTGATAGGGAGCGTGGTGTCTATGTGTCTTCAAAAGACAGAGACAGAGACAGAGAAAGAGATTACAAGAGGGACGGAGATAAACATCGTAATAGAGACAGAGATAGAGACTACAGGAGAAGTAGAGGTAAGCTATGAAAGGGGAAGCTGTTTGGATCTCTGTTTCCACTCCTGCTTGTGTCATTTGCTATATTCTGGAGATGGGGCCAGATGGCTTCTGTACCTTGTAAACCAGCAGTATGCTATAGAGATGCTAGGTGATTTAAACTGGAGATCATTGCACAAGAGTAATGCTGGTTGGTTGGATTCATCATGCTGCAGCTACTTTATTTGTTGTGTATGTTTAGTTCTCTCTTTTCTTAGCGGTCTTGCTGTTCTGTGACTTCTGTTAGTTTTTGTCAATCACACTGATATCACCATTGATTATTTCCATGGTTGATCCATCAAACATTTTCACCACATATATTTCTGGACTGCTGACTGTTTGGTGAGACCAACTCTTAACCTTTCACGAAGTTGTAGGTTGTCAATCTTGGCAAACCATTTAGCAGCTTAATAACTGGAACTGTAATAAAATTCTTTAACTTAACAATAGACTTGCAATAAATTTGTTACTTATTTACTTTTTATATCTTTTTTTTTTTGTCAAAAGCCCTCAACCTCCACTTCCCATGACTTAGTGTCAATAAACTGAAACATAACAGCTGGAGATTTTCTACTTCCATCAACACAGAAGTTTGCATTGTTTGCTTGTCTTCTTGATGTTAATAATTAAATCGGAAGCCAATTTGTGCTTTGGCCTTGTTCTAGAACAGACCTGGGCAAAGGCCAGCCCGCGGGCCAGATCCGGCCCGCCTCCTGTCTCTTACCGGCCCGCCCACTGGCCCGCCCGCCAGCATATATACTTTATATACAGTATTGGGTAAAACTGAGTTAACTATATTAGTCCGGCCCTCTAAAACCATTCCAATTTCTCATGCGGCCCCTTAGAAAATTAATTGCCCACCCCTGTTCTAGAAGTTAATGCAGAAGATTCATCTACAAGCAGTCCAGACATATATGTCCATGATTTTCCCAAACAGCTTACTACATGCTATATACATACTATTCTTCTAGTACATCAACATGTTTTAGTTTGTTGAGCCACAGGATGTTCAGTGGCATTAGGTGTTCTGTGATAGTAATTTTGTAACATTTAAGGAGATGCTCTTTCAGAACTGGTTCTTCTTCCTTCCTTGATGTAAATTTTACAGTAATGAGACTTGGTTGACCTTTTAAAGGTTTTTGAACTCTGCGGCAACAGATATTCTAGCTCCGTAAATAATGACCATAATATGCTGTCATTTCATCAGTCTTTAGGGTAGGATAAAAAAAAAAGGTACTAAAAGGTTTGAATTCAACACAGAAATTTTTTGACAATCCATATTTATAGATTACACAGTTCTCATATACTAATTACATTCTCTGTCCTAATATAACACCAGTCAGTTTTTGTATAAAGATTAGGAACCAAGTACTTTCTTATAGGGGTTTTTGGGAAGAACATTTGTGGCCACTATCTTGAATAGTGCTTCCACCCATCTAGAAACATCGTGTTTTCCACAGGCTGCTTGGCTAGTGACCTGCTGGAGCATAAATTCTTTGTCTCACTGGGAACACTGCCTGTGATGCTGCAGTTGGGCCAGATAGTATAGTTTTTTTTTCTTCTTTACAATTTTTAAGAAACATTCAGAATCACACTATTATAAAAGAAGAACTCAGATTAATTTATGGTGTTTCAAAAGCCTAATCTAGGTTTTGAAATACACTTAACCAAGATATTATCATTAATACCTGATTTTTTTGTATTTTTTTTTTCTGATAGTGGAGGGGCATAGGAACTTTAGATGGATAGTAGTAATATGGTTAAAAACTTCTTGTTTAACAGGAGTATTTACTGATATTTCCAGTCTCCTTTAGATTTTCTTATATCGAATTTTTTAGTAAAGTTTCAAGTTCTTTTCATGACAGAAGGTAGTGAGAGGAAAAGTCATAGAAGGCATGATGAAAAAAGTTCTAGGAGCGGAGATAGATCTGAACGAAAAGATTCAGAACGAGGCTCTAGGGACTGGGAGGAAACTCCATACCGAATATCAAGGGAAGAAATAACCACACCTAAGCTTGGAATTAAAGGTAAGTGCTTCTGTTATGAATCTGGATTATCCATAGATGACTAAATGGAACTGGATTTCATTCAAAAATAAAAAAATATATTAGGTGTTGCATATTATTACTATACAACAATGAGTTGGATGAGTTGGATATCTAGCTCATTCTCAACAATAAAATTCTTTGAGATATCTGTATCTCAAGCCTCTTTGAGATACAGGATAAAAAAGTTATAAGTATGCAGTGCATCACTTTTAGAACTAGAGTAACATGCAAGAGAGCTAGCATTATCTTTTTTTTAAAAAAAATAGAGTTCATATAATGTTATCATTTTCAAAGTTAAGCCATGGAGAGTTCTGTGATTTATTTTTGTAATAAACCATAAGTTTGTTGGACTGATCTGAGACAAATGAAGCTGTGGTTTACTTCTACAATGTAGTCTTTATTGTTGTAATTCAATTTTAGACACACCATCGAGATCCTCTTGGGATGAAGATGATGTTACTCCTCCAAAGAAATCTAGCTGGGATCTTCCAACACCCCTAAGACCAGATGAAGAAAAAGATAACTGGAGTGATCGTAGCTCTGACAGTCGTCATTCAACACGGGATAAAGGCTCTGTGCGATCTCAGTTTAGTGATAGGTGAGTGGTTTTATTTTTGGTATTTATAATGGAAAAATTATGTTTGATGTGTACAAATTAAATTTATTAGTGAATGCTAAGGTTGTAAAAAAGTGAGAATAGCTGCATTAAAGTTGAAAAAGAAAAGTTGTGTTAAGCATCTGTTCAGCTTGAAAGCACTGATAAAAATATGTTAAATTTTTTAATACAATTTTTGAAAGGGATATATTCTGCTTTGTATTCTTTTCATTGTCTTATTTGCCAGAAGATCCAGGACAAGGAAACAAAATGATTACACACCACAGGCTACTCCAACCTACAAGTACAATGAATGGATGAACAACAGAAAGAAAATACTATACACACCTAAGGACCCCTTAGATAAAGGTATGCTTCTTGCTTTTTAAATATTTATAGCATAAACTATATGTTGAGATGTTTTTTGCAATTTTCCATACTATTTGCAAGGCTAAAAGAGTGTTTGTTCTTTATTTCAATTTCTGTTAAAATAGATAATAGAAAATGTTCATGAAACAGGTGATTGCTTCACAGATTCATCCCAGTTGTCTTCATTAAATTTACCATACATACTAGTAGGAACTTAGGGGCTACAGCTGGTCTTTAACCAAATGAATTACTTCCCCTGTGAGGTTATGATTTCTAGCTGCTAGGGGTTCCATGGTACCAGGTGCGTCTGAAACTATGGCGGATGTCTGAGGGGGCATGAATGTTTTCTGTGTAGAAAGTAGAATGTCTGGTTGAATAATTGAACATATAGGCTTTCTCCTTGTTCACATGTATAGCACTGTCTGATGAGCATCTAATTGTGTACCGGGGAATAGTCTAGAGCAGCGGTTCTCAACCTGTGGGGCGCGCCCCCCTGGGGGTGCGACGTGCTTACAAAGGGGTCGCGAAGGTGGTCATTTTTTTAAAGTTTCTTATACCGGTATTAGTGAAATTAGCTTACATTGCTGGCTAAGGGGGGCGCGCGGACGTACCTTTGTTCATCAGGGTGCGTCACAAGTAAAAGGTTTAGAACCGCTGGTCTAGAGTCTAATGTGAATCTTGTTTCTGTGAATCTGTGAAGCACAGACTTGTCAATCTTTATTTCTAATCAAAATGTTACTGAAAAAAGAATGAGGGACAAATCTTTACCAAATGTAACAAAAAGTAACATGAAAGAAAAAAAAATTATAACTTTTACTGTGATTTGGGATGGATTTGATAGGCAAAATCATGAAAATGCTTGACAGTCCATCCAGACAACTAATCGCACACAACTATCCATTAATCATTTAACCATGTGAGCGAAGAGTGTCATGTGCAGACTATACCCACTCTTTACCCAGATAGCCATTCACTCTCTGAAGGGTGGAGGTACTGATTGCTTTTAGTGAGCAGGACATCTGACTCACATTGACCAGGGAGCAGTAATTCATTTGGTTAAATAGAAGTTGTAGCTTCTAAGCTTTTATTAGTTGGGTCATCTGGTAAGTATCAAAGAAAGAGAATTTACAAGAAAAATATTATTTCTGGAGGGTAAGGGGGATGGGGCGCAGGAGGAGATTTGAAGAAAGGAAGAAAAAAAAGTATTAGGATTGTCTATTTTCTGTTCCATTGTTCAATGTTAAGATATTAGTTTTATGAGTACTGTTTTTCAGAAAAAGAGAACATAGAGGAAATGTCAGAAGAAGAACGTTTGCAGTGGGAAGAAGAGCAGAAGCGCTTAGATCGTGAGTGGTACAGCATGGATCAGGGCTATGATGATACAAACAATCCCTTTGCTGGCACATCGGAAGCCTACACGAAGAAGAAGGAAGAAGAGTTCGAACAGAAAAAAAAGAAACGCATGAGTGCCCAGCAAAGACAGATCAATAAGGTTTGGTCTATTCTGCACATTTTGGCCTATGCTTTATCTGAAAGCTACAAAAACCTGACAACATGGGTTAAATTTTTATGCACTTTTGTAAAGATAATGATAGTGCAGAATATACAGAATAACTGACTTGTTGAGCTGTCTCACATTCAATTACACAAACATTCCTCTCTCATAGACTGCTTATGGAAAAAAAAATTCTATTCCTGTTACATTTTAATTTCATGCTATTTTGTATGCTTTTATGTTATTTTGAAAGATAAATGACTTAGGCATTAGTAGTTTGTGTAAATCTTATTGATGTTCTCTTGTAAAGTGTTTGTCTTTAAATATTAATTAATGACAGAAATTTGTAAAAATCAATCTAGTAAACTCCTAAGCTTTGAATGGGTGCCTGGGTGGATTAATTGTAGTATTTTACTTAGTTTTTCATTGCATGTGCAGGATAATGAAATGTGGGAGACCAATCGCATGGTCCGGAGTGGCGTTGTTGCAAAGACCAACTTTGATGATGATTTTGATGATGACAATGTGGCCAGAGTCCACTTGCTTGTCCACAACATTGTTCCTCCCTTTCTGGATGGTCGGATTGTCTTCACTAAACAGCCAGAACCCATTGTTCCAATTAAGGTACATGTACTGCCAAAACTGTTAACTTATTTTTTCCATTGTCATATTCTTACTAAACAAGTGGCGTGTCACTAACAGGAATCACTTCCATGTAGCTTATGGCACAATGAATAAAATGTTTTGAGGTTGAATAAAATATTTTGATGTTAAGTAAAAGGTATTGATGTTGAATAATGAACATAAAATGATATGAGCTAAAAAGTTTTCATTGAGCTGCTGCTGGTTACATATGCTGAATAGGCTTAATGATTTGGACCTTCTTCATCACTTGTACTGTATCCCCAGGATCCCACGTCGGACATGGCCATAGTTTCAAGAAAGGGTAGTGCAGCAGTGCGGGTGCACCGAGAGCAGGCAGAGAGAAAAAAGGCCCAGTCCAAACACTGGGAGCTAGCAGGAACACGCTTGGGAAACCTGCTAGGTGTGAAAAAGACTGATGAGGTATGTATAAGGTGTAGACAAATGGAGTGTTTGCTTGCATATACCTATGCATACTTAATTGCAGCTGATTTTCAATATGAACCTTATTTTTGTTAGCTTTTTCAAGATATCTGGAGCAGAAATCGGTCTTTCACAAGAAGATAATTTATATTTTGTCTTAAAGAGAGAGGCTAGTTTCTGCTGTAAATTTATTGTTATTAAGGCTGGAAGAACTTTTTATTGAGAAATCAGTATAACCACAGTGAACAAAGTCTTCGAGAGAAAAGTAAATGAAGTGATTCGGAAAACTAACTCATCTCACTCTTCCAGAGAGAAGAAAAGCAGTTTGATATCAAAAGAGGTTATTGTATCATATAAACTGTTTGCTTAGACTTCAGTATTTCCTTCACCAGGAAGACACAAGAAGAGATGAAGATTTGAAAAAGGAGCAAAGGTTCTCTGAAGTGATGTCAGAGAAGACGGAAGCTGTGAGTGAGTTTGCTAAGCGTCGGTCCTTAACTCAGCAGCGTCAGTACCTACCTATCTTTGCTGTCAGAAATGAGGTGAGTCAGGGGCATTGATAGTGACAGTATCAAAACTTTTATTTATTCAAAAATAACAGACTGCCACAAGCACAAAAAAATGTATGCCTAAAGAGCTTTGGGAAAGTTTTCAACAATTAAAAGAGATTAAAAAAAAAATTAATAGTTGAACATTTCAATAGTTTTATTTAAAATGCATATAATCTGTTGTAAATTTGCATTTTTTATTGCCAAGTTAATAGGAAATAATTTGCTTTTATTCTATTTAGTGTTAAATAAGTAAAAAAAAAATGTATTTTGTAGCTGTGGAGTCTGGCTTGAAGAATGACCTGGAAGAAAACTGAATTTTCAGTCTTATACTTTACTTTCATCCCTTATTGTCTTAAAATACTATTGGTTAATTCATTCAGTATAGGCATATTGATACAATTGAGCTGTAGCTATGAAGGCTTTTACATTTGCAGGTGCGAACTGTATAGAAAGAATAGAGCAAAGTAAAGAATAAGGGAGCTCCACTCTTGGACTGGGTTTAGGGGATTGATCTTAATCCAGATCCGTACAGTGTGCAGATATAATTTTTTGGTGATCTATCTGCTGCTTAAAAATTATTTGCTTCTCTTTTGATAACTAAGGAGAAATTAAAAAAAAAAACTTTGAATATTCTGATCACTAACTCAATGGAAATTTTAGCATTTGTTATCTGGATCTAACAGCTATATCCTGCTTTGTTATTTGATATCAGAGATGCATTAAGTAGTAATTGAACAAGCTAAGACAGTGGAATTTACTGATAATTATTTATTTATAAAAGCTTAATTATGCTTTTCAGCTACTGAGTATTATCAGAGACAACAACATCATTGTAATTGTTGGAGAGACGGGTTCAGGAAAAACTACACAGCTTACACAGGTGAGAGAGCATCTTAGAAATTTTAAAAATCTTTAATTATGTACATTTGCACATTTCTTTGCACAGAGCCATATGATTGTACAACCTTTGAAAAATTTTTACTCTTTCTTAGTCACTGAGTAATAATAATTATAAGTGTACTTGCATTGCACAGCATCACGACCAAGATAGGTTCACATAACAAATGGTATTGCAAAAGTAGTTTAGGAATAATTAGTTCTGCAATCCTTATGTGCTATTTCACCATTGGAAGTTATCTCCCTTTTCCTTCAATAGCATTTTTCATTATTGTGACTCATATTGCTGTTTGAAAAAGTCAGTAACTTTTGATTATCTGCTGATGTCTTATGTACAGTATTAAGTATTTGTTAATATGATACCACCATGCATTCGACAAGCACTTTTTCAACTGCCTTTCTGTTTGAATAGTATCTTCATGAAGATGGCTACACCAAATATGGGATGGTCGGCTGCACCCAGCCTCGTCGTGTGGCAGCCATGTCAGTGGCCAAGCGTGTGTCAGAGGAAATGAATGTAAACCTTGGGGAAGAAGTTGGCTATGCTATTCGATTTGAGGATTGTACCTCAGAGGTAAGAAAAATATGTAAAAGAACTTAAAGTCTCTTTTAGAAAATATTTTAGAGAGTCGCAATTAGTACACAAAAGCTACTGAATTTATGTTGTCAGTAGCCAGTATAGAACAGTAGCCAGGCATGTGAGCACCACAAGCTATGTATATAAAACTTATGGTACCCCTATCACATGTCTGCTATGGCCTTCCTGGTATAGTTAATAGAAGCTTCAAACTGACTCTGTGGGTGGTTTTATAAGATCTCTTGCTTGATTCTTTTGTAGAAAACAGTTATCAAGTACATGACTGATGGAATCTTGCTACGAGAGAGTCTGCGAGAGTCTGATTTAGACAACTATAGTGCCATCATCATGGATGAGGCTCACGAGCGTTCCCTCAACACGGATGTGCTTTTTGGCCTGCTCAGAAATGTGGGTCATTCATTACAAGAGGCTAAGAGAAAGAAATAAAAGAGAGAGAGAGATGCTTTGAGACTTTACAACCTTAACGTCATTGGCTTAGTCATTATGACATGGAGGTTTTAAGAAAGAGAGATAGTTGGAAGGAAATCTGCGATAAAGACCACTTATTTCTTTGAAATTTCTTTGTAGGTTGTTGCACGAAGGCTGGACCTTAAGCTGATCGTGACCTCAGCAACCATGGATGCAACTAAATTTGCCACATTCTTTGGTAATGTTCCCATTTTCACCATCCCGGGTCGGACGTTTCCTGTTGATGTGCTGTATGCCAAAAACCCAGTGGAGGACTACGTGGAGGCAGCAGTCAAACAAGCTCTACAGATTCACTTGCAAGGCCAAGAAGGTTAGCACAATCTTTTATTTGAGGAAGAAGCCACCTCATTTCTTTATGGATCTAAACAGTGTGCATATTTATGTAAAAGTATATTGTTTACTGTAAGCTTTTGTGTACCTGTCACTGTACATCATGTTGAGAACACACTGGGTTCCCCGAGAGGATGTTCATTTCCATTTATCTCTTTTATTATTATAATACAACAGATCAGTTTACTAACCTAAGCAGCATTATGTTGTGTAATGGGGAAATTACTCATAAGCAGTGGAAAAGAGGAGAAGGTGGATTGTTAGGGGTTAGAGCACCAGAGTTTGAAGTCAGAGGCACACACACTGACCAGTTTGATATTTGTGTGTGCAGCTTGTTTTTCCCAATAAATCCAACTATACCATAGAATGATAGGTAAAGAAAGGTAGTGTTGGAGAGGAGATGGGCAATGCCCTCACCAAAAAACTTACACTTAAATAAGGGCAGTCTCTAATACCTCACCTCCCAATGACCCGTTGGTTAGGTTAGTATGTTTACTCTTTCAGTGGAGAAGAGTCATGCATTATACAACAATTTGCTGAACTGAAAGTAGAATATGTAGCTTGAGTAACAGTCAAACCATATACACAATTATGTTTGATCCCTTTTAATGCAGGAGACTTGCTGATTTTCATGCCTGGGCAAGAAGACATCGAGGTTACATGTGAACTTATATCAGGTAATAAAGCTTGTTGAAGGTACATTAGTTTTCTAACTATACTTTAAGTGAAATTTGTATCAGATGCTTTGCTAGGAGATCTATAAATGTCTACTCTCTGTTGTTCCTTATAATATATATTATTTACAAAAATCTTAGATATGCTTTCATTTTGTTTAATAATGGTTTAAATGTCTTCGAAGTTTTAGTCTTAATCTTTATCATCAAGCCAATCTGCTTGTTGTGAACAGATGCTGTATATAGTTAATATGTGTCAGAGCGCCTAGACGAACTGGATGAGGCGCCACCATTGGCTATACTTCCCATCTACTCTCAGCTTCCCAGTGACTTGCAGGCCAAGATCTTCCAGAAAGCTCCAGATGGTATCAGAAAATGTGTGGTGGCCACAAATATTGCAGAAACATCTCTTACAGGCATGTTTTTCTTTTTTTTATTTTACATTATAAAGGTCTGATTTTTGATAACTGATTTGTTTTCATGTGCATGTGGGGATAGCACAGTTACAGAACATGTCAGCAATGAAAGAAAAAAAAGGATTTTAAAATTTCCTTTAAAAATATGAACTTGGCTTTATTGTGTTTTTCCTTTGATGTTGACTATAGACTTTATTCCACACTCCACATGCAGAACATATGATTGTGCTTTGGTATCACTGAATACACCAACAAACACAGCTCATCATTTAATAATTACATTGCAATGAATGAACCCAAGAGATTGACAGAATTTCTTCTGGAAAGAGGCTGTGCTGATAGTGAGATCCAGAGTAAAAAAATCACTCTGAAATAGCTGTTTTAGATTAGAGGTGCAGGAATAGTTGGCTGAGTGAGATGGATAGAATCTATTTCAATGTTTTATTTTCATTTCAGTGGATGGAATCCAGTTTGTAATTGATTCTGGTTACTGTAAATTGAAAGTTTTCAATCCAAAAATTGGTATGGATGCTTTGCAGATATTTCCAATTAGCCAGGTATGTCACACACACACACACACTCGCTCTTTATCCACCTAGTGCTTGTGGATCTTTTTCATATGTACACATATCCAACATCACACATTCTTTTAAATTCACTGTACTCTTTTTATTATTTTTATTGTTTTTGCACATTTATAAACGAGGACTTTTTAGTTTAAATTTAACAAAAAAAGAGAAAGTTATAAAATGGGTCTAGGTAAAAGTATTCTTGATAAACTTGAAGATCTACATGTGAAAAAATCCAACATTTACCTCCCCTCCCCAACATACATTCACAAATTTTGTAAATCTTTCCTGCAAATGACACTGGCGTTACTATTTGTCAGGCAAATGCTAATCAGCGATCTGGAAGAGCAGGCAGGACAGGACCTGGGTAAGTAGCAGCAGATGAATTACCTGTGTCACAAGTCCATGGTATGATCCAGCACAGTAACAAAGTAGTACATGAGCTTTGTATTTTTAACTTAAAATGTGGTTTCATTGTTGTCATCATTATTTTCTTAGTGTGATCACCAATAAATGTAGTCTCAGCAACCTTCTTTTTTTTCTAAATGTATTTTGTACTTTTATTTCATCTGTCAGTTACTATATATATATATTTCATATTATCAAATTTTTTGATTGCACAGTCAGGCTTATCGGCTGTATACACACCGTCAGTACAAAGATGAGTTGCTGACAACAACGGTGCCTGAAATCCAAAGAACAAACTTGGCAAATGTTGTTCTCCTTCTTAAATCGCTTGGTGTTGTTGACCTGTTGTCATTTCATTTCATGGATCCACCTCCACAGGTAAAGAAGAAAGAATTCTTGATTCATTATTCTGCATTTTTTGGAATAATTTTAAAGAGAGAAATGTAAATGAAGTAGTAATGTGAATCAATACTATAATAATAATAATTTGTGTACTTGTATCATGCAGCATCACGACCAAGATAGGTCACACTCTCTGTGCTGACTAATAATAATAAAAAGGAACATTTGAACATTAGGTAACACACAGTAGACAATGAGATATGTACAGGCATACTGAACAACATAAAGAAGAAGTACAAGAGTAGAACGTAATGCATGGATAAAGATATAAAGGGATATAGGGACTGTAAATGATGTAGAGATGGAGTAGTTAAATAATGGTGCATATAACAGACAGTATTGCAATAGGAATTCAGGATAGTAATTCAGCAATGGTTCTCAGTGAACAAATATGTTTTCAGAGAGCGTTTGAATGTAGCCTTCGAGTCAGAGTGGCAAATGTGACGTAGAAGAGAGTATTACTGCAAGATACTAGAACTGTCATAAGAAAAAACTTTTTTACAAAGTCTCTTACATTTATTTCTGAACTGAATTTCTGACCACACAACCTTTGTCAGCATACATAAAGCAGTGATTATAAAATGTTGACTTCTGTCCTTGTAAATTCGATGTTTGTAGGGCTCCATTGAAGTGATCCATTAATTCATAGGTAATCTTCATTTTTAGGACAACATTATGAACTCGATGTATCAGCTTTGGGTATTGGGAGCCTTAGACAACACTGGAGCATTGACACCTCTTGGACGCAGCATGGTTGAGTTTCCGCTGGACCCTGCTCTTTCCAAAATGCTTATAGTATCTGTGGATATGGGCTGCAGCGCAGATGTGCTGGTAAGTGTTCACAACTTCCGTGTTGTTGGGAACATATCTTTTAATAATCTTTTGGTAATAATAATAACAGCACAAAAACCACTTATATAGTGCATTTCTTACTACGCAGTGAGCTTAATGGGCTTGATAAGAAAGGCATCATGAAGAACAAATACAGTAGCACAGACTGCAAACTACAAAAACAAAGTAGGGAGAAGAAGGAAGAAAAGGCTGAGTACTAGAGACCACCAACTAATGGAGGTACTTACAAAAGAGATGGCTCTTAAGGCCAACCTTGAGTTTAGAAAGTAGTCACTGTATAAATGGCAGGAGCAAAGCATTTCAGACACTTGGGCCTGTGAAAGGAAAGCACCTTTCTGGAGAAATCTGTGTACTGTAGATAATGTCTCTTAAACTGTTGTCTTCTGGTACATAGCGTAGAGCCAAATCTCAAAGAAAGTCCTCACTAATCTACACTTGTTATGCTTTTATTGAAACTAATATAAGGCAACATGATGAACATATTACAAAAAGTATTACAGAACTAATTTCACCTGTAACACAGTAGGTCAACCCCTTCTTATAGCTCATACAAATAACAACAAAAATTTAAGCAGTGGGAAGATAGAAAACAGATTTATTATTCAATTAAAACAATGTCTAGGGTGTTTACAATAATTTTCATGAGACAAGGTGTAGACAAACTGCATAATGATTAGCATAAATGTCAACCAACTAGCATGAAAGGGTACTAATTTTACCCTCTGCAGTCCAAGCTTTCACTCTGATATAAATCTTCCTTCATAAGTGGGAAGAGCCACAAAGCAGTGATATAATTTTACTAAAAATTATCAAAAATAAAGTTTTGATAAGCAAAAAGTAACAGTCTTCAATACTGATTACTGGAAGTTCTGTCATATTTTTTAATACAACATATCTGTGTTTGGGTGCCACACAGAATGATACAAACAGAGATGAACAACGGGTTAAGTATTTATTTTAAAAGATTTAAAAATATAGAACTAATTCAAGGTAAAATGTGTACAAAAAATGCAAATAACAAAATATCAATGAACAGCTGGTATTTTAGCATGGAATGGAGAGTGTACTCAACTTCTCACCATCAAATTTACATTTCATCTTAGTTTTTGTTGTTGTCTGCTGCTTAGTTATTTTAGCAAGAGATTCTGTTTCACGATTCATCTAAAAACAATCTAAATATCAGCTTTGTTCTTGATTATTGTTAGAGAGCCGATGTATGAAACTGGAGGATTTATATAAAATTACACATGTATACCTTGGAAGACTTAGATGACTGTCAAGCAGTTCATACAAAGCACCATTTTTTGCAAAGATTTAGCCCACATGTCTGCAGTTGAGCCAGTATATTTCAGTGATATGTCTCTTTGCATGCACATTCATGCATCAGCATGAGCACATATACACACCACTTGCACTGAATGTTTTGTCTTTGAATGTGCCATGGCAGTCTTTAAATTATTGCAGGTGTCCAATAATGTCTCTTCAAGTCACTGTTCATTTTGAGATTTTACCTTTCCCAGCCACTGTGACATCACTGTAACTAGATACATGTGCTTTGGAATAATGCACTTGATAATTATCTTTCCTCTTAGTTTAAACCTTCTCATTGAAATCACTTCTTCGTTGCTCATACAGGATTTCATAAATATAGATGATTGTTGTTGCTGTGATTCTTTTCGTTTCTTGAACACATGTTCTGCTTACATACAAATGGAAGCTGCTTGCGTTTCATGGGATGCCCTTTACATAAGCCTTACCGGATAATTGTATGCAGTTGAAGCTGCCTATCTGGATGCCATTTTCACTTTGGACATGAGTGATGATCAAAAATCTGTTGACTCAATCTGAAGATCTTCTGTGGAATGCTTGAATGCAGGGTTGTCCTTACCTAATGAATGTTCTGCAGTACTTGCTTCAGGAGAGATTGGAGGCCCAGATTTTTTGCTGCAGTTTGGAGAACTTTCTGGAGTTGAAGGCAGGACAGAAGGTGCAGTCAGCTTATTTTTAGCAGCAGGGGCTTGAACAGATATATTCTCATAGACCACCTCTACTTTGCCTTCATGGTTCATACTTGGGTCAGAGCATTTGGTTTTGGAGATCTGTGAGTTGATGTCCTTATCTTCTTTTGCTGCTTCTCTTTTGGCCTCCAGGTTGTCCTCTGATATGTTTGTCATTTTAGGTTTGGTAGATAAAGCATTGCTTTCTTTTGTTGGGCTTACATTGGAATCATCATCATTTTCAAGTAATTTCTCGTACTCTTTATGCAAAATGCGGTCCTTGTATAAGATCACTATCATGGCTACCACACATGGAACCAGAAAGATAACTCCTGCAAGGATTCCCACTACGATGTTGGCAGGCTCATCTTTAAACATCTGGCATTCTTCTTTCACAATCACAGTCTCATATGCCAGCACCTCTAGGCAGACTCTGTAGTGCTGTTCTAGTTGTTCAGGGGTCATGGTGTAGCTCATTTGGTCAGGGCTCAGGACCGAAGAAAACATGGTTGGACTATTCTCAGGAATATACTGGAGTCGGAATCCATCAACTAGCAGCCCTCCATTGTCAGTCACCTCCCATGAAGCTATTATGCTGCCTTCAGAGGCAACAACATTTAGCTTCACTTCCACCTGAAACAGCACAGATCATATTTTTGACATTTCAAGAATAAGAAATTTATGATGACTATGCTTAATTGTCTGTCTGTTATGTTTGCTCACATATATCCTCAAACTGTCATTTTCTGTATAAAGAAGATGGTTAATGCTTTAATATGTGGTGGTGATGATTATTTTATATTTGGCCATCTCTTCTCTTTATTTTGTTTTCTTGGGCCCTGTGATGTTTTGAATGTGCACATGCATGCATTCTTGCACAGAAGCCTTTTGATTATCATACCTTGCTGTTGTTTTTGCTGTGATGTAGGTAATGTTCTAGAGGATTGCAGTGACCTTTGTCGTCCTGGCAGTTTGTCAGCTGATTAACAAACACTTTGCTAACAGCCCCCCAACTGGTGTTGGCTCTGGTGTTGTCATCCTCGTGGATGACCTCTGTGATTGAAGAGTGGTTAGTGGAGGGAGTGTTGATGGTGCTGGTGCTGGTGCTGGTGCTGGTAGCAACACCAGATGTAGACTCTGCACCATTTTCTGGAAAGGTACAGTTCCAATCAGTGTTGTATGGACCGTAGGTCCAGAGGCCATTTCTGTAATGCTGGCTTTGGTACCAAGTCAGTAAGAGGTACAGCTGGCACGAGCACTGTTGAAAGAGACAGTAAAAAAAAAATGATAAAAGAGAACAGTCTCTATGCTCTTCACGTTATACCAGATTGGGCTATAAGACATAACTCGCTTTGTTCTCTAATGTTGGACAATCACAAAATGCAGCCAAAAATGCAGCACGAGATGGCATATCTTGTATCATTGTATGATCTGGTGAACTAATATTGTGAACTAACATTCCAAGACAACAAGGTATAAAAATGATGTTTTTTTCTTCCTTACTTGTAAGTCATTTCCATCTAGCCCAATGTAGGTGAGGTCTGCGAGAGTGCTAATCTGGCAGTGGGAGATGTTGCTGAGGGCGCAGTGGCTGAGGTCCAAGTAGGCCAGGTGCTGGGGGAACTTGACATCCTGTACATCTGCCAGCTGGTAGTTGTGGGAGAGAATCAGCACCCGCAGGTGCAGCAGATGCTGTAGGGCTAAGGGCTGGATTGAGGTGATCTGGTTGTGAGAGAGATTTAGGGATAGAAGACCGTACTTAAGTGTGGGGAACATCCTGACGGTCACCTCCTTCAGCTGGTTGTGGCTTAGGTCAAGATTAACAAGCCAGATCATGGAGGAAAAGCAATCTGACGAGATCTCTCCAATGTAGTTTGCAGACACATCTAGGATTTTTAGACTTTTCAGCTCCACGCTGGTCTGAGGACCCGACAAATGCTGAATTTGGTTTCTGGTGAGGTTTAGAACTTCTAGGCCTTGTAGCTGCCACAAGGAGTCGACTGGAAAGACATTGAATAAATTTTGGGATAGGTCCAAATGTTTGACAGTATTCAAACGGAAGAGAGCAGAGGGTATTTCTCTAAAGTCATTGCCAGACAAAATCAAGGCTTTCACATCGCTCACTCCTTGCAGAAAGTCCAGGGGCAAATCCCCAAGATGGCTGTTGGACAGATCCAGCTTGTCTAGCGAAAATGCAAGGCTGGATGTGTTAGGAAATATCGGCTGAATAGGCTTTTCTGTCAGGTCACATCTGATGACTAATTGTGGTGACAGTTCAGTCAGGCAAACACAGTTTTTGTTTTGAATGTACACGCAGGCGTCGACAGGCATAGCATATGCGCAGGTGGCGAGGCTGGAAGTCAGTAAGATGGCCGAAACGACACTTTGAACTTTCATGATTATCCTTTCTTTAGTAGACACTGAAAAAAGAAAGTTTTAATGATATTTTTTTTTCTCTGTTTTGAGTCAAATCCATATGCTATGAAAATATTAAAGATCGTTTACATACATGGATAAGTAATAACTGGGTCATCAAGATTGGTTTTGGAGAACGATTATGGAAAATATTGTCTCGGTCAATTGGTTTAGTGTAAAACTTTAAAGCCTGATAGTGAACTCAAGTTTTTCTCCGTGTTTAGGACGCGGTATGTCAAAGGCATTCAACTCCAGGTTTGTGATTGGTAGGGAGCCGGGAGTTGTGCTGCTACGGGCCCTACCGGACCTTTCTCCCTCAAAATCCGGCGCATTGAGCAATTGTGTTTGTCAAAACAACGTACAGAGTAGTAAATAATGCAGTTGTATTTTGCTCTAGTTAGACTTTTTTTTCCATCATTCAGTTTTTTCGGAGGTTCGGACGATTGGATCGGAAAGGGACAAAGCTCTGGTCCCACACACTGAAATGCTAGCTAGTCTTAAAATAATTGCCCAGTGCTGACCCATTGTGGACGAAAAGTGACGGGGTATTATTTTCCACCAGGGATGCGAATCTTAGACGTGGACTGTGTATTTCATTGCTGCCTCTCCCTCATAATTATCATTCAGGACTTCACATGACGCCGCATAGGCGAGTTGTGTTGCCAAACGGGGAAGGGTCATCAGGTCATCATACAATATTAAGATCTTGAAGCTGTGACTAGAGCGCCGATTGGCTGGATGTTTGTTGAGTGTTTTAAGCTGAGGCTATACCATTGCTAGCTAGTCTACAAGGGTTACATCCAGAGAGAAACAGCATGTGGCAGAGATGACAACCGAACCAACAGCCCGTGTGATCTCGGTCCCATTTTCCGTATCTTTGCGCCCATTCGTGTTCAGGAACTGAAACGACGAGCCTGGCGTACTATTTCAAATGCGTAGAATCATGTAAACATTAGGAATTTTTAGAAAATAAAATAGTTCCTGATACGTGTACACAGAATCTTCGGGATAACCGAGAGGCGATTGGTATCACGCAGGACCGGAAGTCCTCCATTAATTCAGCTGGAACGTCCTGGTAATGTGGTTAATGCATGCTTGGGCCGGTATTTTAATAGGAGTTATTGCACGCGTGAAACCCGGACTTTATTCTTATTGGCAACTCAAACATAATTAGAAACAAGATGGTCATAATGACACTAGATGTTATTGTGTAGTTTATTTATTACACTAGGGATCCTGCTGCGTGAATGATTTATTATACTGGATCTTATTGCATGAATGACTCGTAACAGTGGATTTCATTGCTTGGGTGATTGATTACCAAGTGCGATTTCGTAGATGATCGACAACACAAAGGATCGTACTTCTTATTTCATAAATACATAACTACGACAATGGTGTGGAACCTTATCGAGAGGTGCATTGACTGAGCATCCTTTCCACTCCGAAGGTGTGCGTGCTGCCAGTTCAATACCCGTGTGAGGCAGCGCACGGCCCTCATTGACTTTGCTGGTGAATGAGTACATGACCCTCCAAACTGACTTAAGTGGTCGGGGTGGTAAGGGAGGGAAGATAAGCCCCGCCCGCACAAAAAGCTGGCCTCGAGATAAGTCAGGGCTTAGGTTAGGTTCACTCCCCTACTACCGTAAGATTACGGGGCTGCCTTGACATTGGAGAGATAATAGAGACGCGGTGCTTAAAAACTGGATTTAAGGTGTGGATTACTCGCCTTTCCCTCCGTTGTTGCGTAGTTGTTGCGACCAGATGAGAATACCGACACTGGCCGCTAAATATGTATGATACGTTGTTTTCATAAACCCTCCCCACCAAGTTCTGGAGATCGGGTTGGAGTACTGTTGAATCAATGGCTATGACTCCAGTTCGTCCTTGCATCCGCAACAGAGACATCTGCTTTATACATTCTATTTCTCCTCGGACCATGCTAGGTATGAAGCCGTTCTTGAGAAGAGCTCTTTCAAAAAAAAAAAATGGTTGTAGATACTTGACAGATGTCTGTCTCATACCTGTTCATATCTCTCAAGGTTGTGGTGGGAAGAGGGGTGGACTGGCGTTCTAGTGACGGCGAAGAGATTAGGAAGAAAAGACTTAAGATATTCTTGACCCATAAACATCATAAACACTCTTGGTGCGTCTAGGGCTTTCCTAAGACTTACTAAAATATCCCGCCCCCAAATAAAAAATACCAAACAACAACCATAAAACAAATCAACCCAAAATAAAATAAAAAATATCAAAGCTTAGATTTTATCTGTAAACAGCCTGTTGGTGGTAGCGGACCTTAATGGAGATGTTGACAGAATCACCTTTGCTTATTGTCACGCGAAAACCTTCCCCTACCCTCTACTTCACCCATCCCTTAATTAAGGGAGCCGCTGGCCTAAGGACGCTTGCCTCTCACTGCAGCGAGGATGGGCTACCCATGGGTTAATATTTCGTTCGTAGGTTGGTTCTCTGGATATGTTTACAGGACCAGTTTCTGGTTTGGCGTAAAACATTTATTTACCTCCGTTCATCCACCCAAAATGAAAGTGGTTTTGCGAATGTTTATGGATTCAGAGTTTTTAAGTGTAGTGCGAAAGAGTTTTACAAGAGTTGCGCAGCTAAGATGATTTATTGTTTATCCCTTTCCCCAACCACCACCCGACCGACAGGACTTTTTATTCCGTAATATGAAAGTTTAACCTACGTCAAAGAAGGAGCATTCAATTTGTGGATGGTTTTCACGGGGGAAAGGGGGTGTCTTAGGTGTGTTTGCGCACTACGTTTTTTTCCTCCCTTTTCTTTTAATTGTTTGAAAAGAAATTTACAGTGACATGCCAGAAGGATAAAAAGCAACATACATAGCCATGGGTATAAAAATTCGTCGAAACAAACAACTTAAAAAATATGTTACAAAGATAATATATGTCAGATACTGATAAGGACACCACTGCTCTTCAAAGGTAACAACAACCATAAATGAACAAGTTTTGATAAAACTTATGATTTAAGGGTTGTAATACAATACAAGGTTTTTTTTTTCATTACACATGTTTGTAAGTGGCCTACACGCTTCTTCTAAAGTGGTTTCATCCTCGAGCGAATTTCGTTCAGCATCTGTAAGTTTTACTACTTATTCAATTAATCGATTCAAATCATAAACTTCAACAGAGCGTTCTGAATACAGGTTAGAAAGGAAAACTAGTATTTCTGAGTGTATTTTGTCTGATTTTATAATAGTTTGACCATTTTCCTTAAGCAATTTTCTAATTTGTTTACTGGAGTAGCTACGTTTCTTTAATGAACAAAGGTCTAGTGTAACGTCGTCATCTGTACTTCAAGGGTTTTCTCTCGCTAAATGTCTATTATTTTCTTGCTTGTACTTACTACAATCTAGCTGAAAATTCAATTTGCATATGTTTACGTGTTTAAGAGGCACACAATCCGCGTCCGCGAGGGACTAGATAGTCAAAGCGTGCACCCGGCCGATTTTAAAATTTAGCTTCTATGACGTCAGCGCCAGGGTGGCGGGGTGGCGGGTGGCGGTATGCACTGCAGACTGTGATATTAATCTCTGCGTGTAGCATCTATTTACATTGCCGTGGTATAGACTTAGTTGTTGGTTCTGCATAAAACACCAATCCCCCAACCATACTACTCTTCGGGATTGAATGCTGATCTTCGTGAATAATTCACGCTTAGATGTCACAACAGCGGTGATTTGTTGGCAGACAACTGCCAAGCCCAGCTGACAGTCGGTTTACCAGAAATCGGTAGTCTGCACGTTTCTAAAACTCTCCATAATGCAGTGTGCACGTAGTTCGGCAGTACAACTCGCATGGTTGGACAGCATCAAGGGTAACAAGTAGTTGCGGTGGAGCTCGACATTCTGAAATAAAGTCTTCGTCCAGATAATGTAATTGGGGGTAAGAGAATTTCCTCTGCAATGAGATTGGATCGTTTGTCGAACTACTTTAAAAAAAAATAATTTAGTAGACGTTTTGATTAGTTCTTTTCAACATGTTGGATACTAAGGTTTCTTAAGGAACGGTCAAGAAGTTTTTATTTATTTTTAGTACAAGAAGTTGCGGACAGAATAGAAAAGGAGATGCAGGAATACTCAGTTAACCACCGCAGGACTGAGTGAAACAAGCTATTCGGTTACCTAGCTTAGTGCGAAAGAGTTTTGTAGCCTCTGTAACCTATACATCCCAGTCCTTGGCTGCCATCACATTCAATTAAATGAACGTTTTATTACACAGGGTCTGAATGACAAGTGTCGAGTTTTGCTTTGTTAGTAACACAATGTGTTCACCTCTGATCTCTGACATTATTCTCAGCACGTTGGGACGATCAAGTGAGGGGCATCACGGTACTTAGCCTAAGCACCTAATGGCCCGCACATGAGTTTTTAATGGGTAAGGCTTTCAGAGGAAACAGAATTTCCTTTCTGAAATTTGAGTATTCCATAAACACATTAAAAACAGGGATGCACCCACTCCCCTCCTCTTCCCGTATCCCCGCCCAGTCGGTCAGCTGCAGTCCCCCTTGTTTTCTTTCCCCCATCCTCATCACCACAACACCTTGAGGACGGGGAGAATAGAAAAAAAATTGCAGCGTAATGACCCTTTGTTCATTTATTCCCTAACTTTTTTTTGCAGCTGCCTTAGTCCGGTAGAGCGGCACCAAACAAATCCTGCCGACTTGAATGAAAGACAGCCTCAGTTTATGGCCGGAGGTCTGATCCGTGATCAACACAAATGTACTATAGACACCATTGTTGCTTGTTGACAATCTCCGTTCCAGCGCGTCCTGTTTACTCCTAAACCGTGACCACTTTTTTCTATCATTTGTTTTCGAAGCCGTCAAGGTATGGACGAAGTAGAGCAGAACGCAAAGGCGGATGAGAGGATTTGGTAACATCACGTAGTCAAACCCTTTCACTGGCTCGAGTACTCGCTCTGGGTCGTGGCTTTGCAGGTTAACTCATTCTTATTGATCAGTGTTGTTTTATGCCGAATCAGCAACACAGGTTGTATCAGCAGCAACTTTCACAGTTCTGAACACAGGTGTCACATCCAGGAGATGAATTACCGGGAAGTGATAACGAGATCCGAACCCGTGAGTCCACGGCTTTTCGGTGTTTTAGTATTTCGGTCCACACACCTGACATTAATATTAATAACAAGAACAACAACAAAACGTTGACACTGTAAAAGTTAAAAAAAAACACTTGAGAGAAAGCCTATTGTTATTTGTGATTCATATTTGGTAAAAAAGAGCATCATGTAGTAATTATTACAGAAACATTTTACATACCCCTGCGTCTTCTGTTAATGTCATATGTAGTGACATAGTGCAGTGCACGCACTTTAAATGTTTTTCTCTAACTTTTCACAGCTCATGTTCAGCAACGGGATCTCAGTGTTTCGAGTGAAACTGCCATGCGACTCCTCACGCCCCTCCCACTCATTTTCGTTCGTAATCGCATGGTGAACCCTCGCAAAGTACGACAGCACATGTATGCTACATTTGGTGACAATGATACAGACTGTTGAGTTTTGCATCATTCTTTCTGTCTCTCACACACACCGCCGCCACACTCTATAAGATAATAAGCCCGTTGACAAGCTGTAGACACGAGTGCTATTCTTTTAGAAGCGTTTACAAACAGTTTTGTTGTGTGGATCCTTTAGTTAGGTGACCTGATGCAACTACGACCCTTGCAAAGGCGAGCCAAAGAAAGACGGAGTGACGATGACCGATTTTTGAACTGGTGTGAAGGAAGGGGCATTTCAGGTTCAAGGGACATGTTCAAAAGGTGAATCTGTACAAAAAGGTGGGAAGGATGGTTGTTTGCGTGGTCTTTCAAACGCTTCAGCTTCCAGTGCCACAAATAAACATAATCTGACGCATCTGAGAAATTTTAAGCTGTGGACTTCTAAGGGTAAGGTCAAAGGTAAGTACGAAGTTAAATTGCAAGAAAATGCTGTAGTTCAGTGCAATCTGTTTCGTCCAAGCGCGGTGCAAACTAGCTGCGTGCTTTGTACAGGTGCTTACCGTCGGATGCTAGGCCGTCTGGTGCTCGCGCGATGACAACGCCGTGTTTTCAGAGAGGACCTGGTCACAGGGTTCATCTAAACCACGTACAGAGCAGCAGGACATCCTCATGACCCGGCGTGGGTAGATGCTGCTCCAAGGTGCCTGGGTGCAGCTGGTTATGGTGTTAGTTGGTGTTAGCTGGTTAGTCTTCTGTCGGTCTTATCAGGGCTTTTGTCTCGTGCTGTCACGCCGGAGTCTTTTGATTTGTTCCAAGGGGGAAAAAAAGAAGAAAATACACAGTAGGACCTGTCGCTTCTCTCGCGGTGGTAGGGCAGTTGGCTTCCCCCTCAACGTACTGTTGTCGTGACGAGGGGGTGGGGAGTGTCGAGAGACGGGAGAAGAAAGGGTTAGGGAGAGAATGAACGAGGGAGGGGAGGGAGAGTTTGGTTTGAAATATAAATCTGTCATTTGACATCGGGGACAGCTCGTGTATGTGTGTGTGTTTGTGACGTATCGGTCAGTGAGAAGTTTGACAGAGGGAAACCAAGTGACGTATGGCTGATGAAAGCCGTTGACAGGTTCTCACCCCCTCCTACCCTCACCCTCTCCTATCCCCAGGACAGTCTATGACCATGCTGTTGACACAGCCACATGAGGAAAGAAGACATCTTCCTCTCACTCTTTCTCACACTCTTTTTTTCTTGCTTTTTCATTCTGCTCAGTTTTTTTTCTCTTCAGTGATGCCCATGCACATGAGCGGGAGAGTTCACGCTGAAGCGCAGGCGCACACACAAACACATGCATGCTAATTTACGCACGCACCAAGGTCTGGTGTCAGGGACAGCAAATGATCTCCTGCCTCCTTCCTCCCGCATCACCAAGTGTATTCTCCTCCCACGCAACAACTGTCCGTCTATGCGCCATAAGCCTTCCCACAACCCCTCCTCCACTCTCACCCCTATTCTCTCTCACCCTCCCTCCCCCACTCCATCACCCAAACAATGTCTGTTGAAGTGCATTATCGCTTGAAGCATTCGCACACAGACGGTTCGACATTCTTGGACCGAGTTCAGTGGGGATTGGCTCTCCACATGCAGCTTTGGAGAAATGATGCTTTCTTTTTTTGAGGCGTTGATCCAGAGAAAGAATGCTAGGTGAGGTGAGAAGGGAGAAGAGGATGCTGGGTAGAGAACTACCACCCAGTCCCCACCTCCCCCTTTTTTCAAAAATTAAACATCCAACTGTGCCGTTCGTAGAAAAGACAACTGATTTATCAAGGGAGGTAAAGATAACAGAACAGGATTGGATTCCTCGTTGCAAATGCTGTTCTAAATGTCGTTTGAGAGTTATGACTAAATGCTTTTGAACTTTTTAGATATCTTCACTAGCCCTACGACGACTAGGTGGTGAAACTCTTCATCTTGTTTATTTGTTCATATTAACTTCCTCCTTACCAGGCACGAGGTCTTGAGAAGCGGTTATTAAGATTGTTGTATGTAGTTGATAAGATAACTCTGCGTTTACCGCTCCTTCACAGTGGGTTGTAGAATCGTCAGGATACTTCAGATAAGTGTCCACACATTTGGACAAATTTATGGTTGGGCTTTGAGTGTTTGTTGTTTGTAAGTTCGGAAAGTCCAGTGATTCAATGTATCTCAAGCTAGGGCCACTGTCTGACAAAGACATACTGGAAAGTCCTGCCTCTGGGTAGCAGCGATGAGTTAACCTGATTTTTCAGAAAAGATAAAATGGGGCAGCAAGGATAATTAATGCCGCCTTCCATATGCTGAGCACTAGACTAGAAGTAGACTAGTTCACTGCCTTGACGGACCCTAAGACCAGGAACCTTTTCCTTTAAACATAGACACTTTACCTGTAGACACTTGATAGATGGTAAACACTTAATACCAACATGCACAGCGGATCGCCAATCACGGCACGCACACACACGTGCACGTATGTGTACACACTATATAAAATACAATAATATAAATATGTATATCTTAAACATCTATAATTTGATGAGCAGTTACTCTGCGCGATGCTTGCTCCACGCGAGCTGCTCGTTCACTGATAATCAAGATCTCATTCACGGAGAGAAAAATCACGCGTGTGGCGATGGTCATAGGCCAAGTTGGACACCGTCCTTGAGTAAAGGCATGGAGGTAGTCGGTGTACCTCCGTTGCTGGAGGTGACAAGGGAAGAGAACTCATAAAGAGAAGAGGAATTAGAAAAAGAGAGATGGGAGTCGATTATGGCAGAAGGTGGTGATGCCGATGCTTACTGGAGGGAAAGGAGACGTGTCACATTTAGTGTCTCCGCATTCCAGCATCAAGGCAAGTGGTTTATACATTAAAAAAAAACAACAACTGAATCACAGCCTCACTTAGGGACTGTTGTATATACATTCCAGTTGATAAAGTTTTGGAGACACGTTTTCTTAAGGAGCAAGAGACAATAGAGGTCAAGGGAGAGGGGTCAGATTATAAGAGCACACGTTCCGTGGTGTCTTCCTTTGACCTTTTTCTTCTTGTTTAACTTTTCTAGCAGCCTGGCCTCTATTCGAGGGGACCTCACAGCTGATCTCGTAAAATCCAGAGCGTGTTGTACCAGCTGTATGGATCAAAGGCTTTCTCTGGCCATGGCCGTCAGAAGTCCTGGGTCAGGGACATCAGAAGCCGGTCTAGTTAGCGCTTGCTCGGTGGCGCCTCGCTTCCATTGATCTTCCTTGTGTTCCTGCTTTCTCCATTCATCACCATCACCAACAGTCACCAAGAAGGCGAGACAGGATAAAGTAAGGCTAGGATGACTAGTGAAGTCATTCTTGGGGTCCAAGCTTAGGGTCTGTGACGTCACTGAACTCTTTACCGGCTCTCTTGGCGCCCACAACATTCGGCTTTGATTTATGCCTTTGCTTACCATCAGATTTTGACGCTTGATGGGCCCATCGCAGTTTTTCTTTCTTCTTTCTGTCCATTTTTTTTTTCTTATGAAGAAGTATCTGATCTACTGGTGGGAGAGTGTTCTTGCCCGCACCAGTGACATGGTTCTTGTGTTTTACACCCGGCAACAGTGACGGATGTTGAGATTACAATCTGCATCGTACCCGTCAAAAAAAAAAGGTGTAAGGGGTGAAGTGCTCATCCATTTATCATTAAAGTGCAGTGTCTATCTACCCTGACATTAAAATATTCTTTAATTCAAATGTAAGACAATTTCCATTGTAACATGTTTTGTTGTTATATGCTCCTTTACTTTGTTAATACTATTCTTGAGCCTCTCCCATGTCTAAGTGATGAAGTGAAGTTTCCAAGGGTCAAACGTCTCTCCCTGTTGTCCCTCTCCAGTAAACCTCTTGTACAATTTTGTATAACACTAAATTCTCGGTCTGTTTTCTCTTGTACTTGTGTGTATATTTATATTTCCTTTTTTTTTTTTAGATTGTTAAGCTCTTGTCTCACAGACAGTGTCAACTGAGGGTTGCGGGTATTTATATCGCCTCGAATTAAACGTTCGGGTGTAGCACCTGGGTGCAGGCCTAGACTTAGTTCATTGCTCTATTGACTGTTGATTGACCGACACCCAGTGAGCACATCCTGTCTTCTGAGCATTCATGGCGTGATTTATTGTCACTGTTTCTATTCGTTTTTATTTCAGTCTATTTTCGAAATCAATTACACTGGAATGAAAGCCAAGATACTTAACCACCTCATAAGAGCTATGGGGAGCTATTATTAGAACGATTACGGCGGTGTATCACATAAATATAAACAAACCCTGCACCTGGCTGCGCACGCGCTCGCTCGCTTGTTTGTTTGAGAGAGAAGGCAACTGAGGTAGACAAGGTGGCAAGTGACATAACGTCTGAATCGAGCAGTAAAAACAGTTGAGAGAACATGAAAGACAGTCCCACAGAGCATCCAAACCTATTTAGATGCACCGTGTTTATCTTCTATTGTAGAGAGAAGAGATTGTATATGAATCTGAACTACTTGTTGAATTCTTTTGAGTGATTCTTTTCCGCTTCTTTAACTGAATCTTGATGTAGAACGTAAATGCAAATGTATGTAACTCCATGAAGAATTCATTCCCTTGAATGCTGCAGTTGTTCGCTGTAGCTAGTTCTTCAATAGAACTTTATAAACACCAAACTGTTAGTACCAAACACTGAGGTCCTGACATTGCTATTTCTGTAACTCAGGATTGAGTCTGTGACCGCCGTGTAAAACGCATATCCTGAATATATTCCTCCGGAATACAGGAAAATTGTGCCCCCTCCCTCATCTTCAGGTGTGATGTGATGAGGGGAGAGGGAAAATGGGGGGTGGTATTTAATGGAAAAGAGAAAGAAAGAAAATCATTCACTGACCTGTTATTCTGTCAGAAGAAAGGTTGTGTATTGTTTGGGTTTGCACACGTTTTTGCTGATTCCGCGCTGATCGGTTCCTGTGGAAGCTGTTGATACGGGTGGTCGCTGCCAGTACCCGGACGCTTTATGACTATACATCAGTGCGTGAGGGGGGAAGCACGAGAAGAGTGCTGAGTGCAAAGAACTTGAAACTCGTGTGCAGAGAACTCGGCGACACCCTCCCCCCCTTTACCTGCGGTCCCCTCCCTCCGTACCCCATGCAGTACAATGACATGCGCAGTTGAGGCTTGTAAGGCGATGCTGCGGTTCGTTACCACACGTTTCGGATTTTTGCACACGGAAAGGTCACGCAGTGCATCCGCAAGAATGCGTTGTGCGAAATTCGATAAGATTAACCGAGTGGTTATCCGTGTGTCCGCGCCAAGCGATTGCTGACTGAGGGTCTAAACGATGGCGACGCGTGGCTGACGTCATCGTCATTGTTGTCATTTTTGCTTGTCGTCGTTGAGCGTATGTGATGTTCGTCACAAGCGTTGGGGATCCAGGACGCGAGTAACAAAATGATGCTCGGCGTTTCTCGACAGTCCGGCCTTCGACCGTCCAAGGAGGACTCGGGTATTTCTTTCCTTTGTTTCATCGAGCTCTCATCTGGTACCAGCTGACGCCCAGCGGCGGCAGCCAACATCCAGGGACGGCCCTACACAGTTTCATGCTGGCTAACATGGCCAAACCTGGTCTTGAACCTGAATCGCGCAACGAACCCTTTTACACCTATTCCCTTACCACTCCTACCATCCCCATGCCACACCCTTCTATTCTAACTAAGATTTTTAAGCTCCGGCAGTTTGTCAGTACTGAGAGGAGTAGAAGGTTCTAGGCGTTTCTGTCTACTAGATTGTCTGACCTTTTGCTTTTCCGGCGGACTTTTTTTGGGGTCGGTGGTGGGTAGTTGTTTTGTTTTCCCTCTGCCTAATGCGCACCGATACAGTTGATGGTTGTAGTCGGTTCCGATCTCGCCTCGGGCACGGATTTTTTTCCCCTTTGCACGTGGCAAATGTTGAAAGTGCCATGTTCTCCAGCATGTTGACCGTTTCATCGAATTGAGAAAATGATTGTTTGTTAATGCGCCGGGTATTGAGGAATTACGAATAGGTTGCGTTGACAGATCCCGAGGAACGGGCATAACAACGAGTGTCACACTCGACCTTAGGGTAGGGCAGCTTTTCGTGTTACAAAACACAAACTGTTTGTTTTTCTTCCATGGACGTTTCCGAGAAGGGTGGGCTGAGATCCGGATTTTACCCCCTGAACAAAAGGCGTTGAAGGGTGCGCTTATCCTGGGGAGTTGGACGGTCTTGTCTTGCTAGAAAGGCGATGCACAGTGGAATGGGAGTGCTGAGAGGGCATGCGGTGATCTTCGCGAATGAGACTGCACACGTGTCGATTCAGTAAACAGTAAACAGAAGTACGAAGCAGGAAGAAAATCACGATAAGAGGATTACTCCCGTGATGTTTACATGAGGGAAATGTCACGTAATGATAACACTTCACAAAGCACAGCGTCCTTCAGATAAGACAAAAATATTGCCACACATTGGTTTGTAGTCGTACATGCTTGATGAGATACTGGAAATACTGATGCTGTTAAAGTAATACCAATATTCCAGGTGGTCTGGGAGAGAGATGCTAACCCCAGAGAAAGTAAATGTAGTAAAGACGGCACACATTTCAGTTTGTTTTCCAAGCTATTGGGAGGACATCAGTTTTGTTGTCATTCATTTTTAGTTTTTTGAAGACGCTCGTACTCCGCGTAGATGAAGATTCTGTCCTCGCTCATTAATTGGCAATGTCTCTTTATTAAAAGGGTTAGGATCATTGAATGTGTATCCTACCCCTTTTATTACCACACTGTTAAAAAAAAACAAAAACGCTTGAGATCGAAAAACATGTTTACTTTCCTAAGGAAACATGAGAAGGAAGTCCGAAGGAACGAGATAATTTCGCCATGTGGTTCAAAAGTGCAGGCCAGTAGTAAACTTGAATAGCCCCTTGGAATCAGTAAAGTTGTATTGTATTGTAAGCCCATAAACAGGCCTTTTTTCTTGTCCGATTTTTTTTTTCTACCAAGTAGCAATCTTGAGATCTTTATTGAGGAATGTTTACATCCGAAGTTTGTGTTGGCATCTTTATCGAGGAATATTCCGAAGTACACTTGTAGTTAGTAGAATCCGTTTACTGAATGCTTAATTATACTTTAGAAATCAAAGTGCGCTTGCAGCTTCTTGTCGCGTCATCGTACGTCTAGAAGACAAATTGAGATAAGGTCATCTTAAGTAACTTTAGTTATATTTAACTGTTCGGTTTGGTAATGATCATTCTATTTTTATTGTATAACAATTTGTCTTCTTCTTGGAGACTTCTCAACTTCTTGTAAAGGAAACACAATTCTCAAGCTGTGTTCTAACTTTGTTTCCAGACGATTGTATCAATGCTGTCAGTGCCAGCCATCTTCTTCCGCCCCAAGGGACGGGAGGAGGACTCGGACGCCGCTCGTGAGAAGTTCATGGTACCCGAGTCTGACCACCTCACCTATCTCAATGTCTACCAGCAGTGGAAGAGAAACGGGTACGTAAATATATACACGCTCGCGGGAGGGCAAAGGTGCAGGTCGGCAGGCATGGTTGGAAGGGTAGGGGACTGGGGAGTACGCGAGAAAGAGTGGAAAGCCGTGTTAGATAGTCAAGGCGCGTGAAGAGTGAAGGTTACCTAATGCATCTCCTCATCTTCTAATGCAGGTATTCGTCCAGCTGGTGCACGCAACACTTCATCCATGTCAAGGCCATGAGGAAGGTGAGCAGAGCACGGACTGTGCAAGCCAGGGAGTGCCGACATACTTGTGTTAAGCCTGATCAGCCAATGGAATGCAGAATCCGATGGAAACATTAGATCAAGGATGTTCACTGTTCAAGCCTTTGTCGTTGATTGCGGTGGCGTGGGAGGCTGCTATCTTGTATTGTTAATAATACATAATATTGGAATATATGTATATATAATTATAGAGAGTGTATTTCCCCAGTCATTTCGTGTGACAGAGAAAGGTATCTCTCTCATACACACACATAGTATTATTAATAGAAGAAACCTACATTTAAGGGAATGAATGTCCCTATGTAAAATTTCAGCGGTTGCATGGCCGTAGATAGTAATAAAAGGAAAGCCGCATTTTAACAGAAGGAATGAAGCTGCATTCGAAGCAGGAATGGCCGAGTTTGATCGAAATGGCTTTAGAGGAAGTCTAAGGGCATGCAGTTTTGATTGCTGGTGACAAAGGTGAAACAGAAAACAAAAACTAATTCATGCCATTTGGTGCACCAGGTGCGTGAGGTACAACAGCAGCTGCGGGAGATCGTGGAGCAGCAGAAAATGGCGCTAGTGTCGTGCGGCAGCGAGTGGGACATCATTCGCAAGTGCATCTGCTCTGCCTACTTCCACCAAGCCGCCAGACTCAAGGTACGCATCTTAACCCCATCCCCACTCTTGGGCGGAGAACAGAGTGAAGGGGAATGTAAAAGAAAGTAGTTCCTAGATTATGATCAGATTTTGCAGGTCAGAGTTGGGAGTGGGGTAGTGATGCAACTAAAGCTGTTCACAGCAAAGCTGCCAGCCCTGGAAACAGATCGCAGTTAAGAAAAGAACCACTTTGCATTAGACTTTGACAATTCTCAGCAGCGACATCTAATTCTTTGACTACTTTCGTCTGACAGGGGCTGGGGGAGTACGTGAACACCCGGACAGGCATGCCTTGCCACCTGCACCCGACCAGCGCACTTTTTGGTATGGGCTTCACCCCGGACTACATCGTCTACCACGAGCTGGTCATGACCTCCAAGGTGAGTGTTGGTGAATGTCAGCCACTGCTGACGACACTAGGTGTTTGAGTATGGTCGTCTGTTTTGCGCAGGCACGCACACACACGTGCACACTACTTAGCAAAAGACACATCGTATCTACATTTTTTAAAAACTTGGCTGCCACCTGACTGTTCAGAAATATGTAACGCGTTTTATAAACGTACCAGCTTAGTTCTTTGCACTATTACAGCGTTGATATATGTCAGCTGACAGATTCAACTGTACACGTATTTTGTGAGGGCAGGTTGGTTCTTGTACACATTTGCACCAATCAAAATATTTTACTCTAGAGATACCGCAGGTGTCCATTTTGAGTTCTACTTTATGTTAGTGGGACGTCTTAACGAAGATGTTGTCCATTCCCCGGACGCTCAGTAACAGCCATGTGCTATAATACACTCTGCAACATCAGGTTTTCTTATCTGGAGAACTGCCAGGACACTTTCACTATATACACCCTGAAATTACTTCACGATTTCTTATTAACCAGGAAAAGGGTTAAATTATTATTTTTCTTCGTTTTCCCCACATGTTTCTACTTGTTAAAAAATAGTTAAAATTATTATACACTTCGTAAATAAGTTATTTAAATATAGTCTCCTCGAAACGAGAGACCGGTGTATTTAGACGTGTGCCCGGCTATGCTAAAAAATGCGTTGGCTGCTTTCCTTGTATGCTGTGATGGGTGGCACTATATTTAATTTGCTTGTGTGCTGTGTTTTTGTATAATTTTAACCTAAACAGTGTGACTACGCCGACCGCGAAGCGTCGTCTGCCTTTGTTTAGAATTATCGTGAATAATGGATTCGAGTCACTTGAGGGCATGTCTTATGTAGCATTTTTTTGTAAAGACATTGCTTTGTCTAGCACTGTACAAAATAGTTCCTCATAGGGTGGGAGTAGAGAACTGTTGATGAAGTGTGCACATAAACATTAACGGCTGAAAGATAGGAGTTAACGGTGGTAAGCAGCCTGCTGTAGCTGCGTTGGTTTATTTAGTGTTTGTCTGACACTGTCTCGTGGTTCTGTGGGTGACTTGGAATGTATGGAGATTGTACCTGACTTTTTGTTTCTGCCGTTAACCGGATGTGCATGCAGCGAATACATGACATTGACTCTTGTTCTTTGGTTGATCAGGAGTACATACAGTTTGTCTTTAGCATTTCTGTCACTCGCCTTTAGGGCGTTTCAGGATTTCTGGCTGTTTGTGTTTGTGAACATGAATATATACAGTGCGTGTGTGTGTGTGGAGAAGAGACCCTATGGCTCTACTTTTGTCGTTGAGCTGGAACTCATGCCCTGTGTGTGTCTGTGAAAATATATGCCCTTGCCTCAGTGTGTGTGTGTAAAGAGAGTTAACCTATGACTACTTTTATTGTTGAGCAGAAATACATGCTCTCTCTCTCTCTGTGGTGTGTGTGTGTGACTAACCCTGTGACTTTATTTCTGTTGTTGACCTGGAATACATGTTGTGTGTGTGTGAATGCATGCTCTGTGTGTGTGAATGCATGCTCTGTGTGTGTTTGCGTATTTGACTAACCCTGTGACTTTATTTCTGTTGTTGACCAGGAATACATGCAGTGTGTGACAGCCGTGGACGGCCAGTGGCTGGCAGAGCTGGGGCCTATGTTCTACAGCATCAAGGACGCTAACAAGACGCGCCAGGTACTGTGTTCCTTGGTACTAGTCAGTCGATCGACCCTCCCATCTTTACCGCCTGTGAGCGATCTGGTGGAGCAACGGTTAGCGCTGTTAGCGCCTGTCACCAATACAGTGAAGGTTGGCTGCCCTGAGTTCATTTCTCGTCTCGGGCACGCTGATCTTTCTCTGCACGTGGCATCTGTTTACAGGGCTGGCTGCTTGCCGTAATATAGCCTTAGCTGCTGACACGGCGTAAAACACCAATTTCCCCCCAACCTCCCTTTACCGCCTGTGTCTAGCATTTTTTTCTTTTAGTGTGACCATTCTGTAAGCATCGACATGTACCCTAGCATCCAAGTAATTATCCTTGCATTATTTTGTTTTAATGACCGACCTACAAACGTTTGCCAGTCATCGTAAAATATTCTGTATTGCATGTTGTAGTTTAGAAGTTTTGTTTTGAGGTGGTTTGTCGAGTCGTGGTGATAGTCTGGTGTGGTGCTTTCTAACAGGAGCGGCGGCAGCAGGCGGAGAAGGACCTGACGGCCATGGAGGAGGAGATGAAGAGAGCAGAGGAGCTGCTAAGGGCACGTAAGGAGCAGGCACAGGCTGCAGCGACCCCCGCCTCCGCTCGACAGTCAGTATCCGTTACACCTCATTATTGCTTCTTGGTAACATTGATCTGCCTGTCCGCCAGTTTTACCTTGCCCACCTGACGAGTTGCTCTTTCGACCCCATGTTTTCTTTAGCACCAGGGAGACGTCCCGAAAAAATTACATGTAGCGTAATTGAGTTTTAGTTTATAGTTTTCAAGTATACCTTTTCAATTATTTGAAAATTGTAAATTTTGTATTTCTTTTCTTCTCGTTTCTCCTCATTCACAACCAAACTCCCCCACCTCCTCCAATTTTTTCCAACTAATTTCTTCCACTTTCCTTGTTTCTACTATTTCCAAGATATTATAAGTGCCAATATATAACCTTGTTTTACCTGACTTTTACACAGGTTAATTGCCACACCTGGGAGACGCGAGCCAGGTACACCGTCATCAACACCACGCCGTTCGCCAAAGTTTGGACTGTAGCCTGAAGTGTGTAGCCTGTAGCCACCAGTCTGTAACATGTAGTCTCGCTTCCTACTACATCTGTTATGAGCAGCTGGGAACAGGGCATTCCAAGAACCGCCAGTATGTTAAGGTCTGCGACTAATGCCTCACATTTCCTTGTTCACATCTGACAGACCTACTGTATTGCGGATTTTTTTTAAAAGAGAAGTGAGAGTCTCTTGTGAAGAACTCTTCGCGGAGAAGCGGTGAATGATACGTTGTTATGGAGACTGGCTGTTAGGTGTACTGATCAGTGGCTGGTTGTTGGGGGTGAAGAGGAGTTGCACTGTTGAAATTTATCAAGTTGGGACAGAAGCTGAAAAGTCATTCATTAAAAATTTATTTGACCAGAGCATTTTCTCAGGAGGCGCTCATGCAGAAATCGTTGGGAAATGGTGAGCGTGAAGTCTGTGTGCGAATGGAAAACTCTGGTTTTGTCAAAAACTGCGTTGGCTGTCGAGCTACGGCGATGGTGAGAATCTCAGGGTTCAGGTCACCGAGCATGACCCCCAAGTCAACTGGCTCCACAGTGATGAGGGAGATTGTCAAGCTCGTGCCGGTGGACGGCCTGATAAGAAGCCTGCAGCTGAGGTCCAGGTCTAACTGCAGCACTGGGCAACTAGACACAAACACCCTGCGGGCACCCGAGGGTTTGGCCAGGGTAGAACTGTGTTTTAAAAATGCATTTAATGGTTTTCCATGACCTTCCATGTTTTCTACATGTGTTCGTTTGCTTGCTGCTTATCACATGCATTTGATAAAAAGTGTGTACTGTTAAAAACACACCTCTGAATAAATTTGTTGTTAGAAGCCCTGAGGAGGTTAAGGTGACGATATGTTGAAATAAAAGCACTGAATTTAAGGGACAATGAAAATACTTTTTGCTAATTTTAGTCTGTGTTGTAGCTTTTTTTTTCTGTTGCTTATTCATGAAACCTCGACTGTCTCTCAGTGTTTTATTTTTTTTTGTTTTTGGTGTGCAGGAGCGTGCGGTTAGGTGGTGACGGACGTGTGTTAGCGGGTGTGCTTGTGCACGCATTGAAGTGTCTTGCTGTTTTCATTCGTTCGTTCTATTACATATTTCTTCGAATGATCACTGATAAAAGCCGTTCTGTTTCATTCGGCACCAGGTCTTTGTATCTATGTACCTGTGTATATGCGTTTCTGTGCGGCTAGAAAAAAAATCGGTATGCCAAAGGCCAGTCGGATATTTTTAACGCCATTCGCGTGCTATGCTATTAAAATTTATTAACTCAGAAGTCAGCTTTCTATGTTGCGCCAGACATTTATATAACTCCTAAAGTAATGGCTGGAACTGCTTCTCGAGCACTACACTAGTTTATTTCACCATCTCAACATATACCTTATTATCATGATTCACGTAACTGATGTTGATATAAAAGAAAAAAAGATTTACAGCATTACTGCGGTTCCCTTGGCAGGGCCGGAAAAAATAATTTTGCGGGCTTTATTCAGCCTACGAGCCAGACGCTTTCCTCTTTTTCTTGCCTAAGGGAGGCAAAACCCTGCAAAATATTAGTTTTGAATATAATTGGAGTTGCGTCCCTTTGACCATTGCACTCCTCTTCTTTTCCTTCTATTAGCGGGATCTTTTGCCGAAAGAATGCCATGCTTCGGCATAATTTATGTTTCTAAAGAAGAACATGTTTTCGCTTGTAATAGTTTTATGCCTTTATTGGAATAATAATTTTGTAGACCATATAATCACGTGCCATGCATAATCCAGAATCTACTTCGGGATTACCAAGAATAATGCTTAGTTTTCGATAGCATATACTTTGTTATTCGGCTTCATTTTGATGATATATATATATCAGTCTGTAGGATTACACGGTATCTGATTACATGTGTTACTGATTAAATCTAACATTCACACATTAACATGCAGTTTTAGTTTGTGAGTAGAAATACAAAATAGATTGGGGCGAGATATTTATATATGTGAGTAAATGAGAGAAAGGTGAGCTCTGATCACATCCACGCCGTTTGCCTGACCCCTCATATTAGACAAGAATTTTTTTTACCATGTCGTGGTCAAAGGTCATATTTGGTACATGAACACGAACTCAGGAGAACGTTTCTTCTTTTTTTTTTTTTTTACCTTTATTTTCTGTTTTAAGATGCTCCCGGGGGCTTCAGATAAAAAAATGCTACGGAAAAGAACTTTTACAAACGTATATATATATTTTCGCAATATGCAAATGTAGAAGTTAGTGGCGTATTTTGTGACTGTTGATGAAAGCGGTTTCTCCGCAGTATCCACGGTCTAAGGGAAGCAACCATCTGCAATACCATTCATCATCATCATTATAATTAAAAGTATGAAAATTTTCCATTGGGAATTTTCCCCTCCAGCAGTGCAGACAATTCTTGAAAAGACATTAATACAAGGAAAACACAACAAAAGACAAATCAACCATCAATAAAGAATCAAGAGTTAAACCTCCTAATATAACTTTTTCTATGTTATAAGCTATTAACATAATATATTCAATCCATCATAAAAGTAGCATCGTATCATTAAAGTCAGGATGCTATGTTAGAATTGTTAGCTCGATTGTATTTAGCATGACTCACTTAAACACACAAATCAGAACAGAATAAACAATAAACTGCGTGACTGTTAATGAAAGCAGTTTCTCCGCAGGATCCACGGTCTAAGGGAAACAACCATCTGCAATACCATTAAAAAATATTAGTCCCTGTTTAACTAACCCCCGCGATCCTCTTCTATCTCCGTGTTTAGTTTGTTTCTCAGTTTTTTTTCTGTGCTGCTCTCTCTCTCTGACTCCAACTCTCCAAGTGTATTTGTAAGTGTGTAAGTCAATCTGTCTGTCTAGACATATTTATCTGACAATCTCTGTATCTATGTCCCTGTGTATCTACGTTTCTGTGCGGCTAGAAAACAAAACTGCGCGCTGGAACCATGGCAATCAGGTGGGGGAAACCTTTTCGCTGCCAACAGCCATTTGCTTATTTGTAACATTATTCGTGGGCCTTTTAACATTATCAGCTCCAAAATAAGCCTGCTACATTTGGTCAGATATTTGTATAACTTTTCAAGTGATAGTTGGAACTGTTTCTCTAAATCACACTGGCTTATTTCATTATTTCGAACTGTACGTTATTATCAGGATTCATGTAATTTAAACTGATGTTGCTATGAAAAAAACCGCCTAGATTTACTACATTTGGAGACCTCCCCTGCGGTTGCCTTGGCAGAGTCGGAGTAAATGATATCGTGTCTTTATACGGCGTACGGGCAGGTTGTTCCCACTAAAGGGAGACAAACCACTACAAACGTCACTTTATTTGTGATAGATTATTAGAGTCGTTTCCCTTTGACCATGTCTGCGTGATTTTTTTTTTTCCACTGAAAAACCATGACGTTTCAAAATTTACTTAATCTATAGCACAATGGAAATACAGAGTATTTTTAAAAGAAAAGACTTAGTAATTTGGTGTCTTATTGTGAAGAATACTTTCTTTTATAAGCAAATAGACAGACAGGCAGGCGGGGGAAAAAAACTGATAAAGAACGAAGCAGTTACATGTAACGACCATATCAGCTATGTCACTTAGTCACTATGTTTTGAGAAAATCCTACTTAAAACAGTACATTAGATGTGCACTCGCTTATTTCGACTTTTAGTAGGATTTTTGGAGTGGGGATGTACTCTATTTACAATCAAGATTTTTTATTTTATAGTTTGAAGCGATGTAGAAGTGCTGTATTGACTTGCTGTTCTACATCTGTACATGATATGTATTCCACAACAGTATAAGACCTGCAATGTTGCAATTGTATATAACAGATCCGCAGTGATACAAACTGGGGACTGTACTTTCCCCATGAAAAGCGTGTGTCTGATGCATTCACTCGCCCTTTTATACCCCATCTTTTATTCTTGCCTCTAATTCACTGCGACAGTTATGTAATTAAGGCTTTGATGGGTCATCAATCATCATCTTACACCTTTTTCACCTGCTTCTGATGGATGCCCTAAGATCTTAAAGGAAAAGGAATTATAAAAGCTTTGGGTGCAAAAAACGACAGTGTCGTTGACAAATGACAAGAATAATTATTTTGAAGATAATTAAGTTCAAAATAATTCTGCCTTTGGCAGCAGCTAACGATATTTAATGTTTTAATGTCAACAGCTGACGATCTCCAAAACTCAGAGCGGTTAGTGAGTGAAACATTTGGAGATGAATGGCCTTTTCTGTGGTTTAACAATCTGTCCATATCCTTTAAACATCCCATCCCCCAAAAGTGCGTTCACAACAAGCATACAGCAGACATTTTATAGTTATAATAAAAAGCTAACAAGAGTATAAAATTTTAAACCTTTATCTTCTTACATCTACTTAGGTATTAGGGTTTTATTACATGTTAGCTTAACGATGTTAGGAAGAGACTTCTCCTTTCGATTAGGTGTTTAGCAGCAGTATTTCAGCAGTATTTCTGTGATAATGAAGAATGAGCGAGGGAATGTCTGTGTTGCCCATTAGAGACGAATTTTGCTGCAAGAACAGGAGGGGCTCCTCCAAAGTGGCTCATCTTTAGCTCGTCCTTAATGTCGCAGATTCTTTTTAATTATAGGAGGCGATCTACTTTTAAGTGGCCGCACTGGAGAAAGACAGAAAAAAACCAGACAGAAAGAAAGTGGTAAATATTTTGTCAAAGCTTCAACTGATCAGCAATGTTTTTATTCTATGGCAGGAGAGAACATTGACATCAGCCGCAACACGTTTAATTTGAATCAACTTTTTATTGCTTTTCTGCTATAAACAAAATGTTCTTTCTTTCAATGGATCCATTGATCTTTCATCCTTCAGTCTCGATCTGTTTGGTTGACGAACGTTTTGGTCTCTTTTCTCTGAAAATGAAAGGTGGCGGAAAAACAGCAATTAATACATAGAAATAATAGTTCAGATCATTGGCAAGTTGTATATTTTACAATTACTGAAGCGCTCACTGATGCATTCACACCAGAGAGAGAAAGAGAGATAGGAAGAAAAAAAAAGAGAGATTGATACAGTCACTCGCACTGGTTTACTCTGTTAAACACAGAAAGACACGTGCGAGAATAAACAAAGTTATGCACAAGCAAAGAGAAATGAACAGGTTGTAAAAAAACCCAGATCATAACGTCTGAAATATTTATAGATGAAATTCAAACTTACAGTTTAGTAAAATCCCTTCAACCCTCCGTAGAGACCATAGCCAAGACCATAGCCGCCATACAGGCCACCAAGACCATAGCCGCCATACAGGCCACCAAGACCATAGCCGCCATACAAGCCTCCTAGTCCTAGTCCACCATAGCCAAGACCAAGACCACCCAGTCCAAGTCCACCCAGTCCATAGCCGTACTTGTACAGAGGGTTGTACAAGGTGGCGGTGCTCATGGCCACGATGGCGCACAACAGCAGCAGGACAACAGCCTTCATTGTATGTCTGTGAAAGAAAGAGAGAAGAAAGCTCAGAACACAAGATAGACACAAAAGCAGGTGGAAAGTAAGATAGAAAGTAAGACCAGATAAGAAAAAAGTGGAAAAATGTCGTCAAATAGAAGTCAAAATCCAGCCTACCACCTACTCTCTTTGCTGCTTTTATTTTCTCTCACTGTCCATCCTTTTTCTCTCTTCCACACACACTCTCTCTAACACACACCCTTTCTTCATATAAGCCAAAAAGATTACTAATGAAATATGAGGCTCAGATACCACGAAAAATGACTGACTATAAATTGAGTAGCACGAGTGAAAAAAATCTGGTGATCTGAGACTGAAAAATAACAGAAGGAAAACTACAAAAATTACAATCTGCGAGAGACAGGTAAAAAAAATACTTCGGTGGGAAAAGTAAGAAGAAATGAAAAACCATTATTGTATCGGTAACATTTCTGAGTAGTAGGGCCTGTGATGGAAAGTTAGTCAACACTCAAGCTTACTGTCTGAGTTTCCTATGTATAAAGGAGTTAAACTTACCTTTGGCAGATGGAGGAGCTGATCTTCCAGATGAGAGAGTGCTGACTCTGAGAACTGTAATTCCAAAGTTTCCTAGTCCTTTAAATACTTTCATTTTGACCTCAACATTTTTTATAGAAAAGATGGGGGCGAACCTGGAGAATTTTGACCAAAGGCAAAGCGCTGTGATGGATCGGCTGGTCATTAATTTAATGTCATTCTCCATATTAAAGCTTTGTCGGCCTCAGGCCAATGCACCGTGGAACGAAGTGATAATCGCAATAAAATGTGGCATGTTGATACGGCTATTAAGCTTAACAGAACTCATTTAATAAGAAAGGAAAAGCAATTAGTAAGTAAAGTGTTTTTTTTTTTTTGTCTCTAGAGTTCAAAATGAAATATTACTTGTAAACATAAACGCTTATTCGAACAAAACTCAAATGCTTGCATGTAAGATGTTCACTTATCCATTTCATTCAGATGATTATTACAGACTGAAACACGATGAGGTGAAGACTGTTGAATCATGTAACTCATCCAACTGATTTTTGATTCCATTTGTCACAGGTGCCTTCTTGCTTCATGACAGAGGATTGAAACTGGGGCGTTCATAACAACTGATAATGGGGAAAAATAGTTGTAGTACAGCAGTATTGTTCTTACTTGTACATCTGATTACAATTAGCCACTTACGTATCTCAACTACGTCACACAAATAGCTATTTACGTGTCCTGATTACGTCACACAAATAGCTATTTCCATCGTTGCATGAAATAATAATGAAAGGAGATGAAATTTTTAACTCGTCTGTGACACAGGTAACTTTACTGAGACATACAGTCTTGAATTACGAAGTGATTTCTATCGAAAGATAATAACGAACATTTCCGTATTATCCATGATATGACTGATCTTTCTCGGGCCTTTTTAATTTAGTCTGAAATCGTTTTCTGCATGAAATAAATTCCTGTGTATGATACACCGAGCATTTAAAATGTTCAACTGTGGTCGAGAGAGTTTTAAAATAGCATTTGAAAGTTTCCTAAAGGAAGAAAAAATATTTATGAATTTCTTTGCTTTTTTTCATTAAAGAGGCTTTTAAAATTGAACAGCTTGGAAATATGTCATCTTTAAGTAAGATTATCACTTCGCTGGATAGTCCGTGAGCCCGGAGGCTGAAGAAGCTTGGGATGGTCGTTGACACAAAATGAATCAGCAAATTGTCACAGTGCCTTCCCTATAGTCAAAATTCTCATCCACAATCCGTCATCTCCAGTGCTCAGTCACATGACTCTCAACATTTAAAAAAATGCTGACTACAAAATAAGAGTAGAGTGATATATGTATTTTTTTTTCGCGAAAGACTTGACACCCAGTTCTCGTTACCAAAACCAGTGATCTTTCTCACCTGGAAGATCCGCTCTTCGATCTGATAATTAAGACTAATTGATGTAAGTAAATAAATAGCTATGTAATTCCAATGTAATATGTAATATAATACCTTTTTGTCCTCATTCCAGTTAAGGTCACAAGCAGAATTCAATTTTGAATCAATGAAGAATGATGAGGAGATAAAGAAAAGATTACAAACGAATCTTTCCCGTCACTGTTGCATAAAGCTACTCTAAGTTATGTTTGTGATGTTATATGTCATTTATTTTAATTTTTTTCTTAAAAGCGATCTTACTGATATATATTTTCTCATCTGTGCCTCAGAAATGTTAATGGTTTAATTTTTTCCTTTTGGATATATTTTATACTCCAAGAATGACTGATACATTATGTGTTAATAAAATAAATGGGGATTCAAACTAAGTGTGAGTGGACTTGGTGTCATCTATCAGACAGATGAAAGAATATGGATGTATTTACTGATCAGTGAAAGTGTTTTAGTATTGTTTGCTTCTATCTCACACTTCCAGGCACTTGGCACTGCCGTCCAACCATCCATCCAAATAAGAGATGGGATCTTATCTCAAGTACAAGACTATCCATTATTTCTCACTCAAACACACTTTAAACGACTTTTGGAAAATTATGCATGCATCTGACCTTTACCTCAAATTATGAGTTTGACTTTTTCCGGTTTACACTAAAATACAACATCTAAACAACGTCTGTGTTTACCACGAAATAAACATTTGTTGACACATTGTTAGCAAATTACATTTGATTTCCATTAGTTTCAAATTCCCAAACTTATTTCCAGGAATGTTTTTAACAGACCAAACTGTTGTGACGACTGGGAAACTGAAGCTTTGCAGCAGACGATGGGTGTCTCTAATTTTCAGACATCTTTATTTTACAAAATGTCAAGGTGAGATACTTTATCATCCTGTTATGAAATATTCAGACGCCTAAAACAGGTTTAGTTTCCCTTTTTTGAAAGTTCCGCTTGTGTGAACTTTCAAAGTCCTGATGAGAACAAACAGGATACCACTACGGTACGATATTGTGTTGAATGAATTACAAAGAAGTACTGTTTCGTAGGAAGATTGTTACCAAGCTTTAGAAGATTGCTGTCAATCAAAGCAGTAGTTTTTATCAGTGTACTTTTGTCGTTTTTACAAATTGTGTCACAGTTATCGTTATGTTTTCAATTACATATTTATATTTTATTTTTTATACACTCACGATACGCCAGCAAGTAAAGTTTTGAATTTATGAAACAGTGCACTCATTTTTTTGCAGTCAACGTTGCAAATAAATAAATAAATAAATAAATAAATAAATAAATAAAAGTAGCTTGACACAAAAATAAATTCATTAAAAAATGTTTCACTCCTTTTGGAAATGCAGTATATCCGTGCCTTTTATAAAATAAAAATGACAAGAAAGCGATTTTTAAGAGGGAGGTAAGTCCCATATTCCTTATGTGTCATAAACCTGTATAAGTTTTTCTAGCTTTATAAGAAGCGGTAATGTTACTACAACAAAAATGTTCACCTATGGCTCTTCTCTTTGGGTGAGGCTTAAAGCTTTTTGAACGACCCTGGTATAAATTAATGCCCTTAGAAAAACAGAAAAATTCTCTAGCTTCTTTATTGAAGTGATAGCCTTTCTGAAGTCTGCGTAGCTCGTGTCAGGACCAATACTAGTTGAATTAGTCTGTTTGCAGCCTGTGAGGTCATGTACAGTGTCCGTGGGAGACCAAACATCCATGTGTGCCTGAGCGCATGTGTTTTGGTATCTATGGCGACTCTACAATGTGTGGGTCATGTCCAGTCAATGTGGGCAGTGTCTGTGTCTGTGATAGAAAGGAAGTGTAGACGAGAGAGAAAGCGAGAAAAAAAGGTAGTGGGTATATATGTGTATGTGTATGTGGAAGAAATGGAAGAAGGGTATAATCCACAACTCAGCAGCAGCGTCTGCAAGTATGGGTAGAATTTTGCACTAAGAGAGCGACTTTGAGCTTCAGTCATTCTTCTGTGTTTAAGACTCATAGATATTTCACAAGAAAGAAAGAAAGACAGACAGCCAGCCAGCCAGCCAGCCAGCCAGCCAGCCAGCCAGACAGACAGACAGACAGACAGACAGACAGACAGACAGACAGACAGACAGACAGACAGACAGACAAATTGTATGTGGATGTTTTATAATTCATGAAAGTACAAGACTGTAGTGAACATTTTTACAAATCAACAGAGGCATTCTTTCAGTTTCGTGAGAAATGAAATCAAGACCGATCACTCTTCTTTTGCTCCAGTTTTATTTGACTAAAGTAAAATGAAGGACATAGCTCGGTCTTTCTTGGTGCATGCAGATTTGTTGCTTTTTCTCTGAAAATAAAGAAGTTGGAGTATATATAAAGACACTTCAAAAATACCAAACATAATGCAAGTACTCCGCACCTTAATAATTTGCACCATGGAAACTATTACAAACACGATTTCAACCATGACAGAGAGAGAGAAAGGGAGAGAGAGGAAGAGAGAGGGTTTCCTTAGAATTAAGGTTTTTAAAGGGAGGTAAGATGCTTAAAACAGTCCGTTGGCAAACACACTTACCCTAAATACCCGCGTAATTAGGGTGGGGAGAGATTACAATAAGCATCTTGAAGACACACAAAATGTATATACGCACAATGACTTGCTCTCTTCCATCTGAACCAAAAGCCAGAAGACAAGGAAAGGAGAAAAACTAAACCCAATCAACAAAACTTAAAAAGAAAGGGAAGAGAATTATGTTGGATAAAACTTGGACTTACCAGTTATCTAGTAGTACCCTTTAAGGCCATAGCCAAGACCATAGCCTATGCCGCCAAGACCACCATAGCCAAGACCATAGCCTAGTCCTCCATAACCAAAACCCAGACCGCCGCCAATACCACCAAGTCCATAACCACCCAGTCCATAACCACCCAGTCCATAACCACCCAGTCCATAGCCCAGTCCATAGCCACCGAATCCATAGCCGCCATACAAAGGACTATAAATAGCGGAGCTCATGGCCACGACGGCGCACAACAGGAGGACAACAGCCTTCATGCTGAATCTGTTAAACAAAACACAACAACCTTTAGACTTCAAGGCTGGTAGAGAAAAAGAGAAAGTAAAAAAGAAAGAAAGAAACACACAAACAAAGAAAGATAAAAAGAAAGAAACACAAAAAGAAAGAAATACAAAAAGAAGGAGAAGAAAAAATGAAAGAAAAAAGTGAAGACGACAATTGAAGAAAAATGACGAAAAATAACATAAAGGAAAAGCATCTAGAACGATCCCTACAAGATCTTACTTCTCATTATCTCTCTAATCTCTTAATATCTTTTTCTCTCACATATATGCGCGCACAAATGCACACACACACAGAGGCTCAATATATTGGTTAACAATATCATTAATAAATGTGAGGAAAATAAAACACGCAAAGTTACTAGCTGGAATGCGAAACGCAAGGCAGGAAACATGATCTCAGTATGATACAAAATGGAAGAAAACTGGGAACAATTACATTTAAAAAAATCATAGTTAAAAATAAAAAAATCTTTTCACTGTTTGTCATCTCAGGATCTAGCCTATGTGAAGTGTCCATTGTCTTCGAAAGTTGTTTACCAAAATTCTACATTTCTTGGTGATACCCATCCAATTTACCCAAATATACTGAGATCACACAAAAGGACTAGAAATTAAAATTACTTTGGTTCCTGATTGCCTAGAGATAAAATTCTTTGCAACTTACTTGTGATAGGTTGAAGAGCTGATCTTCCAAAGTGAGAGACGGTTGGTTTTGTTGTTGAGATCTGAGTGTCGAGCCCTCAGTGGACAGTTCCTTATATACTTTGTAAA
>SRHC01003287.1:18197-58354 GCA_004794325.1 Pomacea maculata | reverse complement strand
AATCATTATTAATCTTAGAGGATATTAATGTTCCTCTATGAATAATAATGTTTAAATGAGTGACAAGTGCGCATTTGAAAAGAAACTAAAGTCTCGAAAGCATCTTAAGAGTTCTTAAATGTGCTTGTTAAACAAATTCACTGCCTGCTTCGTCACGGCTAAATTTAGGTCCGTCCGCGCAGACAAAGAGTCCGTGTCCAGGATGATGGAGGGAGAGAAGGTGGTAAGGGGAGGTAACGGGGGGAGCAGGCGCGGGTCTCAGGGAGGCGACTCTTACGACACGCGTGATGTCCGCGGTGTGGCGATGGCGCGCCGCTGAGGTCAGCAGCAGGTAGAGGTTGTTGTCGGCGCGGACAGGCTGGCGTTGCCGAGGATGTCTCTGACATGGTGTTGCTCCCCTCACTTCTCCTGCATTCTACTCCCCCTTCCCCTGTTTCCAGCGCTTCCCCTCCATGTCGCCTGAAACTTTCCCCAGGTGTCTGCCAGGGCAAAGGTATTCGGCGGTCCCCCCTTGCTCTCCCCTCCATCCGTCGTTTCGGGGACTTTATAGCCTCTGACATGACAGTGCCGCAGAGCATCTCCTTGTTCTCCTCCCACCTGCCTCCGCCCGGACAGACCAACACACACACTGGCTTGATTATCACTGGGCAAAGACCTGCCGACCTTTACAGGTTCCCCGTAATGGTGACCGGAAATGTATCGGAATTACAGGAATTACTGCTGTACAAAAACATGTACTTTGGTCTGATCTGTCACACCAACCGTTTGTACTCCAAATTCTTTTGCGAGACACCTCTTCGTGTTTCACAGCAGGCTTTTTCACAGTGCCCACCCAACCTTTTCGATTTCGCATGAGCATCCTGTTGTTTTTAGATTGACAACGGAAAGTTGTTAGGGTGTTAGGCGCAAAGACTGGGTACATAGCGCCTGGCTAGGCTACCCGTTCACCTAACTCCTTCTCTACTGGGTCTTGGGTACCTTTAGTTGTTGACTGCAGCTAGTCGACAATTAGCAATCAGCCAAGATTTAAACGAATTCTCAACACGGTTCCCATTGTTCGCAGGCTTTAACCACCGGTGTCTAGACTTTCTTGACGGGTGGATGGGTGTGTGTGTGTGGGGTGTGAGGTCTCCCACTATCCGCTTCCAGCTCCCTCCGTTGTCGAGTTTAGCTGTTCAGTATATAAAAGGATAAAAACTCGGAGATCGCGACAACATTGCAATAAACATCAAAGGGTTACACAGGCGGCGCTGCTAAGTTGTTGTAGGCGGACACAAAAGTGCCGACGGTCCCTCGGGTGTGTAACGGCCTTCACCTCTCTATTGTTGAGATAAAAGAACCACCCGTCTCGCTCCCTCTGAAACCCAGCACCAGAAGACAGGAGGGTGATCCGCTGGAGCCGGTTGAAAGTGTGACAGACGATCTTGGACACGCAAGGGGAGGAGGGGAGGCTGTTTACTCCCAACCGGCAGTTAGTGCTTTATCACGGCAAAGCAGCCAGCTCTGTAAACAACATGCCACGTACAGAAAAACAACAGCGTGCTCGAGACGAGATCGGAACCCAGGACAGCCAGTCCTCGCTGTATTGATGGGTCTGTGAGTGCACGTGCCAGGACATGCCCAGAGCCAACCCCCCCCCACTCCTCCAGGAGCACTGTGCTCTCCCTTTGTCGGCGCCATGACAAGCAGTTTACATCCATGTCTTTGCTCCTGCTCCCACATTTGGCTGGCATATGCCTCAAAACAGAACTTACACAAAAAATAAGCTTCATTCATCAGCTCACACAGTTCATCTTCCAAGATTGCTTTTTTTTTTTAATTCAGAAGAAGGTGGTAGGCACGAGCAGAGATAACACAGCAAGAATTTGAGGGGAGCAGCAAATCTCTCCAACCGTGTTTATTGTCAGCAAGAAAAGACAATATTCCTACTTTCACATTTCTAGACCAACCTCTGTTCTCACAGACACTGTTAACCCCGCGTGTATTTATTTACTTGTTCAATTTTTAATTTATTGGCTTGGGACAAGCGAGTGCAAGTGGAATTTCGATTTTAGATAAACTTGCACTGTTTCTGATTATCTTTATTCTTATTATCTGGGTAGCCAGAAGGTAACTGAGTGCATGGAAGCAGTCGGGAGTGGGCAGGTACTCGGGGAAGACTCAATCCGAGATGGCAGGAGAATGAAGCCCATGTTATCCTGAGGGCATTTCTACTGCTCCTGCTGTTGTAGGTTCCGGGCTGGAATAGATAGAAAGCGGTGGCATCCCTTCCCCACAAATCCTTTTTGAAATCGCAGATTCTTTTCTTCGCCTGCGGGCACCCCACCACCACCACAACCACAACCACCGCCTCCTTTACCTTTCTCTCACGTCGTCGGAGTTGCCAAACCAGCCATTTCTTCTCCTGCCTTATCTCTCCCCTCACTCCCATCCTCTTTCCTTTTCTCTGTCTCTCACACATACACTAAAACATCCACACTCTTTGGGATATTTGCAGAAAGTTTATGTACGTGTGGTTATGAAATCTCTACAAAATAAAGTTTTTTTGGTGCATTTATTCCTTAAATTTCTTGAGGGTCGTTTGTAAATGATGAAAAGAAGAAAAAGATTATTTCAGCCAACTCTATGTACATAGGTTGTTTTTCTTTTTAAATTCTGAAATAAACTGCGTATGGAAGGAGAAAGTGGTGTGTGTTACTTGAGGAGATATAGTCACACCCAGACGACCAAGCATTCACGACTAGCATGGATAATGCGAAGGAGAAAAGAAGGAGGGGAAAAGGAGGAGGGAGAGAAAGGAAACTGGAGGGAGGGATCGTATGTCAAACGTTCAGAGACCCTTTAGCGCCGTGCTGCTGCAATTGCCGTGCGCATATTATGTGCTGCATCAACATGCAAATCTGGCTGCATGAGTGGAGGGGTAGGGTGGGGGACTGGAACAAAAGTGCTTTCCCTCCTCCTCCTCCTCCTCCTCCTCCTCTCTCTTGTTAGCTCGGGTTGTGTGAGTTATCGTCGACCGATTTCTGTCTTAGCCCGAGAGCTGCGTGTTTTGGGGGCAGGTTATCATGCGATCTCCCACAACAATTGTCGGCAGGGAGCATTCGATGCACTTGACTGCTGACCTGATTATTCCAGCTTCGCCCAGCCTGGCTGCAGCATCTGTTTGTAGGTCCTCCCCCCTCTCTCCAAATTTCTGTTGATGCTTTGCTGTAAAGGGGTGGGGGTGAGAGATTTGAAGCTTGAGTAATGGGTATGGGTAAGGAACAAAATGGAATAGTGCATCTAGGGCCGAGGGAGAGTGACAATGGGTGAGGGAAGGTCGTGAATGGCATGCCTGTGACGACCACCCACCCCATTCCCCTCCAAGTTTTGAGTTATTCGACAGAAGTAATGGCAGAGTCGTGTTCTCTGGTCCACAGAACTAGAGATTTATTGTCACAGTGAATCGTTCGTAGCTCGCTTTCCACAAACCTGCATTGAAATGCACACACACACACATTACTGGTATTTGGGTTAAGCGGGTAGCCTTGCATGATCCCAAGGTTCAATACCACATTTCTGACTCTGTAGAGCGTTGGAGAAGACAAGGGAGGGGAGATGGATACCACCCTCATATAGTAGGGGCCCAGTGTTGGTCATGAAACAGCTCAAAGGCAGAATCTGTCAGAAAGAACGGTTGTGTTCACAAGAAAAGTTTAAAAAATAAATACAGGGCAGGTTAGTGTCATCAGAAGACCAAAGAACGGTTAACCAAACCGTCATCACCACCGCCACCACACCATCCACTGATGTATACGATGCAAGTGCTGCGTTCAATTCTATTCCAGGCATTTACACATGTGTAAGTCTTTCCTGCTGCAGCCTGTATCTACTCCCTTGCTGCCGTTTTTTTTCCCCGTATGTTTATTGTTATTCCAGGCAGCTGATTACCGTAATTGTTACTAATTTTGTTTACGCAGATCCCACTTCCCCCTGCTCTCTCTCTCTCTGTTGCTGAGAAATGAATTCGGATATTTGTCAACCGAAATCTTTCGCTGTGACAACCCAGAAACTTGCTATAATTTCCAATTAATTTGGTGCGGGACCAGACCACCTGCGAGACACACGCGCCGCGTGATTATGATCTTTGACGTCGTTGCTCATTGTAGCCTGATGACTGTCACCAACTGCTGTGACGCCCAATCTGCTGGCGAGATCGAGGGCGCGACAAAACCTAGTCCTCCACACCGCCACCGGCGGAATAAATGCTGCCTCTGCACCCCCTGCCGGCACCCTAGACGACTTGGCAGACCCTGAAAGACAGCGAAACACTGTGATGCTAAACGTGTCTGGAGGCACCTGTGTGGAAGCAGCTTTCATTTTTCTGGAAGCACAGACGACGAGTTACTAGGCGCTGTACGGGAGGAGCCCCTGCGAAGAGGGTGGTCGGCAGAAGGCCAGTTGCTCGAGGAGAGAAAAACCTACAACCCGCGGTTATCAGTGCCAAATCACCGGTATGGTGGAATGAGGACTTGCTTTCTCGGAGTCTTCGATCGCTCGCCTCTTCTCTCCCAGAGCTGAGAGAGAGAGGAAGCGGTAGGTATATTTCCTCTCCGCCCTCCCTCCCCAACCACCTCTCGAACCTCTTTCCCGTGCAACTCCCATAGAATCGGCAGCCGGTTGTCGTCTGCTGGCCTGCGTTTTAACGGAGGAACAGGCGGGCCGGCGGCAAAGCCTGGAAATTTCCACTCGCGAGCAGAACAGCCATCATTCACCTGACTGCCTCCATGGGAGTTGCTTCCCTCTCGCCGGCCGGCGAGCGAGCGAGCGAGGCATCAGGACCGTTGACGGGGGGGCTACCTGACAATTCTTGTCTAACGATCGACGACAGACCGCTGATGGGTGGAGGGTAATCCCCGCGTCCAGCTTTCAGTGCAACGCCGATCAGCTGACCGGAGAAAAGCTTTCCATAATCGAAACAGCGCATCATGCTTTTGATGGCTGTCAGCATCGGCTTTATATAACGGCGCTAACTGCTTGTACAGCTCACCCAGCACACTCAAATACTTTCTAGAAGATTAGTAGAATTGTTTGTCATCTTCTTTGACACGTGTCGTGTAGGTAAATGAGTCAGTGTAACATACCACCAGCATGGTAAGCGGGTCCTTGTTGCGATACCCGAGATATTTATGAAGTGTTCGCGATCGCATTTGTGGGGGCTTATAGCAGGCGTTGCTAAAGTATTGATAGCCTAAAATTGCTCGGCCGACATCACTCTGTTTATTTGTCTATATCGTTTTCAAGGCCGGTGGTTGAGGCGATAAGCGGGTAGTGATAATCTGTTCCTGTTGATGTGATTCTCGACACTTTGCAACTGTTTCTACAGCAACCAACAACAAAGTGTGCAGCAACCAGGTCGGGGAGGAAAATAACCCAGCATGTTTACTAACATTTTGAGGTATAAGCACAGCGGGAAAATGAATTCTTGTGAATTTTCCAGCAAATGTAAATACGTTTGTGGAGAGTTTCTCATTCAACGACGCAAATATCGGTCAGCTATCTCGACCTTGTCTGCCATTTGGGTCCTGAAGGTCGCCAGCTGGGGGTGTGAGCTCAGCAGCCAATCGCACAGCGCGGTTTGCAGCACACCGATTTTTCAACCAATGGGAGGGCTCCGGGGTCACCCACTAGATCCTTGGGTCGCTTAAAGTCATGCCACCCTACACTTAGCTCAACATTGTTTTTCGGCACGAGCAGAGGAGAGAAGTTCGGATTTCTGTCTCGAAATGATGCTGGATAATGATAGCTACCACACAAAGCGCAGAAGGATTAAACCTTATCGTGGTACTCGCCTGGTAGAGAAGTCAGCTGATCAACTACCGAAGATGATCTTGTCAGAGGTTAGGAGACTTTTCTCTCTCTCACTTACACAAGACATACAGACACAAGGAATGACAGCCAGTGTATTTGACTCGATGCGCCCAGTTTCTCAACAGGATATTTTAAAAAATAACAAACAGCAAGAATACTGAAATGCACATTTAAAAGACAGAGTGCAATGTCTTTTTTTTTCTTTTTGTGTCCTTATATAATATACAATATTGTTTTGCATGGACAGTGGTAAATATTGTAAGACTTTTTGTGTAACCCCAAAAATAGCAAATTAAAAGAATATTTAATGAAGTTTAACAGTGTTTATGTTTAGATTGTTCACTTTTGGTAAAAATTGTGAACATGCACATGTATATTCTGACTATTTTTTGTTGTGAATATAAAACCACGTAAACATTTCATTTGTCTGTCTTCCTTGAGACTTGAATCATTATAGTAAGCGGCGAAACTTTGTAAAATTCGCTTCAAACTGCACAAGAAATAATTACGCTTTGTATTCATGCGCTAGCTAAGTGGTGCCAACGTGCGGTCTTAAAAAAACGTGACCTACAGCGTTTAGGTACAGGAAACTGATGCATAGAAACAACAGAAATAGCTGGTAAGTTTTTATTGAACCTCGATTCGCGATCTTCCTTGCTTTGCCAGCTGATAGCATAAACGAATGTGCGTGGTAACTTTCCAAGGTCGAAGGCGCCCTCCGCGCAGCTCATTGCGCATTCATGGGTCAGGGGTCGAGAGCTAGTCAGCTGTTCGAACAAAGCACTCAGTCCTCTTTGCATTCAGTTGCTGGCGAGCCGGTAGGGAGGTAAAGCGAGCGAGTCGAACAGTGAGCAGAGCAGAACACTTGGGGTTTCTCAGATCGTCACTATTCAAATTCGGAGATGATACCGATGGAAGATACTGGAAATGATGTTGACTTGGACGTGAGTTGTATTCTTTCTTTTGAAACGAAATGATTATTCGGTTTGTTCCGTCGGCTTCTTCGTTGACACCGACCTGAGCTAAATTTAGATCTTCGCACCCTGACTTCATCGTTTTGCCGTACTTCTCGCTGTCAGATTGATTGCTTTAAATTTACAGTTGTATGTAGTTTATTTTAACCCTCATTAGAATATGTCTGTCTTTATTAATTTTCCTTCTAGTTTATGGATCTTTACCAAAATTAAAAAATCACGATCTTGAGTGTGGACTTCCGCTGATCCGTCTCGGTTTCTGTCGTCTGCTTCTTTCTTCAATCTTTGCTTGAGCAGCTCTGCTTGGCCAGTAGCCGGTCGGCTGCAAATTGTGAAACAAATCTGTTCACCGTTAAAATATAGTTTCAGAAGTAGTATGCAGACTGATTAAAAAATGCGGCCTCACTAAGTAACACAAAGTTCCAGCAGTAATTTTGTCCACAAAGTAGGTCACTGAAAATGCTCATTTCTGCATTTGTGTGTGTGTGTGCAGGTTGTTCCCGTCAACACTTCAGACGAACAAGTGAGTACCTTTAATGATTTAAAATTATGAGCATTTCAGATGTATTTATTTAGGTCACTTCAATCCTTTGTTCTTTGCTTTCTTGCATCCAGCAGTTACTTATTAAAGCGGACAACTGTTGCTTTGCTGATATATTTTTGTCAGTATTGTGCAATGAATATAGCTTTCTTGCTAGTTAATTTTCCCCCAAAACCTAATAACTTGATAGATTTGCAAGACTGAAATCTGTGTTGTGCAGTATGCTGAATCATTTATTATTGGTGGCTTTGTGTATTTAAATTACTGCATGCTCAGTGCTGGCAAAGGGTAAGGGATATTGAATGCTGCCAACTGTGTTCTGATAAATTTAGTAATTATCTTCAAACAATCAAAAGTAATTTCATGGAATTTTATGCACCACAGTTGTATGTATATTTTTGTTACTTAAAAGATGCTTGATTTACTGTAAGAATTTTTCAACGAGGACCATGTGTTGATAAAATCCATGTAAGAAGCATAAAATAACTTGTTAAAATACATCACCATAATTTTAGACAGTGCAACTTGTTTTTAAAAAAAGCCTTTATCAATAGTTAATGTAAACTGTTGTCTAAACCAGGTGTGTTCCTAAAATAAATTCAGAAGCTCCAAAAACTAGGGATGTGTAAAGCATGTTAACCATTAAACATAAGTATAATAGTACATTTATTTGTTCATAGGAATTTTTTCCTTTTGCCTCTTGTGATAATGTGTAATGGAATGGTACTAATATAGTCATTGAAGAGCTGGTGTAATGGGCTGTAAATTACAGTATAGAATAAAGTATTATAAAGTGGATGCAAGTCGAGCGGGTGGAAGGTGCCGGAGACAAAAGTGTTGTGTGGTTATGCTTCGACATCAGTAGTTGTGTAGCAAAGGTTAGAGTTTATCCTTGCAGAGAGCCCGGTCCTTTTGGATCTTTGTGGTAGCTATGGGACTCATGGTAGTTTCGATAGGACGGTTTGTCATCGCCGGCAAAGAGCCACTTTCACCAAATCTAGGTCGACGGGCGTTTTTTTTTTCTTTTATCCAACCCACCTGCCCCCCCCTCTCTCTCCCCCAAACCGGCGCGTGGCCTCCCTCTTAGTTCTCAACCCCCACACACACGGCCTTACCTCACAGGTGCCCCGTTTCACCTGACAGCTGCGCGAACGCCGGCGTCTCAGTCAGCACATTCATCTTAGAGACCGGCCGTGCGCTGGTTCTATTTTAAGGTGCCGGGGGTTTGGGGGACGAAGCCAGTCCTGCCCTGCGGGCAGTGTGCGACCCTTTCTGCTGTAATGATTTTCAATAGCCTGGCAAACTCTCATAAAAGTAGCTCTGGAAAGACTTTTTTTTTTCACCCCTTGACAGTCTCGGACAGTTTACATAATTCGATCATTTGAATTGGTAAGTAAACCACCACATTGACGCCTGAAGCTGAAACTGCGTGTCGAGGCCGATCAAAAGACAAAAGTGCCGACGGTAGTTGTGTATATTTTCTATGACAGATTGTGTAGAATTTTAACATTTTGTATATTTATGTAGGTATGGTGAAACATTCGTCTCAAGGCTTAGCCTAAGTCTCTGTTTATTGGGGGTCGAATTTTTTGTTATGTCATCGTGGTTTGCATTTTAAAGAGTGGGATAACTAAAACGGGGTAATAAGATAGCTGGTTGCCCGTTTCCTCTGGTGGACAGGCAGGGAGCTGAGCTCAGCGCCAAATATAGGTTCATTGTTGGCAGGGATCGTGGCCAGCCCAAGCCTGCCAGTCGGTCGTCTTGAGCGCGCAGCTGGGTCCGGGTTGGCTGGCGCGATGTATGTAGCGAGCGGGCGGCCAGCCGGTTCGCGACACACGCATGCACATCATCCTGAACAGTGGGTCCCCATGTCATCGACGATGACGTTGGTGGGGTAGGGGTGATATGAGATCATTGTGTGAAAATCAGTGGCTGATGAAATACCGTCCCTATTGCTTTGCGCCATCGAGTGCTTGCGGTCTTTCTCTTGTCTCACTACAAAAGGTTAGCCATTGGTAGTCTTGGTAATTTGTGCTAGTAATAAGCATAGGTATTGTTTTTTGCTTTGTTTTTTTGTAATGTAGTTCAGGAGATTGGGAGGGAGGAGTCACTAAACATGCTTTAGCATGGTGAAGATCTTAGCAGAACTAAGTTCATCTGTTTATTTCTCTCCACTATAAAACTTTGAGTATCCATTTGTTATGATGTGTAGATATATTTTACTACAGTAAAAATTCGCTTCCACATGTTTTGTTTTCATTGATACCATGTTTTCTTTCTGAGATATTAAGATTATGGTGACAGTATTGGTGTGTACCATAATCATTTAGCTGAGAAATTTTTCTATAATTTAAAGCAGCGTGTAAGTTTCCCTTCCAACAAACTCTAGTATAAACCTTTAGCCAGAATTTTAAGTGTAGTCATTTTATTCTGTATTTTATTCTGTATTCTATAGGCCTCTTAATTCTGAGCAATCAGATAATGTCCTGTATGTTCAGAACCAAATATGTAAGAACTTTGGCAAGACTTCTTACACCATCATTGCATCATCTCTTCCTGTTTATTTTCTGAAAGGCTAATTCTTGTTTTATTTGCAGAAAACAACTTTAATTTAAAAATTCTTCATTGACATTTTAATTTTTTTCAGACTCAGATGGTTTTCCTAGCATCCTTTCTCCAGAACAATAGACTGGAACACATTCATCAGGTGATGGGTTATCATCCTGCTTATTTGGAAGCTTTCCTCAAGACACAGCACTACCTTATGAGGGAGGATGGTCCCCTTCCATTTGCTCACCGGCAGTATATTGCCATCATGGTAAGAAACCATCACCTTCCATTACTGGAAAAACAGTTTCACAAAGTATGAAGTAGGAGTTTACTAAATGATGTTACTATACTATATGTAAAACATGTATGTTGTTACAATCTTAAAAATTTCTTATTCTTTTACATTCTCTGTGTTACACAGGCGGCAGCAAGGCATCAGTGCGTGTACTTGGTCAGGCTACATGCGCAAGAATTTTTAATACAGGGAGGAGACCCAGAATGGCTTAGGGGCTTCAGTTATGCTCCTCAGAAACTACAAGATCTGAATGATGTAAACAAGATTTTGGCCCACCGCCCATGGCTGCTCACGAAGCAACACATAGAGGTAAGAGCATCACTGACAGCACCATTGACACAGTAGTCTTAATTTTTTTTCTGCACAATGTTAATATACTGTAATTATGTGGAAGGCAGTTTGTGATACATATATGAAAATGTATGCTTTAAAAATTTATGTTATGAAGTTGGTATGATTGTGTTTAAATAATTATTCTTAAAAATTAGAAATAAACAGGGTGCATATTTTCATGCTGTTTCTTGTGTGATGTGCAGAGACTGACACGTGGCAATGACACTTGGTCGCTATCAGAAGTGACGCAGGCCTTGGTCATCTTGGCCCACTTCCATTCTCTGTCTTCGTTCATCTTTGGCTGTGGTATTTCTCAGGAGATTGACCAGGGAGGTTGCACTTTCCGTCCACCTTCCACCAGTGGAGAAGATTCTGAAGACTACTCCAGTGATTCATCTGTGGGTGAACCAAATGCAAATGTGAGTTTGTTGGAGATTGTTATTAAGTAAATTCACATTCATCAGATAAGGTACAGAAAAGCTGAGCAGATAGCATGTAACATGATATTTTCAAATGATGAAATTTGTATGTTTGCTTGTGGTTCATAATTTTCAAATGATGAAATCTGTGTTTGCTTGTGATTCAGACAATAGAGGAGAATGGCTTGGAGACTCTAATGCAAAAAATGAAGCAGCTGACTGAAGCAGACCATGAGGAGACGTCACAGGAGGAGCTGATAAAGCGCTTTGAGTGTGTAGAGAATCAAAGTGCCGAAAGTAAGTAGTACTTTAAAGATGATAGTGGCAAATTATGTGATAATGATGCATTTTATTTTATTGTTCTCCATTCCTTGAATAGTTCTTCTTTTACATTTTAAATAGAAATTGTGGCAAACTTTAATTTGAACAATAATAAATGGGGATGAAAGGGATTTCAGACATTTGTTTCCTGCATTTCTTGTAATAAGTTGGTGATTAATAAGAAAGGATACCCCCAAAAATTTTATCTTATGTCTTTAACATTTTTTTTTTATCTCTACAGTTTCCGTTCCAACATCAGCCAAGTTGTCAGCTAAAGAGGAGATATTACGATTTGTGTTGGATGGGGAATTTACATACTCAGACTTTGCGAAAAGGGGATCAGTACCAGATATAACAACTTTCCGTGTTCAAGATTATTCTTGGGAAGACCATGGTTTGTCACTGGCCAATCGCCTTTATTCTGACATTGGTAACTTTCTGGACGACAAATTCAACACAGCCTTCAACCTTACATACTACACGTAAGAGAAGAGGCCTTAAAAAAAGTTATTTTTTAGATTTATTGAGCATAATTTTAAAAGGGGGTTTGTAATTTCTACTGATGATGCTGCGGCTCTTTTATACTTTTTTTATCCCTCAGTCTCTTTAAAGGGTGTTTTACATCTCATTAAAGTGTAAGCGATAGCTCATGAACAGTTTTTATTTAAAAAAATCTGTATATTAGCAATAAATATTTCATGTTGCAATATGTGAAACTATCAAGATAAGTACAGGAAGAGGAGGGTACCATGTTGTAACAGTCTTCAAATATATTAATTTCTTTTATTCTGTTCAGGATGGGAGACAATTTCCAAGTTGACACATCTGCCTTCCGCCAGGCAATCTGGTACTACATCCACTGCATGTATGGCATACGCCACGATGACTATGACTACGCACAGGTCAACCAACTGCTTGAGCGCAATTTAAAAGCATATGTTAAAACAGTGACCTGCTATCCAGAGCGCATTGCAAGAAAAGACTACGATGGTGTAATGAGAGAATTCAAGCATTCAGAAAAGGTAGGCCATGTATTTTAAAACAATTAAGAATAAAGGCTTTTAAGCAGGTTTTGTTGAGGCCAAGGGCTAAACTGCCACCATCCAAGAAGTGTGGGTCCTTGTTGGGCCAGGTGCATGCAATGACCATCACGGTAGCAGGCACTTTGTGTTTGCTCATCACCTTCATGAATGAACTGAACCACCCTAATAGCTTAATTGACTTTATCAAATTTAAATCACTTTGAGAAGATATACACAAGTGGTTCAAAGCATCTTTATTTTGCCTTTTGAAGTTATTGCTTTTGTACAACAGTGATGATTGGGCTAGTTAGTTTTAAGCCTTGTAATTTTTAGGTGATATTTAGTTGGAAAGCATTCGTCACCATCACGGCTAATCTGGTATCATTTTGTCTGCAGGTGCATGTGAATCTGATGATCACAGAAGCACGGATGCAGGCAGAGCTGCTGTATGCACTGCGAGCTGTCAATCGCTACATGACATAGCAGGGCTGTTGGTGGTGCACATGAATGGCTTTTACAACGTGGAAGACTTCTTCCTGCTGCTTGCCAACAGCGTGCCCACAGTGCCACATGAAGAAATCAAAGTGTTTTTTCTGGATTGGTCTGGTGCCGAGATAAGAATGCACCGGATGCCAATGCACTGGGATTGGAGCCTTGGATGAACAAGTGATGACTTTCTTCTCCAGAAAATGATATTTAAAAGATGTGGGTCTTCAGTGGCACCGAAGGTTGGCAATATGCACTTGGCTGCTTGCTTCTAACACAGGTTTCTGTGATGAAGCTGCAGATGTCCATGTAAATTTTTTGGTTTGTTTAACTTTATTTATTTTTTTTTTGTTTGAATGGAGGAGCTTGCTAGAAGGAGCAATTACCTTATTACACAATCATCTGGGCCCTGCTGCAAAACTGAGATTTATTTTTCACCCCTTGAATCTGTATCCCACCTTTGCCTCCTTTTGACAACATTAACAATTTTACCTAAAGCAGGCAATGGAGCATGCTTTGGGGAATCTGTGATATCAGTGATGCACTTGAAAGGAGTATGTGTATCACAAGCACAGCCATTGAATGATGGAATCCTTCCCAACTTGGATTTCCCTCTTCGGCTGACTGGAGAGGGTAAGATATTTTGGTGATATAAAAAACATTGATGCCATTATCTGGCAACGGGTGAAGAAATTTACAAACTGGAGATTTGAGTGTGCTGATGCATCATGTTGGATGACAGAAAAAAGTATTTGAAGGCAAAGGGAGAGTGAGAATGTTTACAGCACAGCAGTGTCTTGAATTGTCTACGTGAGGACATTTTTTTTTTCTTTGTACATTCATGCATGTGTGATGCTTGGCATTTTGTAGAGTCAAGCCAAACGTGGCATGTCCAATCTCCACACATCTGAGTCTGCTTGTTGACAATTCTGGAACAGCGTGCTTATATATAATGTACAGATGATGCTTAAATCCCTGAAGTCTTTCAGCTGGGGTGGTGCTATGGTTTGAAACAAAAACAACAAATAATCATAAACAATAATTTGTGACATTGTGGAAGCTGGCATGGTGAAAAGCATCGGATGTTGAAGGGGCAACTGTTTACCATTATTTGCTGACGTTTATTCTCCAGCATATTATATTATCACCCCAAAACTAATGCGTAGCATGCATTTTTGAGTATGGGGCTAATGTATCATTCCAAGTTAGTAAAGCAGTGCTTTGAATTATGACTATAAACCTATATTCACCCTTGTGGATCTAGTCCATTGAAGTGGGGGAAAAGGGCTTCATTATTGGAGCTTTATGGTAAAACTGCTTTAACATTTTTATTGCATTTCATTTTTGCTGCATCAAAGCTTGCATGTTTAAATTAGTCCTGAAAGTAAATTTTTAAATGTTTGTTTTGTTGTTAAAATGTTTCTAACATTATTAATTTTTACAAAGCTAATACAGTAAATTGCAGTTAAGAAATTTACAACAAATAAGTAGAAAGTATAAATGCTGAGATCGAGGGTGGGACTGTCTAAAGATTCTGAGGGTGCAGTTTTGGTTCCACAACATGAGAGTTCTGCATTAGTAATGTACTCTACAAGTTAAATCATCTTTCAATGAAATAATGTAATGACAATCAGCAAGAATTTAGCTTACACATCCATTTGTGTTCTGTAAACATTCGGATTATACAGGTAATTGTTTTTCTTTTTAATCAGTTGTCCGCCATTCTTCAACAGAGTTAATAGCTTGTAGTAGAACAGTTGTAGTAAAGACTATTCATGTTATCTTTTTATGTGCATTGGTTTTTTTCTTTTTCTTTTCCTTCATCATTGCCCATAAGGCTATCTTTCAGATGTTTACTTCCAACATGGCTGCTGTCTTCCATCAATTACTGCTTGTTTGCTGTACCTCATCAAAGGATTCTTCAGATTTGCAGCCTTTCTAGTTAGAATTTCCCATTTTGGGGACAATGGGGGTGGGGGTTGATAGGTTCAACACTCTAGTTTTAATTTAAGGCAGTTTTTGACAACTATCAAAATATCAAGTCATCTTTAAAAAGAGTTCTTTAGGTACCATGTTTAATGAACATTTAATCTTACCCCGATCACTTCAACAGATATAAACCATTCGATAAAAGCCATCTAAAATATTTCCAGATTTGGTTTTTCCTTGTTTGATGTTTATAAATAAAGCATTCTTAGTTTCAATATTTTTAATTTGCTTAATTGGAGAAAAGGGGATATTGAAGAGGAGTGTCTTTGGCCAGTGCACTTTAGCCTGCTCACGCTTACTGGTGCTAAGTAAGAAGAAAGTATTTTCAATGGTATGTACATTTTTAAATGAGATATGTTACTACAAAAGGTCTAATATTTTGGATTTCCAAGCTTCCTAAAAATCATACTCACCAAATATCAATGTACTTCTGCATGGATTCACATTAAGCATAACTGATATATGTTTGTAGTTTCTCTAAATGTTGTGGGCACTTAAGAAATATTCTGATGCTAATCTGAACACATAATTCCTCAGGAAGAGGACTACCGCAGTTTGCTGCATTTAATTTTAGAATGCTGTACTAAAGTAAAAATGGAAGACTTTTTTTTTTGGTATGAGTACTATAAATCTGTTTCTTTAATGTGTGTAAGTACCAGATAAGAGATGTCAGCAACTTGTTGAAAATTCTTACATTGTCTCCCTAATCACCCCAACAAATAGGGCATTTGTTACGTCTGTTGATATTGCTATTACTGCTCACACAGCTGTGAGCTAGGGCTTACAGCTGTTTAAAGCAGGGATTAACCGTTTCCCCTAAAGTTTCTTAGGGTTTTTTTTTTTTTTGGAAGTATATTGTCACAGCTGTAGTATCTAAAATATCTTGTTACACCTTACTTTCCTTACCCTTCCATGAAGTACCCTAATGATTTGCTCATTCTCTGATTAGATCCTAGAAGTGCCTATTAACATTAACTAATCACCACTGTCAGCAGAAGAATTTTAAAAACGTGTTTATACAGATGTTTGATAAAAATGTGGTGCTTTGTGTTATATACAACAAAAGTGTATGCACATTATGTTTCGCTCAGCTCCAGTTAACCTGGGGCTGTTTCTAGTTGCATCATTCATCCATCTTGCCCCATTGCAATCATTGCTCTGGGCAGGACCAAGCATCCAAAGCTTGACATCAGCTGGAATGTACTCTTGGCTAAACCACTGACGAATTTCTGCTTGGCAGTCATTTTCACCTTTTTTTCAATTTTTTTTTTTTTTTAATTGTGATCTGCTGACTTGATTTCAGCTGGGAGCTTCCCTAGCCAGTAGTAGGTTTGTTTTATTTCTTAACAGCAGACGGTTTCACTTCTGTCTTAGATGTATAAAAAATTGTTCGAGTGTGCATTTTTTTTATTATTATTATTATTTTGTAGATGCATTATTTGGAATCCCTGCCTTGGTTGTGATGAGTATTTGATCAAGCTTGTCCAGACGACGGGCTTTTGAAACCTCCCACCCCTAATGTAACCTCTTCTCAACATCCTGCAACAGTCCCCCTCTCGGATGTACACATCTGCTGCTGTGTCAGCATGGTGTGTGCCAACTCAGATAACAGTAGCGCGGATGCTGGCTCCTGTAGTATGCTGCAGTTTCCAGGTTCCATTCACGTAGTCGACAATAGGTCGCCAGCCTGGTCGGCGTCGCACGTGATCAGTCTGTAAGAGAATGACTACAGGCAACCTCATACTCTCACCTGTCCAGGTGGACAGTGCGTACTGACGGGCAGGTCAGGATCAGCTAAATTTTTAACTTCTTCCCCTTCCACACGCATGCGCAATGCTTTCAAGTGGTGGCGATTTTTTAAGTTGCGGAGACACCAGGTACCCAAGCTTGCTTCCACTTTGATGAACCTAGGGATATATTTTTGAATTTCATTTCTGTGAAGTCTTTCACCGTGCGCGTGTTGTCATGACATTTCCCCCCGTTCCTCCTCCCTCCCTCCTCTGGGTGTCCTTCCTCTGAGCGCCTGTGACAACGAACTGAGTGATTATCTTTTTTTTTTGTAAGTTGAGCTCGAGTACAACAGAACACAATGCTACTTAACACGTAGCTGTTTGCTTGGAAGAACCATTGTTTATGCGTGATTGAGAGAGAGGAAGGTGTAGATGAGCGATGAGTAACAATGCCATTGTAAGAAAGGCTCACGTGTGCAACTCTTCACGATTCACGCTGTGTGGACACAGCACGCCCATCAGAGCGAAGTATTATGTTTGTAGTGGCGAGCGAGCGCTTTCAGTACGTGGGACACGCATACGAACGGACTGTTGACTAAACCGGCCGAGGTTTATGTTACTACAAGCTTCATCAGTGCTGGGAGTACCCTTCCATTTTGTATGTCAACGTTGTACTGTGCGTGTCGAGGCCACTGTTGTATTAAGTGCTGACTGTAAGAACTTTTTCTTACGTTTGTGATAAAAAGCTTGAAATAAAAACAGTAAAATATGAAAAGTAAATCGATTTTTGTTGTTTGTTGTTACACTGATGTATTCGTATTTATGTCTTCGAGAACCTCACGGCTCTTCTCGCAAATACAAATAAAACGTACATTCTATTTATAACTACTGACCAGCATACAAACACCACAACATTTCAATATACCAGCTCGTACATTAAAATAAAAATTACTAAGTGGAGACGGAAGATTGTTGTGTTGCCAAGGAGTTAAATTCTCGTGGAGGGCAGTTTTTGTTTTTCCGGGTATCTCTTCCCGTGCAGCATGCTCTCCATGTGTGAAGCTGTTGATGTCTGCGTGTGTCGATAAGCCTTAAAACCACAAGAGGCCGGGTACACTCATGCCGCGGTCGTTAAACGGTGAACCTCATAATCAAAAAGAGATGATCTTGGAAGAGGTAAAAGTTTTTTAAAAAACATTATACATGTACCTGGTTGGAGGTTATTTCCAGTGCTGACGTAGAACATGCGTCACCCTGTTGAAGATCATGGTCTCGACCTTTGAACTACCGGTGCAGCACGTACACTGACAAAGGTGACCTCACCTACAGGAGAGCTCACCTCGCTGGGGGCCTGTAGTAGGTCAGTCGGTGTTGTCTGCAAGGTCGAAACCATTTGATATTTGAAGCACATCTACAGCAGTGTCAAAGGTCACTGCCTACATGCAGAACTTGGAGGAATTAAATGGACGTTTCTTCTATAAATATCTAAGGTGGGAAGATCGAGGCTGTTCGTTGCTTTCTTCTCTTCTATCATTACTTGCGGCTTCTTGAATCTTCTTGATCAAGTATATAAGGCTTTGAAATAATAATATGCAGTAGGAATAAAACACTAATGGTGAAATTGAGAATAAGTGCTAAAGATTTCTAAACTTATCCAGAGATTTAGTTATATGTAATAAACCGGTTTACTCTATAGTTTCTTAGAGTGCATTTTCCTTTGTGGAGGTGAGCTCAATACGATGGGATCGAAAGAAACTGAAAGTTCAATAGTTCAAAAAGGAAACAAGTAACAACAAAGGGATGGCATGACAAACAAGGGCGTAGATAAGGAACAGGGGAGTGAGCGGAAGAGTTCACCAGATTGTGAAACTGGGTTTTGAAGTCGGACATGAAAGCTTGGAGTGTACAAACAACTCCAAGAGAAAGGTACAGAAATTCCAAACAGTTGGGAACAGAGAAGGAATGTCAACCGAATTTCTCTCGTCTGGTCTACGGTGCAGAGAGGAGAAATGCTACCACATGCAGATTTCAGCCCAATCATTAAAAAGACAGCATTTCTGTCGATTTTCAAGTTGTGACACTGAAAGAGGTTTTCTTCTGATGTTTTTTAAGACGCCGGGGAAAATTAAACCCAAATCAAACAGTTAATGGAAAATTCTAAAATAGCTGACTCTGCAAACACTGTCAAAGAACATGGTTATTACTAGGAAACATTACATCTCAAGTGCACGTATTTCATGTATGTCTAGCCCAAAAGACGAAAGCACCACCTATACCAGAAGCTACATCCGCATTTCCTACAGGAGTGCAGGAACTGAGGGCAGAAGTCTGGCTGCCACCGATGACCTTCGACACCAGGTTTACGGACCTGAGGATGCTCCTCAGATGACTGCCAGTCTTACTTCCAGAGCTGACCTCCAAGTGTATCAAAAATAGGTGAATGGCAGCAATAACATATCTGTATTACGAATTGAATGAAACCAGAGCAACTTGTGTAGTTTTGAAGCTCTAAAGAAGAATAAAGGAGGCACAGAACTGAAACCTTTCTCCCGCCCTCATCCCTCTCTTTCTGTCTTCAGAAGGTCCCAAGTAAATTACTGACTTATGCAACAAAGTCAGAAGATAATAACACCACTGATCTAAACTAAGCCCCTTGTGATTAAATTTCTCCCGGTCCTACATCTGGGCTCAAGGTCCACAATACCCATACAGATGCCTCATGACGTCACGGTTGTGCCCTCATGCCATTCTTGATGATGGCGTGCTTCTCCAGAGCAAGAGGGGATTAGTCGCTCAAATTTGGGGTAATATTATCTTGTACAGCTGTATTCAGTCAGGGTTTACAAACAAAAGTATGCAGCATACCATCTCAACTCAGCTATCGGTTACTAGGTGACCATGTAGCAGTTGACCCGACCTATAAAAACTCTTACAAAAATACAATAAAAATAATGAAGATAATGCAAGAGCCCAACTGTAACCCTTAATTAATCCCGTTTTGCTCATGTGACTTAATCTGTAGTGCGTGCTTCGAGGAACCTAGAACACCAGTTGCAAAGCGAGGGAAGTTGCTGCCCGGGAACAACACTGGGAACTCAGAGGCAAGCATCTTCCTAGTTAGCATTAGCCCAGATATTGCAGAGGAAGCTTTACCCTCTGGGCTTTAGTTATAAAGCAGCGACAAGGATCCAAATGTGCCCTCAAGTAACACAAGGTGATGTTTGTTGGGTGAGCACTTCGCTCAGCAACTTTGGAAATTGTCCTTTCGGTTTCCCACCACTTTGCCCCGGGGGCAACGTCTCACCACACTTCAAAACTTCGCGCTTCTAAAAGGAAGGATGCACAAAATCAATACAAATCCATCTGAAGTGAAAATCTTCCAAAAGAGATGACTAGTATTGAGGAAGAATTAGGACAAACAGTTGAAGGAAAGGGCGCGACACTCGGCACAGAAAATCATTCTCGTGTCACGTGGGATAGTTTATCTAATGTATCTGTGCATCTCACGCTCACCTGTGAGCTGCATGGCTGTCGTGCAGGAGCCCGAGGAATTTTAATTAAACACACAAAAAGTATGAGACACACGGCAAACAAAGGGATCAAGGCCAACCGCCATGTTGGCCTCCATGTGCTCTTTCACGTGCTCGGGTTGTGACACGTGGTCGACCTTGTCACCTGCATGTACAGTGGGTCGCCTGGGTGAGGTGTTGGTGGTGGTGGTGTGTGTGTGGGGGGTATCTTCGAACACAAGAAAATGTCACTGCAGTAGTGGATAATAGTTCTGAGGACAGGGTGCTAAAAAATACATTACATACATGCGGACAAATAGATTACAACCAGTGCAATAAATATAAATTTTATTTTTTACGTGTTTTGAACAAAATATCAACGAGCATAAAAACTGCGCCTACAAAATTTTTCATTTTTCATAAAAATTTTTCATTCTCTGGACAGCGGTCTGCCTGACATCGTCTTCAATTTACTGTCCAACCTGCAAGTGGATGACCATGTGGCCAATGTTATACGTATGCGTATGCGTAATGGCGAACCTGCCTCCAGACGATCGACTGACTGAGAAATAAATGGAACACCTGAGCTAGACTTCTTTTCAAAAAGTTTGCATTTGTGGAAGCGTGAACTAACAACTCTGGCAATATGATGGATGATTATATTGAGTGAATGGGTAAAATCTGTAAAATTCTTCTGGAAAGAGTGCGCATGGACACTATCTATGGTTTATCAAAAGTTAAATTTGGAGGTATGTCTGGACTTTGTAAAGAGATTTTTTTGAAGGATTTGTCTCTGGATTTTGTAAGGACATTCCTAGTCCCCCCCCCCCTTCCCCAAAAGGATTAATCTCTCGATTAAGGGACTTAACCTCCAGGCATCCGTGTTAAAAAAAAAAACAAACTTTTATGCTTCGCTGAAAGCAGTGAATGAAATGATGCGTGACCAAGGCGCATGAAGGAGAACAGTTCCCAGAATAACTTTCAGCTTCGGAAATAAAAGGGAAAAAAACCTGGTCCGGACAAAGATCTGTATCTTAGGCGCTCCGATCCAGTGAAGCGTGTCTCTATCTGTGTATCTATCTATGTAAAGCACCGTTTGAACAGAATCAGTTCCAATTTCAATGACTAAAAACATCAGATACTGGGTGTTTAATGTTTAATTACACTAACTTTTTACAAATAACAAGAATGTCGTAAATGCAGACACTGCATTTGATTGTCAACGCCTTTAAGCAACTGTAGGTGAAATAAGGATGAACAGACAAGCTGACAGAAAGAAGAAGAAACTTGCTTTCTTGTTCCCCATTTCCACAGAATGTCTTTGTCAGACGACAATGCTGGCAAGAAACTGCCTGTGAAGCGCCGCTGGGGATGTTTAAAAAGAGAGGAACTTCTCAGTGAATCAAGCAACTTCTGTAAGACATTATTAATTAAAAACAAGTAGGTTGATTTCCAAGTGACTTGTGACACAAGAAAGAATTATTAAAATATTTTTATTTATTTATTGAACAATGCAACTGGCGGGGTGGAGAGAGGAGAGTACTTTGTTTTGTCTGTCTGCAGCCTGAGCTCTAGCGCAAGAATACAAAAGCCTGAAGCGGCCTTTCATCGACTGTCTGGAGTTTTTCGACCAGCAGGAAAAAGGAACAGAAAATTCCAGAAGGGCTTGATCCAAGCCATTGAAAGAAAGAATCACACACACAAGCAAGTTAGCGCTTCAAGGTCTTTTTCACGCGGGCGCTGAATGCCTGCACGTGCCGGGACCGTTAGTGGGTCAGTGGGTCATGGCGTCGTGCAAGTGTCTCTCGTCTGTCTGACAGCAAAAAACGGAATGAACATAACAGTCAATTTATAATTATGCATTTATATCGTGAGTGGTTGCTGCATTCTAGACTATTCTGCTTTTAAAGCTAGCTTGGCAGTTTTTAAAAAAATTTTCACAAAACTCCTGCTGGCTTTGTTCTTCGATGAGTTCAATAACCTCCGCAGCGATTTTTCAACTGTCGTAAACACTCCTGGACAATGGATGAAGAAGAACAGTGACATGGTTGTGTCCAAACTATTAATTTTCTTTTCTCAGCTGTTCTTGGGAAGTCTTTAAAGTGTCTGGGACTGGGTTTGCTGAGCAATGCTGCATTTATGATGTCTAAGATTTTTTTTTTTCCCCAAGAGAGGTTTTGTATTTTATGGAATTGTGAACCCTCTCTTCCAGTGAACAGATACATTTTGCCCTCCCTCGTTCTTTATCTACAGTAAGCCATGCTGTCTGGTTTGTTAACATTTTCCTGTCTGACATTTGGCCGCAGACATCGTGGCCTATTGTTAATATTTTAACCATGAATAATAGCCTTCTATTATCTTTCTCTCTCTGTGTGTGTGAGAGAGAGAGTAGTGGGGATATAAAGAGCAAACTCCTCCCAAAATTGATTAAGGTATACGTGTGCGTGAGTGTGAGTGTGTGTGTATTTGTGCGTGTGCGTGTCTGTGAGAGAGTGTGCGTGTGTGTGTGTGCTGCTGTTGCTGATTTCAATTCACAATAAATATTTATGAACCACACGGATCAAGGTCTTGAATGAATAACAAAGTTTGCACAATTCAAACACACTGACAGCTGATCTTCGCTGCATAAAATATTCAGTCCCTGTATCCGATGAAAACGAGGCTCTCTTTATCTCTTTATACAGCACATCCCCGGCTTCCTCCTGTCGTGGCTGCCATGTCTTTTCCGTCTATAAAAAACTCATGAGCTGTCAATCTTTCTGTTCTTGTAGAGACACGTGACACATATTCCAGTTTCCTTTTTCGTTAAAGGTCGTCAGTATCTGCACTTCGACTTCCAGTTGTGACCAAATATTTGTTTCCCCAGAAAAACCATCGACAGCGGGAAATATGTCTCCCTCTTTCAAGATAAGACAATCAGTGACTTCTTCTTCTGGAAGAATATCGATGAGGACATATACTTGCACACTGTTGAAGAAGCCGATGGTGACACATTTTTCTCGAAGACTGCTGATGGTGGTGAAAACTTGACAACTTCCCTCTTGGTGAAAAAAAAAATTTACCTGGAATGTTCTAATTTTTCTTGTTTATTTTATTTATTTTTTTGCCAGTCGAGGGCGTCCATAGTGTCAAGTATCAAACCCAAGAACATCCAGCATGAGATTTACGGGTGTCGGGGTATTTGGAGCCCTGGCCAGGCTGGGTTCGTGCGAAATCAGGGTACTCATGAAATGAAGCGGGATAGCGGATATGTACCCGAGAATCAGACGAGAGCGACAAAGCCTCGATAACGACGTGAGGTACAGTCAGTCAGCAGTGATTCAGGTGCAACACCAAGCAGGGAGGGGAGGAGGAGGGGTGCCAGGGGAGACAACCTAAACGCTGACGCAGCAAAAAAAAAAAAAAAAAAAAAATGAAAGGAAAGTGTGTCTGGCTATAAATAGATACTCGGTGAGTCAGTTTCTGTCGCTGTGTGTGTGCGCGCGCATGTTTGTATGGAAGGCGGTGCGTTTCCTGTAGGGGGACAAGGTCAGGAATATACTTCTTCATTTTTAATTTTTATCATTTTTATTTTCATATAATAGTGTTGTGGCGTCTCTGTGTGTGCGGATAGGTTTTTGTACATAAGTTTCAATCAATTTCTTTCTTTCTCTCATTCTGTAGCTGTTTGTTTTGGTTGGGTGGCTTTGTTGGGCAGTGGCCGTGACCTGTGGGTGATGTTGTATGAGAGGTGGATTGATGGGGAGGATGGAAGAGTTTTAGGGAAGGGTTGTGAGAAGGGTGAAGATTGGTATTAATTGTTTTGTTTGCTTTGCTGGCCAATGGCCTTGAGGATGTTTTCTTTTTTAAGATTTCCGTTGTCATGTGTTTGATGTCTGTGGTGATGAGTAGGAGTCTGTACGAGTGGATATATCTTCCTCCATGCCATGTGTTCACGCGTATGTATTTTTATTATGGAGCTCTCTGTGCTTGAGTTCGTAGAAGTCAGTTTTAATTGTTGTTGCTGGTATAATTGTATTATGTTCTAATAACTGTAATTATAGAGACAGATGCTCACACCCATGCTGGAGCTAAGCTGATGAAATAAAGAATCAAATGTCTGTGTTATTATAATTTGTCGACTAGTAAGTATAATGGTCGTCATGATGTCAAGTTTCTCAAGCGATATCACTTGGCAAAGAACTGAATTCTCTTCACGCGAACACCAAGACTGGCTTCAAGGATCCGTTGACGTGTGGGGTCAAGGTTGAGCAACAGCCTGTGGCTTTATTGCTATTATGCTCTTCTTTTACGATTGACTGTTCGAGGTTATTATAGTCGGGTGACCTGACCGCCTTGCATCGTATTTCTTCGTCAGGCGACAACAAGGACTCGTACCTGCTGAATAGAGAGAAGATGGAGGCTTTGGGTAGTTCTTGCCAGCAGAATTTGGGACTGGTGAACGTGTGCAAAAAGACAGACACACACTTTCTCTCTTGCACGTATATATGGATAAATAATAACAAAACACAATCATGTACACATCAATATAACATGCATACGATTCATTGTATCACACACATCCACACACACACGTGCGCAGTCTCTTGTATGCATACATTGATAATAGCAAAATACAATTATTCAATATGCATACGATTCGCGAGAAATAACACGCACGTGCATACCCTCACATGGACACCCTCCCCTCTCTCTCTCTCACACACACGTGCATACTGTCTCTCACACGGACACGCTCACACACACACACGCGCTGTCCGCAAAACGTGCCATGGAACTATGACGTCACCTCAGCATCACCTTCGGTCATTCCAGCTTGGAGTCACGTGACAGGGCTTCGCCAACCGACCAGCGCTCTGTGCCAGGCTGAGGTCGCAAGATTAAATTCAAATCAGCTCCGGTACTTAAAAACACCATCTGCACATGGGTTGTTTTGTCCTAGTTTCTAGTACGGTCGCCAGGTGGCAGGCAGTAACTCGTGTGACCTAGTTTCAGGGCTTTAAAAAATAATGTTTAAGAACGAGTTACCTGAGAAGAACATGGCTAAAGCCTTTTACCTTTCTCGCTCAGTGACACGGAAGGTGGATCCCTGTTTTGTTTGGGGAAAGAATTGAACCTTTTCATAATATTCTTTCGTCCACAGCACCATATGCCAACTATTTTGCTGACGCACATAGTAACCGATTTTTTTTTAACTCGTCTTCAAAGGTAATGAAAAGTAATTTGTTTTCCCAAATCATTGCAGGACCTCAAACTTGTAAGCATGGTTACTAATTTAACAAGCCATGTATTTAAGTTTGTAAGTGTGCAGTTTTCTTGTGAAGGCATGCGCATCACATTTACTCAGAAAACATTGCACGAGTTGGAAAAGATGTTGATATCGGTGTAAACGATCGATGTCTTGTACCTCTTATATTTCGTTAATTTATTTATTTTCCAACCCGCCCATGTCACTGCTTCTTTACACAAAAGTTTTTTCGATCATGTCAGCTCAGCACAACTTTCTGCCCTGTGGGACAACAATAAAACTCTAGTGCAGAAAGGCTCTGTCCCCTGCACTGGCATTGAAAGCATTAAAGCAACGCTGGAGAGCAATTTAAAAAAAAAATTCATATTGTCGAGGAAAGCAAGTCAAATGGTAAGGTGGGCTTAAACTAAATTAGTGAAGTCCTGTTAATATTTCGGTTAGCAAAACGATGGTTTACTTATACAAGAGTGTGTAAAACAAAGGTCTCAGGCGGTCAGACAGCTTCACCTGGAACTTGTATTACTGGACTGCTGGCAGACGATTTTTTTTACAGTTAACTAGTAAAACGAGGCTTGAGACTACAAAACTTCCGGTTTAGTCACATTTTTTTGTTACGGCTCGCCGAGACTAACAGCGGAGAACTTCGCAAGAGGCTAAGTGTTGGTCTTGGCAGACAGACAGCAGTCCACCTATATACGTCCATGGTCTCACCAGTTGAAAAGGAGATGCTCAGATTGTGTAATGAATATAAACCACTAGTGAAAAAAAAATTGGTTGCGGCCCTTGGCTCCACTGGGGGCGAATAGGAACAAGAAGAAGTGACAACAGCAACTCCGTTGGGTCTTTAACCGTGGGCACTCAGCCAAGTCGGTGGGAAGAACTGCCGAGCGTTCTGTCCGAAATGCCAACATACAGTAATAGACTGTGGAGCAGGGACCAACGCGGTCTTGGCGTCACTGGAGCTTGAATAGCGAGATTTGCTGGCCCCTGGTCCTGCTCAGCAAGTTTTTTGGTGTTATATGGCACAACACAGTCTGTCAACATGTAGTTGCTGGCAGAGAGCCCACCGGCAGAACTGTTTTGTTCGCCGAGCGCGGCAACTCACATAAATACTGCTGCAAGTCATTAAGGACCGTGGTCACGTTTTAGCTCGCGCCTTGCTTCCATTCATTTATCTTTCAATAGTGCAGGCTGCTGGAAATGAAATGTCAAACGTCCATCTTTTGTCATCGTTTATCAAGCGGTTACATTTTTAATGTAGTTTCTGTTTTGTTTTCACATCATGCAGGTAAAGATTTTTAAAAAATCACGACGTTCTGGTAAGATATTTTAGTGATGGGCGAAAGATCAAACTATATCAGATGTAGCTAATTATTTTGATGTAGGTTATTTAATTTTTTTTTTATAAATATCATAAAGACTTTCTTGTCATATGTGTGTTAGAGATTTATATTAATGTATATGCTCTTTTATGTAGTTTTATTTTGACATGAATGTAGATAAGTGTATGAATTTATACGTTTAGTAGTTAAGCTTATCTACATGTGAGGCACTAACCTAGCCAAGTGGATGTATGTGACCTAACCAAGTTTCTAGATGTGACGCACTGACCTCGCCAAAGTTCATGATTCTAGCTACACGTGCACAGCACACACGCCGCCTGGTGACGTCATCAGGGTCGCTGTAACGGTCTGACTAATTCAGCATTGTCAGTACAGTATTTCCGGCTGCTATCTCAGCAGAAAAAGTGTGACTGAACAAGTCATATTTTATCCCAAGGGAATGCAGATGGTAGATACTTGCACACAGGAGCTGGACGGTAAGAAGTGAGGTCTCCGGAACATGCTCGACAACACCAGAAACCGAAACATATGATTGTGTGTGTGTGTGTTAGGTGTTATTGTATGTTAGTGTGTACTCGGTCGAGTGGTTTGAGTGAGAGCATGTATAGGTGTGTGTGTTTGGGAGGGAGGGATGACACCTGTGAACGCCATGAGCTCCCGGTCATATGCACCCAAAATAAAAACAATATTGATAATAATACAAACTTATTATTTTGTGATAAACACATGTCACGAATAATAAATAATAAATAACACATTTATATGGCGCCTTTCTCCAGCATCAGTCGGACTCCAATCTCTTTACATACAAGCGCGAACACACTTTTTGGGATGTCCTCTTCATAAATAAACAAACATGCAAGCAAAATGCACACAGAATACAAATAATTAAAGTTGATTGAGAGATTGCTGTAAACATTTTATGTCGTTGCGTGCCAGAGACATGTGGTATATATGTTCTAACATTTGATTTCCATACTGAAATATTTATTTGCCATACACATGTTACGCATACTACTTAACCAATGCGACTAGAATGTCTAATACTCTCTCCTTTCTGTTAAATTATTTCTGCTTGCAGCAGCGCTTTAAATCAGCAAAATGCATGTAAACACGAGGCCAGCAAATCAGATCGTCTAAACAAAAGTTGTTGACAGCGGTGGGCACAATGCACAGAGCATCAAATATGAAGTTGTGGCACAGTGGGAGCACCATACAGCCTTTCCCTCGAGAGATGAATGAGGGGGAAAGGGGATGGGGATAGCCGAGACAGCCCTTGTGCTTTTAATGTTTTTGAGGGGCTGTTAGAATAGTGTAGTAGCAAGATTTTTCTTCTGCAACTTGCTCTAGGATGGATGGTGTGGTGGAGGAGGGCCATGAAATCGTTTTTTGGATCCTCTCTCGCACAGAACAGGTGGGCCTTGGATTTGATTGGAGTGTGGTGCTAGCAAAGTAGGTGTTGGTGGTGGTGGAGTTGTTATGTGGTGAATGTGGCCAGTGCAGGCCGGTCACAAACTGTGTGCAGGGAGCAGGAAAGTGGAGTTATCTCCCTACCCTTTATCAAAGAGAAGACAACTACTGATCTCCCTGCACCTTGCTTTCCAGACCTCGCGTCTGTGGCGCAAAATTAAACTGTCGATTCACAACTAAGCGAATGGCAAATGTCCCGTACACCCATCCACACAGCCAACCAGACGACTGACAATAACAGACGAGGACCATACTACACTCGTCCCTTGATGTCCTTCTCTCAAACACCAGGGCTCCAAAATATTTAAAACTTATTTATCATAACACTACTGAGCCACTTTTTCCTTTTCGTAGATATGTCTTCCTCAGATCTTTCATTTCTTTATTCATTTATTTTAAATGTGCGGTTAAGGAAATGCCACCGAGATGACACACCTGTGACCGAGGCGAGTCGCTTGTTGACCTGAGCAAACCTCCGACACTGAGCGAGGTTAACGCCTGAAGGATAATTTTTTAAATAAACTGATAAACGAGGAAACCTTAGACTGGCCTCAAGGGGTTTCGGGGCGACAGAACACTCAGCACATTGACCTGTGAGTGAGGTGAGTGCACGTGACTGTTGGCAGGTATCACACACAGACACACACAAAAACAATATGGAGTGAGATATATGAAGGGGATATTTGTCAGTTGACACTGACTTGAAACGATTTTCGGCAAGATAAAAGAAGGATTATATTTACTACATGTGTCGGCAGATCACTTTGTACAATTATTGGGTTTTAAGAGGTCAGTTAACAGCATTGAAATGTGTGTTGCTCTGTACAGGTCACATTCAACATCAAGAAAAGGGATTTATATTTATGACATTCACGGCAAACTATATGGTTGTTAGACAAATTTTCTGTTTGCTATTTTCGGAAGCCAATTAAGTAACTCAAGCTGTATCAGACATGTTAGAGAGTAATTACAAATGAGAATAATAATAAGTAGATTTTTATAGCGCATTTCCACTTTAAAGTAAACTCATCTCGTTGTATAAAAATAAAGCAAATCACACAAATGTACAAAAACTTAAAATCAATATAGTAGACACGCAGACCGAGACATCTAAACAAATATACTGAGAAGCAGCAAGAAAAGGAGCTGACAGACGAAGTTCAGTCCAAACATTGGGTTTGAAGCTTTGTTTTGAATGGACTTCCCAGGCAACAAAGTTGAGAGCAGGACACTATCCTGGCACAGAGACAGCATTCAGCAGTCGAGAAATATTCAAACAGCAAGTTGCAGGTTGACACAAAACATTGTCATCAGGAGTTCAGTCGAAATCGCTGACACAGATATAAATCTCTAATATTCACAAAACAAATGGAGAAAGAACATGGTCCGTAGACCAGAAAAGGGAAAGACTTCAGGGTGCAGTGAAATGAAAGACAGTAAATCATGGAAACAATCACGAAGACAAGACGGCCAAACCGAGAACAGAGTTAGTAATGACAGTTAAAAATGTCGTTAGGTACAAAGGCTTTGGCATAGGTACATAAGAACGAGTCAGAACTGAGATAAGCGGGTGCAACAAAACGCACAGGTCATGAGTCACATTAAAAGTCGACAAACAGCAACACAGAGCTGCGGGGTGAGTTTGCCAGGGTCTAACAAAATAAAGAACAAAATAAAGCTACGAGGTTCTCCTCCTTTCTCCCCCCCCCTCCTACAGACACATGGCGACATCAGTGTGACTGATTCTTCTGGACAGGAACAGTAAGTACAACTAAACATGTAGTGTTCGGTTTGTTTTTTTTCTCTCCGATGCGCGTGCATTGCTTGCTCGATTTTCATACCTCCCTTTCTCTCTTCCAAATCTCTGTCTTCCCGTTGCCTTCTCAGCTTCATGTCTTGCTGACTCAGTACAGACTTCTTATATTCAGATAAGTTTCTTTTTGGACAAGAGCCTGTCTTCATGGAAACACCGACTTGTACAACGCGAGCTAAAAGTCAGTGATAGAACAGTTTCTCCTTTCACCTCAACTTTTTTTCTCCTCCCACCGATTGCTGCATTCTAATCCTCAACAACCTAATAATTGCTATATGTCAAAATGGGTAAAAGTATCCAGACAACTTCAAGCCCTGTAAACAAAAACTGTCATTTATCCACAGACTCTGAGGTACCCGTGAAGGCAACCGTGCATGTGGATCCAAACCGCCGGCGGTAGCTACAGTAGAAGCATCCATTTAATACCATACACTAGAAGCAAGACAGTTTTCTTTTTTTTTTTCTCTCTCTCTCCTTTTTATTGCCTTTTTTAGGAATCAAATAAATCGGATGGAATAGCCCTTTCTACCACTGTTTATGCCAAACAAAACATTTTTACTGTTTTTTNTCCCACCTGTATTGCCCCGAGGTCTCTGCTAACAGGTGGGTTAACTGCCAACCCAGCGGAGGCTTCAAAACCAGGTTAACTCATCTGCTTGTTTACGATCTGTCTTGCCATCGCACGTGCAGGCATTCCTGTGGAATTTGCATTGTTTCTCGCCGGTACAGCCTTAACCCCTTCGCCATCAAGATGCCCTCCACCCTCCCTTTCATTATGTGTCCATGGATATAATGGATGACATGTCTTTCTCTTTCGCTGTTTTTCTTCCATATCTCTTCCCTCCATTTTTTCTGTTTCTGTGTATCTCCCTCTGTTTCTGTGTCTGTCTCTGTTTCGGTGGCTTTGTCTGTCTCTCTCTTCCTTTGACCATCTGCTGACACATCGATCAATGATCAAACTTTCACCTGGAATAAAAACCATTACTTTTGTTCAGCTTTTCTCTAACATCCATAAATATTATAATTAATACATTTGCTTATTTTCTGTCACCGTTTCCTGTCTTCTTGCATGCATTCTGTTCTTGTAATACTTTTGTAGCTGAGTATATTTCATCTCACAACGCTCTTTCTGGCAAACAACTGTTGGCAAAACAAAAGGTTGTTAGTCCCTCTTATCAACATCACTAATGAAGACCTGATGTTGGGTTTTTGTTGTTGTTTGTTTTTTATTTAAAGCAAGATGACAAGAACCAAAGCCCCACACTAGACAGACATGCAATAATATAGGAGCAATCATCTTATCCACCTGTTGTAAGAAAATGCTTCAGACGATAAAGCCGCTCGCTGTAACTGTCGACTCTGCACGTGGTGGTGGTGTTGCTGCTGCAGTGGTTAACCTTGCTTACCTTGTGTTGCTATAATTATCCCCCAGTCCTCTAAATTAGCCACAACATTGATTTACGCCATCGCCGTGTTTTCCCAAGAATTGCTTTCATTTTTCTGCTTTCACGCCGTCTCACCTGTCCGTTACTCGCGGAATGCACCTCCATCCCACCCCACCCTCCTTTCCACACCAGCGGCAGGAGCAGAAAATCACTTTATTTATGTTCCAGAAGAACAATCTCACTATCCTAAAATGCAGACACATATGCTAGAGATGATAATAAACACATTACGTGCTGCTGTTGTTGTTTACATCTACACGTGTGATGACGTAAGATGCTTGTGGTGTTGCGAGTTTAGTCTATAAATAGAAATTCTTATTTTCGTGTTCTGTTTTCGTTCTCTCTGTGTCTATTTTAATGTAACAGATTATTTGAGTAGTTATCTCTCCACACACGCGCGCGCGCTTTCTCACTCACGCACATTGAAACTCATTTTCTTCTGTCGTCATCATCAGTCACCTCCTCTGAAAGGTAACAGCCTTCTCTACTTGTCTTACCCTCCCCATCTCCGACACCGACCCAGATATCGGACCCTCATGTCGACTAGAAGGCTATCCTGCCTGATGTCTTTCCTGTCAACTACATCACCAGCTCGTCTGTCTACATCCCCAGCCTCCCTGTCTACACCTCCAACCCTTCTTACATCCACATCTCGCTCTTTATACCCAACCAACTGCATGTGTATCCCCAGTACCCGTGTCTACATCGGACCCCAGCCCTTGATTACAGCCCCTTAAAATCTCTCTGTAAATTGAAATCCCGAAAGAAAGACCTGATCAGGAATCGAGCTGGAGACTTCGAAATGGAACGAACTAGCCGCCACGCAACAGTTCCACGCCGCCTCCTCCACCATCCACCCGCCCTAACCTACAAGACAAAACTAAATAAAAATAAAGATTTTCCTGCTTCTGTCAGGTCGTTACGGGGCCCGTGACGGAGGGAATGCGTAGACGAGAAAAAGATGCCGAAAGGAATATTTATCGAGTGCCAAAAATGTCTGTGAGAAGTGTCATTGGGGCAGGCAAGGTGCACTTTTCACGAGATTTATATTGTTTCCTTGAATGTTCTCATCACAGAATCACGTGCATTGCCTACTTTCAGCGAAGGGGAAAGGGGCACACACACAAAAAAATTGTGCCAGGTAGAGGTTACACTGTTACAGGGTCGAGTTGTAGTGTTTTTGTGTACTGTACGAGTGCATCATTGCGTTTGTTTCTGTGTCAGTGAGACAGACACAACCAGAACTGGAAGTGCTTCCGGCGGAAGTAGCCTCAGAGTCGTGCGCGCGCAGCAACGCCTAATGCAGTGCGCACGTGCGTGAGTTTGTATCACGTGACACCTTGCCGGCTTGTCCGTATCTTCTAGCACGCGCCTTGATGACGTAATCTAAGTTACACGGTGAACCTCTCGCATGTAGCTGCTGGGTTATCAGCCCTTTGTAGTCTACCCTCAGTGACCACACAGCGATGAAAAGGAAACCCATACTCATCCATGGTGCGACGGAAGGAGTCCTCAGACGTTACACAAATTCTCTCCTTTACATTGACAATTTAGTGCTTTCACCCTGAACTCTCTCTTTTCAACAGCAAGACTAACTGCTTCACTGAAATTGAAACCGAAATTTTCATTAAAATGTTTTTACATATATTTTTGGATCTTAACTTTTAAAAATTGCCTTTTTTTCAATTTTTATTTTGATTGTTTTCGCACGTTGAAAGAATTTTAAACAAATGAAAACACCGTTCTCTCAGTCGCAAAAATACTAATAGAATACAAAAAGCGTTTACTTAAAAAGTAATAAGTCTAATTCATTTACTATATCCGTCAAAGACTCAGTGTGATATTTCATAAACCTGTACGAAATGCACACATCTGACAGCCTAGCAGGCAAGTCTTAACATCAATCCGTTCATTGAGTCGGTCGTGGTCTCAGGAAAGCTTTACGGCAAATAAATGGCCGCCTTTTCTTACCTAATATCTCGAGCATTGAGCGAAGGCAAGTCTTTAGTGAGAAAACACGAAAGAAGCCCCCCATGCAGAGACGGGTTGGGGGGCGGTTCTCGCCAAAGGGGACTGAACGTGACCCCTCAATGAACCATCGCGAGTCATTAAAAACGAAAGTCAGTCCTGGAGTCTGTTCCTCCCCATCACCTTTGTCACATAAAGCGTTGAGCATACAGCGAGGTAATTAAAACAACAGAAGACATCAACAGACGACATGTCCAGCTCTCTAGTATAGAAAGTTCATCTAAAGGTCACAACAATGCTGACACGCCCCTTCTCTACTCATCGATCTCGACACACCCACACACAAAGTGAGGCTACACCCATGACGTCACAGTTGTCCATGGGAGTCTTGAAGAGACGAGATCACCATCCGATGATTTTCTGCGGTAGATGATTCCGCGACTTGTAGACTGACCTCCCCTACGTGCCCCCTTACACAACCCCTACATCCCATCTGAAGCCTGAGGTCACCGCTGGGAAGCGCTGCGCAGCTCGCTAGCGGAAGTTACCCGCCCTTGTAAGTTCACGAGGATCCGCGAGCTCTACGTCGTACGGCCGCTGGCACTGAGATCCCCCAGACGGTTGGTCTCCGTCTGTCTGATCTTTCTGCTTGGCAGCCTCCCGCGACTACACGAGACTCGACCGAATTCCTCGCTCACAAGTCGTCAGCAGCTCGTAAATTGACCATCGTAACTGGCTGCGCATGCGCGGTGCAGTAATTATTCACAAGCTGACGACAACATCAATCTACCGTAATGTCTAAAAGACTACAAAACCCTACTCTGTCTGTCTCCCCAACCTCCCTCCTGTGAGATCACTTAGTGCAAGATACGACATACCAAACACATCCAATATTCTTGGAGTTTTTTCCTTTTTTTATTTGGTTCTGCTCCTTTTTTTTATGGCACGCTTGCTTGCAAGGTATTCGATTTTATTCCAGACAACTTCCCTAGACAAAGAAAAACAAGAAAAAGAGCATATAGAACAAGAATTCATGAACAAGGAAAGCGAGACCATAGAATGCTAATAGTCTGCGAAAACATCAGGGGCCGAAGCGAGGGTAAGACTTTGCCCTGGGGCAACGCGAGGAACTTCAGGAAAAGATTCTTGTTTCCCAACTTATAAAGCTGTGTCTAGCTTCATGTTTCTTTACCCTAGGATACCTTTGCCACCACTTCCGGGGAACCTGTGGGGTCGTAGTTATGAAGCGAGGGTTAAGTCGTTGTCCTGGACTCGAGGACGAGCGTCGTTTCCGAAGTTATAAAGAGGTTTCTCTACAAGATGTTTCCCCCTTCAGCACTAGAATAAACCCGTGGTAAAAGTGTCACCGTGGGCTCTGGACTTTGCTTTATAACTTCGGAAATAAGACATTTCCTTGAGTTTCCGATATTGCCATAGGCAAACAAGTTACTCTCGCTTCATAACTAAGACCCCAGGGGCTCCTTCTTCAAACATTATGCCCACGTGATCTGTTTCCTGTTTACCCTGTTTTGGAGAAGCTGTCATTTTCCTGCATCGCACTTAAGAAAACATAGATACCTTCTTCAAACCTTCGTTTCCCAGCGACGGGATGTTGCGATGGGGTGAGGGGANGTGATAAAGGTGAGAGGAGAGGGAATAAATCTCGAGATTTGAGGGAGAGTGAGATATATAGAGGAAACCATCTGATGAACGAAGTATTTAAGGAGTTTCTTAAGAATGTTTTTTTAAGAAAAACTTTTTAAACTTTTACTTTATTAGGAACCGCTCATCTGCCCAACAATCTCGCGGACAGGAAGTAGGGGCAGGGAGTGCGTTCTTGGTGTAAAGTGTGTACTAGCACCACTTCATCAAGGCTAAGATGACTGATACACTTGTTGTTTCGCCATATATTTGGATCCAACGGTCGGCCAATCCTCCAAGTGTCACAAACATTGCATTGTTGACTTTACAGAATGTACTGCACGTGTGCGTGTTTACTCCGTGTGCGTGCATGTGTGTGTACATGTGTGTGTACACGTGTGCCCTCGTGGCCGTGAGAGCACGCACGGATGTCGGTGTGTACGTGTCTTTTGGCTCGTGTGTATGTACGTGCGTGCGTGTGAATCATTCGTTGTGGTGTGTGAGTCTGAACTGTTATATTTCCGAGAATGGTATTTGCATGCGTTTGTGTGTTCGTTCACATTTCTTAGGAAGTAATTGTGTGTATATGCGTGTGTGACTGTGTGTGCTTGTATTTGTGTATTTTTAATGCGCGTGCTTATGTCCATGTGCACCTCTAAGTTTTGTGTGTATGCGTGTGTATGTTTGCACACGTGCTCTTGCCTTCCGTTGCAGGATATGTTGCGTTTGCATTTTTTTTTTTTTTTTTTTTGAGCCGAGTCCAAAACCAACTTGGCAGGCTACGTGACAAAGCTGAGGTGAAGTGCGAGGAGGGAGGGACTGCTGACATGCAGGTCAGTCTGCCAAACAGCTGCACTTAGGGTTTACACCGGGTGTACGAGTGTAGCTGGTGCTGTCCGAGCTGCTGTGTAGACATCAACCTCCGCCTGCATCCCCAGCACCACACTCCCGGCTGTACGTCACTCGAGCCGCATCACGACTTCTATTCGAGGTTTTCTTTACAGAGAGACAGGATTCGGCCTTAAACAAACCTTAAATAAACAAAATAAACAAACTGCAAGCACGACAATGTCTTGCCAAAATCAGTTGGGAGTCGAACAAGTACATGTGCACACCTACATTCTAGTCTCTACGACACTAAACGTAGTCTTCTGGCAAAACGTACAAAGACGTAACGCATCACGTACGAACACGTACCATCTCCGTGACGAGCACCACTTTCCACGTCACCTATATGCAGGTAAACAACCGCTGCGAGCACGTAACTCATCACGTACAAGCACGTACCACGTTGTCGTCGTCGTCGTCATCCTGCTCCGACTTCTAACCACCCCTTCTACTCCCCCCCATTTGATCCCCCTGCACTGAGGCTGTTTCAGGTTTTCCGCTCGGCAAGTGTGGTTACGTGCAGAAAACGTCGTGCACCACACAGTCTTTCTCAAATCTCGTGTCCTCCTCAGCTGGGGGTCTGCCACCTTCTCTCCCCCTGACATCCCCCGCCACCCCCTAGCCCCAACGGTAGCTACAGGTAAACTTGAGTGACGTCACGCAGTTTATTGATCGCGCTGCCAGCGAGTGCAAGGTCATCCCGTGTCACTCGGAAGGGAATGGCGCTTTCACAACGAGGCCGAGGGGGGGTCTGGGAATCATGAGCAGGTTAGGAGGCGACTGCGAAGTTTGGAAGCCATGGAAATCAAACGAGGGTGACGGCTGTGACATCTCTATGACCCGACACGTGCACAGATTGTGTTCTGCGGTTCATGTTCCAAGCACGGTGCAGGAGGGAGACTGGGGTGAGGGGTTCGATGTGCAGGAAGAGTGGGAGGTGACATGATCGATGCCACGTCATCGAACAAGAAGTCAGGAAGTACGTGAGCCCCGCACAGGTGTTGCCTGTGTTTGTTACCTGTGTTTGTTGCCTGTTTACTTTTCTGCTGGTCCAGCAACGTCCAGCTTGGGTCCTTGAAACCAAACACTGACCAGAGAGCTGAGTGTCTGCAGCTTTTCTCTGCCCACGACATCTGCAGTCCAGCAAACCGGATGATGAAGTTGGAACGAGAGTAAACAAATGTCAGACTGGAGTCGCTCTGGACACAATGAGATGACATGCACGACATCTGTAAACTTTCTCTGGACGTTGAGCGAAACTCACTTAAACTGTTCTTAGTGCTTAAAATCTTTCGTTTTGGTGGAAGATTGTGGGATAAAAACATGAAGCACATTCAAAAGAATGTGGGATACGCGTGTTTCTTTGTCTGTATGCTTACTTCATTTTCGTTTCTTTTTCTTATTTTTTCTCTCCTTTTTTTGTTTTGTTTAGTCGTATTTTACTTGATTTTTATTAATTATTTTTTGTTTATTTGTGACAACGTGAGGCCTTACAGAAATCTTGCATGCTCTCACACTCTCTTCACACACTCATTCATTCACTTCAGCAAACTGCTGACCCTGTACCCAAGTTGTCCAGTTAGTGCACTCCGCAGCTCACCCCAAGGGTTGGGTGCGTCACCGGCCCAATCAGCTGACGACTGACGTGGACTGAGTGCTCAGTGGTCTCCGGCGCATGTAGGAAATCTCCCTGATTGTCTCCCCTTCGCGAGTGCGTCAGCTGCACGCGAGGTCGCCACCAGAGGTCAGTGAGGTCGTGACACGGCCGTCACCGCGCAAGCGCGCGTTTGTCAACTTCCGCTGTTTACTATCTCTTGACAGCAGAAGCACCAGCTTACTGGGGCCGTGCGGGGACTGAGTACGACATGGAGCACCTTGCAGGTGTGCAGGCCAGAGCTAGAGACCGTTGTCGACGATGGACGAACAAAAACAGTTGTCGTGATCGGGAAGGAAAAAAACAGAAAACAAAAACAGGTGTGAATACATTACCTTGACCCAGTCTCTGAGCAGCGATCATCAACTCTCTAATTCTCGACTGTCTCTTTCCTATGGTGTCCTTCCAATGATTTATATTCTCTCTGTACATCAAGAAAACAATAGAGGTCAGGGAAATATAAATCTTGTATCTGGATAGTGCCTACAATTCATACTTATCTTTTCAAAACAGGTTTGGTACAAACAAGATTTTTTTATACACTATACCGACAAAGGATTGCTGGTTTGAATCTCCGATTGAGCCTGTGACGAGAAAACACACACAACAGTCGGTATATATATACAAAGTAAAAAATCTTTCAGTAGAGGTTGGTAACTGAATTCTCTTCTCTGAACCGCGATGTTCACACGGGTACGAGAGTTTTCTATCTGCCTGGTCTCTTCATATTCTACTTCATCAGCAAATGAGGATGGATATTTATAAAACAGGGAGCTAGTCCAGGTACTACATCTATATATATATCAGTGAAAACTTTACCAACATTCTGTAAATTCACCTTGAACAGGTGTTCAAACAGACGAGAATTTCACCTCAACTCTACATCAGGATACGTTGGTCACACCAACCACTATCATTATTTTTAGCTGGGAAAATAAATCAACAATAATTTAATCCCGAGTCACAGTGCTAAATATAATAATGTCCTGCTCAGATTAGTCCTTCCGAGATGGTTTTAACTCTCGAGATTGAAGAAGAACAGACAAGACGATGGAATAACATCGCACGACACCCGCGGCACGTGCGGAGTCACGAGGCAGTCTGTCTATTTCTGTTTCGCTCTCGACTAGAACGATGCTTGTTTAAAACTATTATTGAGCAGACGACTTTTATGGTCAGTTTCCCGGTATAACGGATATTTTCTCCGGGGGAGGTTAACGACACAAAGACCAGAAAGATCGTGCGCTGGGCTTATCACGTGACACATGGGGCGGTCAGAAGCAGACGACAGCCGCTGTTAATGGAGATCGATAACTCTTACCAGGAGTCGACTGAAGAAAACATAAAAAGAATGTACGCAACGATTTTTTTTCTTTCCCCACTGGTCGTTTGGTTCAGAACTTCAATTACTTGCTATCGAACGTTCTGGGTTCTTAAGGCCATTTACAAACAAGAGGAAAACATGGGCGGACAACGCAAGGCAAGAGAAGAGAACTCACAAATTGGCAAAAGGTGTTCCGGATGATAAGCTCCCCTCGTCAAAAGAAGCAGACGACAGCAACATTACGACTGCTCGGAATAGAGAAAACATTTCTCTGATGGAAAAAAGTTTGAATGGTTGGATGAAAGAGAAGAAAGACTCACAAAAATAGAGTAATGCTGATTGGACAAATGCTGCAACAATGATTTCTTGGACCATTCCTCTCTCTCTCTGAGCGCTGTACAAACAGGAATTTTCTCAGATTGATCACGTGCGTCATCTGGGAAGGAAGACATGGAGACTAAGCTCAGTAGGTCCTCCATGGTGTCATGAATAAAAATAATTAAGCCATGGTGCATACGACCTCACAATATGACGGAGATGCTCACCGGCGAAGAAAAGTTATGAACCTGTAAAGGGATGAAAAGGAAGAAGAAAGAAATGAAAGAGAAATAATGAAGGAAGAAGGAATAAAGTAAAGAAAGAAGGAAAGAAAAAGAAATAAAGGAAAAAAGGAAAGACAGGAAAAATGAACCAAGGAAAGGCATACAGGAAGAAAAAAGAGAATTTTTAAAGAAGCAGGAATGCAGCCTAGAAAGAAGAAAAAAAGACGTAAAAATAAATAAAGAAATCATGCCGGAAGAAGGAAGAAATTAAAAAAAAAAAAAGGACACAACCTCTAATTCAGAGACCACTAATAGCTGAAGTGCAAAATCAGCACAGAAAATCCGAGGCCTGATGTGTAGGAAGTGCGGAATAATTGTTTGTTTTTTTTAACCCGCAGAATAAAGATGTCGACTCATGGAAATTTCAAGTCTTTTGTACCTCCCTCAACTTTCTGTCAGGTCCCGCGACCCACCAGCAGCTTTGTGGCCGGTGTGTAGCAACTGTTAGCTTCGCTGTCATCCGGGTGTTTGATGTTCCAGTCGATTGACTCCGAGTAGCAAAAGTATCCTGACCATTAGTCTGCTTGCATTGCGAATGCTTGGCTTGTCGGGTATCGGGTGGGTTGACTTGCGGGTGCATTTATTACCACAAAAAGTTACCTTACTTTCCTTCTACAATAAAATGTAATGACTACTCGGTTCGCCATTTCTCGGTATGATTCTTTGTTTGAGGGCCCGGGTACTAGGCAGGGCCGCCGAGAGCCAGCCCGGGCCCCGGGACAGACGACCTCTCCGGGCCCCT
>SRHC01003287.1:0-18131 GCA_004794325.1 Pomacea maculata | reverse complement strand
GTGTAATGCTTGGGTGTTCTGTCCTTAGACCTTTCTTTAAAAGAAAAAGAAAAGGAGAAGAAGAAAACAAAATCCACTGACCAAGGCCGGGCCCCCTTGACAGACGCGGGCCCGGTTATACCAGCCCCCTGTCCCCCCCTCTCGTCAGGCCTGGTACTAGGCAGTAGTTTAACAGGATGTTCATTGTGGATTTGGGGGGATAACTGTGGGTGCTGCCATCACCTGCCTCCTCCAGTCTCTCACAAACACCAAGTAGGTCAAGGGCTTGGCGTGAGGCCAGACACAAGTCAGTCGACAAATCCGCTGAATATAATTTGTTTTTGACAGACACTTATTTACAGAAAAAGATTCAGTCTGAAAGAACATGCGATAACATCTAGAATTTCATCAACTGTGGGGAAATAAGCTGCAGAGCATGCGGAAACGAAACAGACGTCGCTGGTCTCTGCAACAGTGAGAGAGAGAAGGAGGAGGAACTATGACACAGGACCAAGCGAGGCAGAGAGAATGTGTGAAAGAAAGACATCAGGAGACAGAGAGAAAAATAAAGTTTGCCAAAGCGAAAAATACAGTACGATGGTGTGTGTGTGGCACAGAGAAAAAGAGAGACAGTAAGTGATAAAGATAAAGTTTAACTCTTCCATCCAGATCACTCATTGAAACTGAATCACAAATGCTGAAAGTTAAAATTTAATTTTCTAAGTAATTGCTGTAAATCCACCATGACAAAAATGCAGGAATCAATTCCTCCACCCCATCATCTCATTCTTTACCTTGTAAGCAGGGTAGCAGCAGGGCTTCTCACCCTACCTCTCTCACCAGCTCACCTCCACCCCATCGATCCCTAACTCAGTCGTGCACGTGCACAAGTTAGCATCCATCACACGCAGCAGCCGCCGCACGAGCCTTGGCACAGAAAATGTGTGAAGAATTCGGCACTATGTACAAGACAATCCCAGTCCCCAGGTGATGGAGTCTGCTCCGTGAGAAACATTGAAGCAAAATGAGAAATATTTGCTTTACACAGACTATCAGCAAAACGGTTGAACCGATATCACCCTCGGCACAAATGGAGGAGTTGGGAGCGGAGTTATCGAAATATTGTGGCATTGCTTAACCACGAACCCTAAAGCTAACCCTTAACTCTAACTCTAAGCATTCTTTTTGCTTTTTTTTTATACAGCACCAGATAGAGTTTACTCCTCAGCAAGTTTGTTGATGTTTACAACTTCCACCAGGCTTCAAAGGCGGCTTTACAATGGCTGAATGAGCCATTTGGTGGCTGCCACCAGTAAATCAAACGTCCTGTAAATATCTCATGGCTGTGAAACATTTATGGTATTTACTTCTGCTAATGAACAAACTTACTTTGAGTGATTTAACCTTACACATGCACTTAGTAAACTACCCACCCTGCCCCCATGCACACACAATATGAAGAATGATCTACAATCTACATCATTAAGTATTTCAGTTGTGTTGAGAAACTTGTTCCCGTGGTGTTTGTTGAAGCTCAACCCAAGAAGTTTATCATACTACTAATATTTTTTTCATGGAGAAAAGTTTAGGCGGATGAGAGGATGACTACCTCAGTGAGACCCAGAAACAAAAAATAGAGCATGGATGCAGGAAAAAAAATCACAGAAGAATTTCGCCAGGCAGAGAAATTGTCTTGCAGGGAGAAGGTACTTACTTACACATACAGCATCTGCAGTGACTTTTTAAACATGTGCTTCCAAAAGACAGCCTTCCCCGAAGCACATGAATCATTTGCATGTATGCTGTGCACTTAGTATCTCACGTTTACCTCTGACCTCATGCACTTTGCACTTCCAGCGCCATGACATCACAGTTTTCTGGCCACAGAACACCTCTGGGTCAATCTCTTTGTCATCGCTTTCTGGTTTCTGGTACTAATTCCCCTCAGACCCCTCTTACATCACCTTCACCATCACCATCACCACCACCCACAACACCGACTGAAGACAGTAGGGAGGTACTGTAAAGGTGGGGGAGGGGGACAGGACATACAGGTGAAGGTCGCCGAGTGCCGTTAATGATATGTTCTTCCCTCAGACTGGCTTCAGTAATTGTGTTTAATGGCTTTATGACAGGTTTGTGAGCGAGCGAACAGGTTACTTGATAAAAGCTTCTTCGTCCAACTTTCAAATGAATGCACTGTAAAACTGTAAAAACCGCAGGAGAGGAGTTCACGTGCAGGGACATACCTAATCTTCTGTCTGCACCTCGCGCCTGAAGAAAAGCAAACTCGGGAACAGTGGTGACTCATAAGCTAGCCCTCCCGACTGCACACCTGCATACGTCACTAAAAAAACTGTTAAGTTCAAGGTTATATGTTTTGGAGACTGAGGACTGAACTTTGCAGTTAGTTTTCTTTCTACTTATCGTATGTACCGCCGGCACTTCCGGAACTTCTTCGTGTATTTAGATAGGTTCTGTTGAGATAAGAGACATTGCCTAGCAAGACGGTTGCTTAAGAACTCTTCAGGTGCAAAAGCTCGTTGGCTCTGCAGTCACGTGCACACAATGGCGGCACGGTCGTTAAAACGTCACTTGACGCACACCAGGCAAAGGTTCCGGCACACGCAAGGCATGCTGGGGGTACCCAGCCTCTTTCGGGTGTGTAGACTGGTGTCATTTCTCTGTTCGTTGTCTGCGTCCTTCACTTACCCTCCAGGTTGGCACTGGGGACTTTTTTTCGCCTCTCACCACGACTTCGTCACCTCCACATGCGCTTAGCGGCTTTGATCCCGTGAGTGGGTTGAACCCATGGACTGTAAATTCTGTAATTAAAGTCGCTTTGTGCGAAGACTTGGCACGAGGAGCGGATATTGCGATCTGGATGTATCGGTTTAAAACATGAAAGGGGTGCCTGCTATCTCAGCTTTAAGAGACAGAGCATGATCTAATGACGGGGACAGAGGAGGCGCGGGGTATCCAGTTAACCGACAGCTCGGGGTGGCGAGGACAGGGGAGACACTTTACAAAGGTCATGACCCTAGATTGGATCCCTTTGAAATTGGGGCTTAGGTCAACCGTCCGCATCAAACGACTGGGACCATCGTAAGTCTTTTCAGATGTGCAAGATGGTAAAAGCACGTCACATCACAACGGGCGTGCGTCACTGCGGGTATACGTTATCACAGCGGAATATCACAGCTTTTTGTATTGAGTCTTTAATGACTCCGTGCTTGTTTAAATTTAAAACGAACGTTGGGTGTGAGTCACAGGTTGAGTCCAACAGTTCAACCTTTGTTACGTCATCATATTTCGCACGTTAGTCACACTGCAGACGTCACGATCGCTCAGTAGGTTACATGATGGTGCACATCCCATCAAGATGTTAAGGGAGGTAATATCTCACAAACTTACCCTCACACGCGAGCACGCACGCACACACATTCATGCAGAGAATGATGGGAGCTTGATGGGGTGACATACTTCCGTGCGAACTCTGTCTGCTTCGTTCCTCTTGAGCTCGTGCGGGGAAGCGGGGCCGACTGCAGAACTCATCATGCAGGTGCAAATTCTCCGACCTTTGCTCGAGAAACTATGGACGAGACTTCAGAGCACGTCACCAACTGTGAAGACAAAAATAGGTGTAACCCCCAAAAAACCAAGTTTTGGGTATCCTAAGGTTTTCTTCGCCTCATCATTCTGTAATAAGATTGTGCGCCTGGCATCATTTTTTTGCTCCAAAAACTTGACAGAATATTTATAGGTCATAGGATCTCACAGGTCACGACAAGGAAAGGTCACCAGACGTGTTACCACAGCTAGTAGATGGGAAAGCAATCATGACACATCCTAGATTCTACTGACACATGACATGACACGGCTGTAACCAAGAATGACGATGCACAGTGCTGTCACTGTCACTACATTCTTTGGCCGTCATCTCTACCTTGTCTTTCCTTCTGTATATACAACCTCATTGTCATGATCGTCTTCATCGTCAGTCTCATTCATCGAATGGCTGGCAAAGCGAGTGAAAAAAGAAATCCGATTATTCGTGGATGTGTGTGTGCATAAAACTGCGCTAATAATTTTTTGATAATTATTTTCTGACTCACAGCAAAGAGAGCTACAGCAAGGGACAAACCTGTAGAGTGTAGAAAACCCTGTCCAGCTGGTTCTGACCCCGACACAGAGCCTGCTGCCTGTAGTTGCCATGGCTGTCCGAGTGCAAAGCAATTTCCACAGCAAGAGAGTGGCAGGTGACTACTTCAGACCCCGCCTTGACGTTTACACCTGTAAATCTGTCTTGTGGCTGTTTCCTTGGCAATCCCCACAAAATTCCGCCGACAGATGGCGTAGACCAAAAAAGTTGTTTCGAGGTTCTGAACGCCAAACTACGATTTCTTAGGAGGATGTCATGTGACTGTCAGAATGTCTCGTCGGTTATGTAAAGAGGTCGGTCAACACCAAAGCCAGCTTCAACATGACAAAAACAGGGATCAAATAAGGTGCATATAATATACAAGCAACGATCAAGACCTTGTCTTGACGACTGAAGCTGAAACTTAAGGGGGAAGACCACTCAAGCAAGGGCTGTGAGCTCTTTGACTTGGTGAAGTGAGAGACCGAGATTCAATATCCAGATAAGTCTGTTAGCTGCAGTTTGCATCAGCAACAGCAACAGCCAAGCTGAACGGGATTTGGCCCTGCAATATCATTCAGTTTGCCGCCATGTTCGAAAGGTGTAGTTTCCGATACAGAGAATAGAACCCAGGCTTTTGAGACCAAGTGTGTAAGGAAACTTCTCCAAACTTCTGTGGAACAGCAGACCAACGAACACATTCTCTCTCGACCCTTTTGTTCATCTGGTCTGGTCAGGTGACTGGACACAACACCCTTCTTCAAGGTTCTAAAGCGGATAGAGAAAAGAGAGATGGCCACCGGTCTAAATAATGGACAGACAGAGCAAGGGGATGACGACTTCGCACATGCACACGCATAAATTCATTTTACAGAGCTGTAGCACAACACGAGGGCCATGCCCTGAGTGTCAGGCATTTCCATAACAAGCAATATGAACTGTAGAAACTGCATAACAAATGAAGACAGTGAAGATGATATATGCAAACCAAGCCGGAAACGTAGGGAAACTAGACCTCTAGATGTTGTAAGACCACACTGAGATGGTTCTGTCTGCTGGTGACGTAGCACGTGAGGCTGGTGACATAACACGTGAGGGGGGTAAGAGTTCCAACATGATGGGAAAGAGTGTTCACTGTCTGCTCAATCTGGCCGTTTCCATCTTCTCGCGGAAACGAGTGGTCCAGTGGCGCAACGGTTAGCGCCTGTTATTAATACAGTGAGAATAAACTGTCCTGATTTCAGATCTCGTCTCGGGCACGCTGTTCTTTCTCTGCACGTGCAGTTTGTTTACAGGGTTGGATGCTTTGCCTTGACATAACCTTAGTTGCTGGAAAACACCAAGTTATCCTCTCGGTAAGAGGAGGAAAGCTGGGTATCAGATGAGGCAAGGCCCCTTAGCGACTTGTCTAAACGTGTACCATGCACCTAGGCGCCACCTGGACTCCAGGTTTCTGTTCATGTTTCTTTCTCAGAAATACCTCCCTCTCTCTCTCCCTCTCCTCCTCGTTTTGCAGCGTGATTCATAAGACAGATGGGCGCGAATCCTATCTCAGGTGAAAAATTATGGCAACTGTGGTCTTCCTAATCTGACTTACACTCCAAAGATATCTTAGCACCGAGGGCTTACACTCGGAAAACGCTAAACCACGAGTTTACAGAAATCGAATTTCAAGTCTGTGAACTACACTCCCTGCTCTTTCCTCCGTGCCATTCACTGACAGAAATGCCTCATTGCTTGAGACGAATTCTCCCGGCGAGAATGATAGTCGGCATTGCTGTGTACGGTATCTTAGTATTGAGAGTCCAGCTTTATCATTTCATATAGTTTCATGGATTTACAAAGGATTAGCAAATGGAAAAGCTTTGGCTGGTAAGAATTAGTTTGGGTTTATGAGTTTATTTGTGCATGTGCAAGCATGTCTGTAAGGGTCGAATGCTTGTGTAGACACTGAAAATGCCTTTAAATCCTCATTCAGGAAGAGGTATGTGTGTCCTAACCCTGACTATCATATGCTGCGTGTTATCCGTCAACATTTCAGGGAAATACAATATTGTATCCGTGTTGAATAGGAAAGTGGCAGCCAAAATAATGTATCACAATCCATAACAAGGACATCCTTAAACTCCAAACTGCGACATCCATACAGAGTGAATGAGACACTGCCCCCTCCCCAGATGTACGTGGTTGGCCATCACTGACGATTCATTGCTAGGCAATGCAATATTAAAAGAAACGAACTCAGCTGACCTCACTAACGACCGCCAGGAGAGAGATTTTGCGGCCGCAAATACTTCCGGTGTTGACAAAAAGTGCTGATTCATCAAAGGTGGCTCTGTCAGATATGCTAATCGATTGACTCGCTGGTAAGAGGATAATTAAGTAAGTGAAGTAATTAAGTAAGAGGCTTAGCTAAGCAAATAGCAGATTCTGCAACACAAACATCATTGTTTGTTTAACTCATCCATTTTCTACACACTTTTTACTGCTTAAAAAATTTACTGCGTTTGAAACAAACTCTTCAGTCTCGGAGATGGGAAGAGAGGATCGATATACACATACAGAGAGTTGTCCACTCACGAAACCACCTTGATTGTCCACATCTGTGTCAAAGGAAGTCTCAGCTAATTTGCACTACCATTGCCTCCACTTCTTCTTCCTCTTCTTGTTTTCTGCCTGGAGAAGGCTATTGAAAAGACAGTGCCCCGGGTCATTAAAATGTATAAAATAAAATAAGCCGTAAAAACCGCAGAGATATCTTGGAAAGTCTGCCATTCTAATTGATGAAATTAAAATTTTTCTTCTTGGAAATTGCTTCACGTTCACACTCAGTCGTCTCCCACATCAAATGTAGCCCATGCATACTTTCTTCCTCTCGACCAGCCCCTTTACCCCCTTATGTCCATCCTCCACTTTGGACACGAGCTGATGATGAGACATCGGTTTATTGCGAGACTTGGGACCTTAAGCTTCAGTTAAAGGGAAGTGTTGCAAGTGTGGGTTCAAAATGTGGTTCAGAGTTATGACAGGCTTAGACCACCATACAGGAGGTAACCGATGAGGGACATCAAACTGCAATAAAATACATTCAAAGGGGCTTAAAAACAAAAGAATGTATTCTGTTTCGTTAAATTCCAGCCCACCCTTATGTTTTAATATTTAAAAAATGATAATAGGCTTTGTCACCGAAATAGCTTCAAACGAGGCTTTAAATAAAAGGATTATTCTGTGACGTCACATTCGAACAAACCGCTTATGTTTAAATATTTAAAAAATGAAATAGGCTTTGTCATCGAGTGTCTTCCTCCCATCTCTTCTCCCACCCACCCTTCCTGACGACCTCCTCCAGGACACAGACTGCAGGATGAAGCAGGGGTGACGTACCCGGGGGGACGTACCAGGGTATCCTGACCTCACAAAAGAAGCCTCATAGAGAGTCCTCGTGTGGACGAAGCCCATCATTGCCTGTGCCAGCCCGGTGAGACCCTGTCATGACATGTGACGTGCTCCTGGCAGTTGAGACGTGTAGCTAAATTTAGACCCATCGCCATTGAAATGCAGCAGCTAAAGCTTGGTTGATTGCCTTTTACGGCCTGCCGCTGGTGGCGCTGCACGTCTGACTGCTTGCCTGTGGAAATCGATGTCCGTCAACTTATATCTTACAAAAATCTCTGCAAAAAGAAATCAATATTGGTCAACTTGCATTTCAGTACAGAGCAGTTCCGGAAATTTATTCTGGAGAACATTTCATACGGGATACACAGGCTGGAATGGACGTTAGCAGCCAACCAAACAGTCGCCGCCATGTTTAGTCTGTAGTTTGTTTACTCCATGATGCTTGTTCTCTCAGTTCCGAGAGACTGTCCATATCCCTTTAGTCGACACTGCTGAGGCCTTTGAACCCGATCACATCCTAGGATATGGATATGTGCCTGGTCTGGAATCTTTAGCTCGCCGAGATTTGATGTTGTCTGTTATGTTTCTCTAGTCCCAAACTTGACAAGCGAGACAGTTGCACCTGTCTAAATGTCAGATCACTTCTGATTCTGCTTCCTGTTACGAGGTCAACAGTCCCTGAACACAGATTAAATGGAATGCAGTTCCAATGGTAAGTTAATGTTAAATATGCCAACGAGACTTTCATGAAGCCTGCTATACATGAAGTGGCTCAAAGTTTTAAAGGTTTGCATCTCCATCTTTGTGTCAAAGGTCATGCTTGTAATCATCCGTTATTTTTTGGTCACGTTACAAGCTATCCTCGGTGACTCGTCATCTCTTTGTCACCCTGTGTCATACCGGATCATTAAGATTCAATCTTCCATAGTTCCTTTCATCTAACTTGGTTCAGCAGCTGCTGACACCAGACCAGGGTCAGGCAGGAAGTCCTATCTACATGTTCTAACCTGCCCTCGACGAGCTTCCCAACGCCTCCTTAAACTGCGAGGTCAGTGACGTCACCTGGGGAACAGCTGTCTCGTCTGGTAGCCGTTGGTAACTCAATTTTGTAGCAAAAGATTTGTGCAAACCTTTATTGGAAAGCAGCCCGGATCAAGCCCAGAAGACAAAAAATAAAAAAAAGAGAAGAAGACACCAGAGCAGACCTGAAGCAATTTATTCATGTCATGCAAAAAGGGACTTTGTCGCTCTGACATTTGCATCCTCAGATTTTAGCCTCGGCGTCTCTCGGCTGAAGTGACATGCTGTAAATTTACACCCCAACCACATGTACGAGCATGGGAATTTTCTAAAATACTAAATATTACAAGAAGAATGTTCCCTTTTACACCAAGCTTTAGCATTCCATGAATATCACTTGTTTTAAAAAATATATTAAATAACAATAATTGCGCTAGCTTTCTTTCCAGACAAACAAATTGCGTTACAAAATAAATCTTGAAAAGTTTTTGTATAGTTTGTCCTTGATCTATCAGAATCAACATCACGTTTATGAAATTTAGTCTTGGGTTAGGCAAAAAAAAATGTCAAACCACAAAAAGTGATAGATAAACCATATGGCATTTACGCCTGGAATGATGGATAGCTGCTAGAAGGGTTTTAAAAAATTATTTCGGAGGAGAAAGGAGATACAACTCTGACAAGATGTCGACAGTTTTTGATGTTCTTTCAGGAGAAGCAATAAAACAGACCCTCTGGGCACTCGACGAAAATCTTCGAACTTTGCGTTAAAAAAATGTGTATGGGAGCAGAGGTGGGAGGAGATGAAAAAGGACACCTCGGACAAGAAAGGAAGTTATGTAAGAGAAGGGTTTCTTTAGGCGTGCCTCAAGCTAGGAATGATTCGATAAAATATTTGTGTGATTTTATCATGACATGAAGTCAGAAAGATTTTTTAATTATTTCATTCCCAATAAAAATTATGCAAGCAATATTAAAAAAAAAAACACAGAATGAATCAAGAATCAGAAAGACATCCTGTTGCAGTTTAATATTAATTGTGTTTGAATTTTTTTTTTTAATAAATGGCACAAATTCTGTAACTGTATTTAGAACCAGATTTATTATTATTATTTTTTTTTGGCCATGAGAGGTGCGATTAGAAAACGCTTAGTGCCTAAATTTATTACAGCATCGGTTAAAAACAAAGGGTGAACACTGTTGAGACCAAACTACTGGCTGAGGAGGAAGAAAATAAGAAATCATGACCTCAATGCACTTATTGGCAGGATTGTTACCTACATCCTGGTCACGTGACGACAGAACCACTTGGCGACAGCTGACAGTGTTCAAAGCAAGACCATAAACCTTGCGATGGGGGATGATATCATCTGAAGCCAGGGGCTGAGAGGCCAGTGAAGCTGATACCATCCTGCATCCGAGGTCAGCGAGGACACGACCCTGTGTGTGCCTGTCACAGCTTAACAGAGTTGACTGCGTGCGTGCACGCGCACACATGCATGCTACTCTACGAATGAGAGAGAGAGAGTTTGTGTGTTGATTGTTTATTCTTCTCTGTCCTTTCTTCACAGCTCAGGATTTTCTACGAAGTGAAATAGTGACCATGTTCTATGCTATGTACGCTGGTATCCGGTTGTGTTATATAATAACCAGGGTGTGGTATTATGTAGTGATGTGCTAACCTCTTTGTCCTGTATAATTATATTTGTTCGTATTTTGTGTACATTTCTTGTTGTACTTTTCTTTTTGTGTCTGCCACTCTGCCCAGCCAAAAGAATGGGATTTGTTTATACAGTCGTCAACCAGTGATGATAACATATTGTAAACATATTGGGAGGGAGTATTGTTTTCTGAGCTGTTTATATTTGTGATGTTACTGCATGCTCGTACTTGTGTCGTATTGTGTTTCTAGACAGAGAGGTTATGCTGTGAACGCTTATCCACAAATGCGCTCATATGAACAGCCGGTTTTATCTTCCTTTCGTCGATCTTAAAAAAAATTGACAGAGAAATTAAAACGACAAGAGGAAAAATGCCCAGAAGCGAAACGTGTCAAAATTGTTCTCACTGTGAAATGTTGCACCATAGATAAAATCTTTATTTCAGTGACGTATGAACCAGGGTGGGGGCTAGGGGACTAGGGGGCAAGAATGTGAAGGTTGTTCACTGTCAGCATGGAGTTTGCCCCCTAAAAACGGAGCATCTTCCTAAGCCACCATTTCCAAAGGTTTTTTTTTCCATACTGCTGCTGACTAAAGTCAAGCTGTGTAATCATCTCTAAGATAAGAGCATGAGTATGTCTCAAGTGTTTGTCTGTGTGGGCAGACGATTATCATAATCAACGTCAGACGACAACAAAGGTTATCGGTGATGTGACCTGCTCGCACTCAACCTTCATAACCATGATTAAGTATTAGAATTACCTTTATCGCTGACCGATATTGTTTCACTCTGTCTTCCTTCCTTTGTGGAAAACTTCCCGACGCATTGTCATTATTGAATAAACCCGCAATCAAAGATATAATTCATCCTGCATCTTAAAGTTTTGTTTACAGTTAGAATCGGTGAAAGAAAGAAAATGATAAATAATCTTTCTGCGAATTTAAAACACTCGCCCAGAGAGAGAGAGGACACAAAGACATTGTGGCTTCCTCCCTGCTATAGTGAAACTAAGAATAAAGATGACGACTGTGGCTATAAATAACCCTGACGTCAGCCGCTAGCTTCATCGCGCGATGTTGCGCTCGCTCCTGGTGTTGCTGTAGCCGACGACCTTGACGGCGACGTCAGCTGGCGGTAAGCACATCTGTCATGTTATCTGAATATTCAAACCATGACACATAGGGAGGGATGTGGAAACTGGTGTTTTACGCCGAGTCAGCGGCCAGAGCTGTGTCACGACCGAGCAGCTGTGTACAAACACGTGTACAGGACAAACAAGACAACAGGATAGTCAACACACACACAAACAAACACACACGCTCGTACACACAAAATGAATGGAACACATTAATTAAATCGGACAAAAAAAGGTTTACAAAACTGATATCACGGGTAAGTTTGACATTTTCTCCCGGTTGTGTAGCAGGGAATCTTTTTAATGACCTCATTGCCAGGCTCTGGCTTATCTCAAGATTTACATTTCAGCCTTCGGGTGCTTTACAAGATCCTACCGGTCTACGAGCATTCTGCAAGCAGCCCAGACAGAAATTCACATCGAGGCTGTGACCTACTTACAGGTTAATCAAGTTGACTTCTCCTATCCTGCGTGCCGCAATAGGTTGCGAAATCACCTCTAGGTCTACACACTTTCCTGGCCAACCAACCAACCGACTGACTGACCTACCGACCAAGAAAGAAAGAAAGGATGAGAGAACTCAGCTGTTATCTGCCTATGACAAGGCACGTTGTTGTCGGCCTGACTATAACTTACAGTCTCGATGTGAATTTCACGACATCTCAACTCAGCTATCATTGCTGACACATACTGATAAAAAGCAAAGCGAGACTCACTGACATGAGGTAGGCAGGCTATTTTTATTTTGGAGGCGCAGGAGGAGCATGAGACGAGCGGGTGGCGTGGTAATGATTCATTTTGCATAAAACTTCACGTACCTTCGTGGGTGATTGGGAGGGGGTGTTCCATTCCCATTCCCACCCTCGCTTTTCAGAAGACCCACGTAGGTCAAATCCTAAATGCGAGAGCACGCCACATATGTTTCTGGTGTATGCACACATGCAACAGCAACTCTGACTCCCTGAGTAATGTACAGAAACGTTTTTATTTTAATTTGAACAGAAAAACCTGGAAAAAAAGGTTTAAAGGTTGACTATAGCGGATTTTTTTTCAGTTGTATTTCCCAAAATGTGGGTAAATAACTCCATTCTGTTCTAGAGATGCATTCCTACAAACATAGCCATGTACACAAAGAGGTCCAAATCACGAGGCTACAGTTGTACACAAATATTCCTAATTCACATGTCATCCCAACTCTCCCATTGGCTGAGGTCTGGGCAAGTTAAAGGTATCCACACACGATTCTGATGTCTGTCTTGTTCCCGTCTTTCTGTGCAGGGGGATGCGATTTGTATCTTGAGTACAGAACGATCTGGGGACACAGTATCGTTTCTCCTGCTATAACTGTTTTTCTTGTTCTTGTCTTTATTTTGATTATTTTTTTCTGCTTCTTCTTCTTCTCCTCTCTCTGTTTCACATTTCATTTTCAGTTATTGATCTGTACATTCTGCTCATCTTTCTTTCTTCTCTTTCTCTCTTTTTAGACAACTTTTCTCAGAAAACAATTTATACCTATAACTTTAGTTTGCTTATTTCGGAAAAATGTAAAACTTGCACTTTGGTCCTGTTTTCTTTCCATCTCGCAGGTCCTGTGATGCAGACTGAGTGACAACCTTGACCTAAACAGGAAAGCGGAAACGGTCATGATAACAACAACAAAAAAGTTTGAGCTTTCCCAAAATTTGTGCCGGTGGCAAAGAAGCAGGCATGAAAGTGTGGCCTGCACGCGCTGCACACCAGGCCTTGCGCTTGATGCATGGGAGGTTCAAGCCGTTGCATCCTGGGAGAAGCCTGGGGGAAGGGGAGGTAAGGCGGATGAAGAATGTGCTACGTGGCTTCCTGCTTTGTCTGAATTAAACTCTGTTCCTTTTATGTCATTTTGACATGTTTTCTAACATCTGTTATTTGTGAGCAGGATTTAATAGCTTCGACAGTTTTAAAATCTCACAGGAACGAGAAAACGCGAGAAAATTTAAAACTCCAAGGACATCTGGTTGTATGGACACAGTAGAAGAGGGTCAGGAGAGAAGGATGAGTAGGAGTACAAACTAAACAAGGAGAGAGATGAACTGATGGGCGAGGATCAGCAGACAGTAACTGTTCTCGCATGTGTGTGACAGTTTATGATGGACGTAAAGGGTCGACTTTGATGTCGGCCAGAGTCTGTACACCCTTTCCTATGTTAATGCTAGCTCTAGCTTAGGTGGATGCCCTAGAGGCAAGCTAAGCCTACTTTTATGACAAACAGGCAAAACCAAAGAAATCGAGAGCATGCTTGACAAATGACAAGTGTTCACTCAGAACACATGACAGCTGATAATGTTAATTCACAACTGATGACAGCTGACAAGGCTTGCTCAGAATTAATGACAGCTGACTGCTCACTCACAACCGATAACAGCTGAGAATTTTTCTTGGTTTTTTTTTTTTGGGGGGGGGAGTGTTAGGGAAGTGGGGAGGCAAAACTCGCCAGCGAGGGCTCCAAAGATGGCGAAGGTACCAGCAAAGAAGCAGTTTGGATAAGCGCCAAGCGTTCTATGTTAAATAAATAGAACAGAGGAACTCTCCCACATCAAAAGATCCATAAAATAAAAAGAAAACAAATAACGAGATGGGAGGAATAACCGTTGATCTTGCTGGGAGTGGACTCATGTGAATTTGTGTGGAGGGGTTAAGACAAAATCAGGACGACACCCATGCCATGTGTTCTTGACGGAGAAAAGTCTGTGTGAGCTTGGAAACATGGTGAGTACTGTGAGGGGTCAGACAACTACTTGCACCAACTCATCTATTCTTGACAACATAACTAGCCTGCCTCCCCGAAACAAGTTTGTTAAGACCAAATGTTATACAGAGACGATGTCTAACTCCTTAGAAATTTATAATCTGTTCTTAATTCTTCCATTGGACTGCATGGACGCTGAATCCTGCGACATATGATGATATCAGCACAATGGTGGTTAAGGAAGGAAAAAAGACACTCAGTGGCACACGGACATATACAGCTAGAACGGGATTTGATGCTTTAGAAGACAAATGACATCCTATTGAGTTTTCAGAAATTGTTGTTTTCGCCAAGGAAAGTGTGTGCTCATGCGTGCGTGTATGCGCCAAAAAAAAAAAAAAAGAAAAAAGAAAATGTGTGTGTGTGTGTTCGCGACCAGACGCGATGATAATAAATAATGATCACGAAGTGATGTGTCCGCAATGCTTAATTTTTAACTTCATTCAATCGACATTTCACGTGGCTAAGCAGCGCAACTTTATTTAAAAATAATCTCAAAACTACATCTTTTATTTTTCTGCTGTTTGCTCTTCTTTAAATTAGCGTAAAAAATCCCCGTCATTCAGAGGTGGAGAAAAGTTACAGCACCAGACCAGATGACTAGCCTGACAATGTACAGCAACATCAGCCTCATGCCCGGATGAACTCCTGAGCCTGTGAACGCTGCTGATCAATGGAGTATTGAGCGTTGTCTATATTTGAGCATCGCAAATACCTTCTCCTCGCCAGCTACAGACACTCAACGATCACGTGGCTATTTCTGTACGGAGGGGAGGGACGGAGAGACTGAAACAAAGAAAGTGCCAAGACAAAGTGTGTTCCGTGACCTTTACTGGCGCTGAATGAGCTGTTCACTGTACCGTGACGTGTTCCTGCACGTACACCGTGCGCGTGAGGTGAGGGTCACGTGACTGCGCGTGCTTGTGATCAATAGAGCGGTAAGCCTCGTCCTGCTGGCTCTCCACTGGGTTGCAAAGGGGTTAACCTTCTGTAGACTGCCTTTGGCATGCAAGTCGAAACATACAGCTAGCCTCAGATAGTATATTTTTCTTTTCTTTGCAGACAAAACATTTCAGAAATACTTCCAGATATAATAAAATATCTTAAACACAATGACATAAGTGTAGAAAACTATTTCCATCGTTTGTGACTATGAGCGGTTTGTATAAAACTCAGATTTGTGAATTATCAGTCCTTGCTTCACTTCAGTCGTAAATTCGGATGTCCGTAATTCGAATATCCGTTGGGACTGCCTGTACAGGAACGTGCAGAACAGAGCTGTAGTAGTCCGGTCTGCGATGCATTGAAAGGGAGATGGATGAACAAAAAAAAAACTTAAAAAATAACAGGGTGAGAAAGAAAAAAATAACTTGAAATTGTATAATACTAGCCATAATTCATCTGCCATAGAAACGTCAAGACTTATTTTTATGTATAATTGATAAAAACAATTTTCTAAAAGGGTTGGCACATTTTCCACTACTCCAGTCTAGTGTTTCTAGCGTACAGAAGTGCATATAAGCCTCATTTTTTTCTGAGGTTGTTTCTCCATCCAAGTCCATAACCTTTAGAGGGTCTCTATAATAAATTGTTCAATAACTGTAATAGCCCTTGTGGATTAATAAAGTTGTATTGTACTATAATATACAACATAGACATTACAGAATAAAGGACTGTATATGACATATACAGAGAGTAAATGCAGATAAATAAATAAACATTTTCTCTGCGAATGCAAAAGCAAAATTCAATTTAATTCTTATTTTCCTTTTTCCGCTGTGACACTGACAATTATACTGCTTGTGAAATTTTGTCAGGTTCGATAACGCATCTATGTTAGCGCTGCCACGTAGACTCAGTGAAACTTGCACGAGTTTGAATTTTTCCAATAAAATATAAGAAGTGGGTTACATTCAGCTCCATGACAAAACTCACATAAAACATGGGGTGAACTTCAGTTAGATTATCATGTAGATTACATCGTTAACATGGCGATTGGTATCTGTAGGTGTCTTTCTGTGTCGGTTTATACACGTGTGTGTAATTACTTATAATACATATATAGGAAAAAATGTCGATACAGAAATAGAATCAATCTCTTACGTCTGCGCACGACACTATTTTCTCTTTGCCCGGCTGCTAGGCAATGAACAGGTAACCAATCGCAGCTTGACGGCGACGCTCTATTTATAGAAATGACGACAGCTATGACGTCTTTGGTGCGCCCGGTAGTGCAGTGGTTAAAACACTTGCTTCTCACTGCAGCGAGAAACTCGGGGTTCACATCTCGACTCGGGACGCTCTGTACGTGACATCTGTCCTCCCCCCTACCTCTCCCCCCATAGTATTAAATCACCTTAAGGTGGAAACCCTTTCAGACTAAATAAATCAACCAATGACTTCTTTGTGTAAACTGAAGACGGTGTCCTAGGAAAGGTTTGTGCAAGAAGCCATTTTCTGGCGGACAACATTGCGACGTGCCCCAGTGGAGCAGGAGGCAGAATTACTAGCACAGGAACCGTGCTTGTGCTGAGACAGGATTTGTGAGATTTTTTGAATGAAGAGAACGCTCTTGCCAGTCCTACTGAACACTATCGAGGACATATTTGTTCACATGCGTTGACACATGAAGAACAGGGGAAAACATAACATTAGATGCATAATATATAGATTGACTATACTTGGTATGTAGGGTTACTACACATAGCTTGTACATTATTATAGGGGGCACTAATTTTACTATACATACGTGCACAGGCTACGTATCTTTACCGTACATACGTGTCATGCTTGCACACATACAAACACATGCATGATGTAAAACACACATACACAGGTGTACATAGTGTACACGGGACCAAACCTAGCTCTATGACCGTAGCAAGGAGTTGACATGACTGATCTACAACTGCCAGACAGACATCCGACAGTAGGTATCGCTTACCTGGGCTGGCATTTGGGAAGAACCGAGCAAAGGCAGCCGGCAACGAAATCTGATGTCAGTGGCTGTTCACGCGGGGCACGTGTTGTGGGGAAAACAACAGCTTTATTGTTAGCAGGTCACAGGCAATTGTGGGGTCTGGTTGTCGTGGAATAATAGAATAAGAGTCTTTTTTATCTTAAGCATCCCAAGCACACACACACAAACACACAGTTACCGCTAACCTCTTTTTTTTTTTTTTGAAAGAATCATACATATAAAAATGCTAAGCTGCATAATATTATTTTTATTTGTGCTGAGAACAATTTGTGCTGACCATCATTCAGTTTTTTTTCCATATTTATCTCTCAAGTCATCATAAAGAGGGCAGACAATAATGCATGTATTTCCTCCTCCAAAACATCTGGCAACATAGAAAATGTCATGTTACTTCGTGCTGGACAAAACTGTTTCTGTAGCAATTTACTTCCGAAACACCAATTCTAAGCTGAGTACAGGCTTTTCTTACATAAATATTGCTTGCAATGTCCACACATAATTCTCTCTGCCAACTATATACACCAGAGTGTGAGGTATTTTCCAGACTTGTGTACTTCTCCTGACAGAAAACATCATTTAATCTTTATCTAAACTTCTTTAGGAAACCTTTCTCCCTCCCCACCTGTTGGAACATCCAGACATACCCAAAACTCTTGGCTAACAGTACCCTACCTATTCTGGTCGCCCATGTTTCATGACCTCTGGAATCCATCAGGTATAGCAACATATCTTTGTTTTCTTTGTTACATATCTTTTGTTTTCTTTGTTACATATCTTTTGTTTTCTTTGTATACCGTGTGGCCGGAGCTTCAAGAATCGTAACCAATATTTTATACATCTCGTGGCTAAAATGATGTACAATAAGAACCTTCCTAACTCTTCATACATTAGTTTGTTGGATGGTGTCATTTAAGCCCCCCGGAATCTTTTATACGGAAAATGGTGGATTTTCTGTACAGCAGCTATTTTTGTTGTAGCCCCCTCAACAACAACAACAACAACAACAACAACAACAACAACAACAAATGAAAAG
>SRHC01003286.1:5362-58569 GCA_004794325.1 Pomacea maculata | reverse complement strand
CAGTGACGTGAGACATCAGACGTGAAAAAAGATGGAAGGAAGATAATAAAAAGTCTGATTACTACATTTTGGTGGAGATGTTGGATGTTTGGTAGAAACGTGAGCTGTTAGGTGGTGAATGTGGGCTGTTTGTGGAAATGGTAGAGGCCTAGCTAGCTAAGACAGTACATCTACGTACAGACCTTCTCTGCCAACACGTTACCATGTGAACAACGAACACGTCACAGTGTTTGACTGTGTAGACGCTGTAGAGACATTGTATAGACACTGGGTGACGAATGGACGGGCTATTCGTGTGTGGAAAGCCAAGTCGTCGTCTGCATGGACATTGTTGATAATGACTCAGATGATGAGATCTGTATTGTCCCCCCTACATCTTCATGTCCCTCTGTACGTCACAACTGGTGATTGTCTCCCCATACCAATAGTTGTCTGAAAGTGCTCTAGTTCATTCATACAAGTTTCACATTTATTGTAAACTTTGTCTCGTGTCGCTGTTGTGCGCTGGTCAGTCGCTGATGTGTTTCTCAAGCTGTGTAGTCGTGTCTATGTCATGTGACTACATTATGTCTATGACAGTCTGTGCTTTGTCCTGACTACACGCTGTAAAGTAAGGTGTGGTGAGCATGCTTTCATCACTATAACTCTCTTGAGCTGTCAACCCTATACACGTCATTCAGGGGAGACAACTTCACACTTTGGGAGGGGGGATTACTGCCCCTGACTGTCTCCAACCGGGCTTTACCGAGAAAGAAAATAGGAAACACCATCAAGTGAAGAAAAGTTTATTATTGTTTTTGTTACATTCGACAGGATGTTTGCTTGTTAACCTTCAAACCTGATAAAGGGTGACGTTCATGGACGTGGTGTAACTGTCGTGATAACACCGTCTGTGACGTTACTTGTATGTAGGGGGGTCGTGATCGATGAGTCCTCACACCTGGGGTGTGAGCTTACATTTTTTGTTTATTTTATTGATAGATAGAAGAAGTCTCTCTAGATGCTCAGGCTGAAGATTATCATCTGGCGCAGGGTTCAGTCAGCCTGTAAAATCAAGGATGAGTAGATGTCACGGTTGACGATATAGACAACAAGTAACCTGCCTGTCCACTTGTGCTACATTCAAGTGAAAGTCAAATTTCTCGCCCTCATCAATTTTCTTGTGGTGAATGTACAATTGTACGCACAATGTGACACGAATATGTCACCTTTGTCTAAGAAAGTTAATCTTAGATGAATATGCCCATCTTACACAGAAATATCAATCATAAATATATATACACGTGAACCTTCGACTAGTAATATATCAATAGAATGTGCCAAAAATAAAGGTTTTCTAAGTATAAAAATAAAGTTGTTTTTTTTTAACAATGACCAACAATAAAACATATATGCTCATAAGTAAAAGTTGCCGGTGGCTTAGATAAGACATCGCATGTTCTCACCTTGCGTTGACAGATAAAAGTGCGCTTGGTGCCGGGGTCACAGCTGATGTCATTCCACACACCAGAGTTGCTAATTTGTGCACAGTCCTCATTACCATTATCATTTGGCTCACCCCGACCCCAGGACTGATATACCATTGGTTGGTTGGAAGTGGCAGACACCCAATAGCCTTCTTTGACCAAGTCGTTGAACCCCAACCATGTGAAGCCAACTTACAGGAAGGAAAGTGAAACAATTCATAATTTCTAGTTTCTTTAACTTAAGGTATGGCGGATAACATATGACCGGTCTGTAAATGATCATTAAGTCTCTAGTTCATCAAGAACTAATTATTAACTCAAGTGTGAATTACTACCCTCCTAAACATAGAGAAAAAAACCATACAAAGTTAGTTTTCTTATGACTTGACGAAAAGTTTTAAATGAGATGTTTTAAGCAATGTACTTACCTCCTTTACTGTGCATTAGTCGACTCACAAAATGATTCTCCGTGGCCGAGCTGATTTCGACAAGATGGCCACCAAGAGTCTTGCAAGTGTCCTGATGGGAGAATAGTAACAATGAGCCAAACTACCAACCTCCAGGGTTTGAATATTTGTCACCCAAACTACGATAACTTGTAAAATAAATAAGCTGTGACCAACACCATGAATAATAGCGGGGATGATGAAGACGACTCTGACAATCGTAGTCGTCGGTTGTGAATTTACTCGCACAAGGCGTTAACAAGTTCACGCACGCTCACAGGCAACTGACCATGACTAAAACTTTACACTTCCCAGAGGCTTTGTGACAGGCAGGCAACCCACAATAGTCTTTACTTGGACAATAAGAGCAGATTATTCTACTTACAATGGCTTCGATCCACGGAAGATGGAGGTCTATATAGGCGTAGCACTTATTGGCATTAAAAGTCCAGCTGACTGGACACTGACTGCAGACTGCAAGAAGATAAACAGTTGCTGAGTGATTGACAAGACAAACTGTAAGAGAACGGTCGTAACGATAGTCTGTGTACAAATTTTCTCACGACACCCTCTGTCGCATGAAATGTCAGCTATCTTATTGCATTGAAGAATTTTTCTATGTTTATATTTTACATTTTCTTTAATCCATGGATGCCTTCCCTCGCTTTATTCTGGTTATATTTTGTATGTCACCCGGGAGCAAGGTGGAGTAGAAATAGAGAGCTGCCGAGGAGCCACATACTCCCGCGTCCCGCGTCAGAGACTGACGCAGGCAGACAGGAGGAGCAGGACTCGAACCATGGCTGCTGAAGTACAAGAAGAATGTCTGGTGAGCTTGTGGGTCAAGCTAATGACTCGTGTCTAGCAAATATATCTGCAAATATCGCTGCAGGCTCCACCTCTTATCATCAGGTCTCGACCAATCATTTCGCGACTTTGCAGTAGTTTGCGCGAGAAGCCCTCGCAAGAAGACTTACCATGCCCGACCTTGGACAGAACCTGTCTGTTAGCAGTCAGTTTGCTGCTTTCGTCGTATCAGGACATGTTAATGAAGCTAGCAACATCTGAATTAAGGAAGCAGTCAGGTGAATCAAATGTGGGCCACAGTTCACAGGATTTCAGTCATGAGAGCTCAAGTATGAAATTCAAAATCTGTCAAACTCTTATCACATTCTAGTGACTACGGGATTAAGTCATTTGCATATTAATACTCAGTATCACGGTGAGCAAGCATGCCACACATACTCACTACGGGATTAATCCACGTGCATATTAATACTCAATGTCACGGTCAGCAAGCATGTCACACATACTCCACAAAAGGTCACCGTGTGACGTCACAACTGTCTCAGTGTCCGTGTGGTGCTGTGTGACACAGCTCCTATGGCTGCCTCCATACCGAAGTCCTCTGTAGACCTGTGTTTATGTGGATGTCCCAGTGGTTTCTGAGCTTCTTTGCTGTCAAATCGTTGGATTTGTTTTCTTCTATGATCTGGTGTCCATCGCTTTCTCTGTCGCTGCTGTCGTCGTCCTGCAGATGTCGCGAGTCAAAGTTTGTGCTGAGGTCGCTGACTGTCCTTACAACACTGAGTAGGTCTCAAGAACTGACAGCCGCAGTGTGTTTGCGCGTGCGTTCATGAATATAATTAGGAAAATCGGCCTGGCTGGCTTCACTGACTTTGACTGAGATTTTAAAAAAAATTCACTGAAGCATCGCGATGTGATTTTGGGACAAACTTTATTAATCATCGATGTCGACGATTCTACACTACTGATATGAACAACACGAACACAGCACAAACACGCACACACGCAAGCATGCAAACTTATTTACGAGATTATTGACGACAGATAGTTGCCATAAAAGAACTGGAAAAATTGGCAACTGTAAATGCCTATTTGGAAATGCAGCAAAATAAGTATTTGAGCTTAAGTTAAGTGAAAGTAAAACTATCTCCTTGTAAACAAAATGACATTCATCAGTTTTCTCTGTACTCACACATCGACATCCCAAACAGAAGTTAATCCTGAATATTTGTGTCTTTTAAAGTTATGTAAAGTCTGTGATTTTCTTGTTTTACTTCCACATGAAATAAAATCGCACCGAGGATTTGAAGGCTTAAAATTTTCTAAACCTTTTGAATCAGACACTGTGTAGTTAATCAGAACTCCATCTTTGAGCACAAAGTACTGTAAGCACGAATATTGACACAACCCTGTTGTAGGTAATGACCAGTGCTGGCTGTGCTATTCTACAATATGAAAAATTTAAAAGAAACTTATAAGAAATAATGAGTTGTACACAGTGCTACTCTATAGAGTAAACAGGTAAACTGGACCTTGTGATGGCAGATAGTTGTCATCATATGATGGATGATGAGCTCATGGTTGAGTGAAGATGAAAAGGATAATGAAGACGAGTTTTTATGTAAGACAGAGCGAAAGACACAAGACTACAAGAGATGACAGGTGTGTGTGTGTCATTCATGATCAGGAGACTGGGTTTCAGCGGGAAACAATGACAAGTTGTGATGTACAGCGCGACATGAGGTGAAGTCTGACAGAGCCACCAACATCATAAGGACAGACGATGACTTTCCTCTCCAGACCAAGGACACGGTCTCCCACCGCCGCCCACACCACGTCACTGCGGGCCGTGGCCACGTCCTCCATGTCATCATCCTTCATCACCCGCACTGGGATACCCGCTTCAATGAGGGTCCTCACCATACCGCAGCTGTCTCTCCAGCTGTCTGACGATAACAGCAGCACGTCTCTCCACTGCAGGCAGGGTGGTGTTGACCCGCAGCTGATGGGAGTCGAAGATGTTGTCACAGTCGCTGTTAACATATATAGTCAATTTAAATTCTGGACTGTCTCTCATTTCTTGTTATTTACCGCAAAATAAACTGCTCAGCTGCCAACAGATTTTTACATTGCATAATACCCACACCTACCTGTAACACCATCACGGAGACTGTGTAGGAAGCTGGCCACCTCACGACCGCACGTGACACAGTTAACTGGTCCGTCACCTGAGTGACCCTGACCTCGGTGATACAGTCGTGTGACTGGCGGGCCGTCTGTGTGGTCGGGCACACCTCGCTCACTGTACTGCTTTACATGACGGTCTGTAGTGATCCTCACGTCCTTCTTAACTTCTCTGACGACGGCCGGAGGAGAGCGGAGGGGTCTGGTTAAATATTCCACTTGCCAGCCGGCGGGTGCGTCTCCATGGAAATAGCTTGCCGCCCAAAGATGTAGACGAGGAACTTGTGTCAGCAGCTTGTGACAGAAAGTCTTGAAGATGTTTACCATGCTGAAGAGAACTCTGTGAGAATGGAGATTACCAGTGTTACACTATCTTTGGTTACACATTGTGCTTATTTTTGTGCACTGTGTGAATCTGTACAAATTAATATTATAAACTTGAGTAACTTCAAAAACTCAATGAGCCTCAAAATCTAACACATTAGATATGTTTTGCTTGTCTCGAGATATGAAGAGAACATCTACATGTACATCACACTCCTTACAACTTACATGTACTCACTCATCACTTCATCAGCGACGACGTACAACGACCCTCCCTTTGCCTCCTGTGACAAGTCGTTGACGGCCTTGTCCACGTCTTCACTGCCATTGAGATCGTATTGGAGAAGGTGAGGCTGACCGGGTGACACACCTGCTGACTGTTGTGTCTTTACTGTCTGCAGCAACAGGTGATACAACATGATGCACGCTGCACGACTCCCTATCCACGTACTGACGACGTAGACGTGGTGACCACACCGCAGCCACTCCATGGCCATCAGCAGCAGCACCACAGTTTTACCTGTACCGGGCGGTCCGGTGACAAAGAGTGTGGGAGGCGCCGTGTGTAGCAGGTGAACTTGCTCCGGGAAGAGTGTGATTACAGCAGTATAGCACTCTCCTGTCCACCACACGGCCTGACCCAGGGTCTTGACACTCACACGTGGAGGACATGTGCATGGCACACTCACTGTTGTCGCAGGACCGCAGAATCTACAACAAACAAAAGTAAGCTGCGATGAACACAAACTGCAATCACAACACATCTAATTACTAAAAAAAGAATTGGCTGGTTTGCACTAGCGTGTGTCGGGAAGGACAGTTATAGCTTTGTATGAATGTTGTTAAAGTAGTACCATGCTCAATTTTGTTTACAAATACTGATATTGTATTGCCCTTACGATTACCGTGTACGTTTTATGTGAATGTTGCAGCAGATGATCATGTTATCAAATTATCCACTAAGAAAATAAAGTTTTTGACTGCATGTAGAGACTTTATTATAGTGCACCAAACCGTGTTTTATTGTAAGCTTTTGACCAGTAATCGTCAGGAACAGCTAATCGGCTGCATTATGTTGCACTATATTGCAAACTTGTGAGTCCATAAGCCAGTATCAATGAGCCTATGTAATGGTCTTGGATAAAGGAATTAATTATTCAATGCAAATTACACAGTCCACTATTGGTTTCATTTCAATTGCTTTTTCTTAACCATCCCATCTCCGCCAGGAGTCTGATATCGTCTCCTTAATGAACCACGTTTTTTGGGAAATCAAACACAAGAAATATTTTTTACACGGGAATTTTCAGGTTTTCTAGATATTCATATTAAATTAATATTCTAACACTGACCTTGCCACTAGTACCCTATACACGTCACTTGTCATGTGACTGTCAGGTCCAGCCCTAGCTACACGTCGCTGCCACCAGTGTCCCAGTTCCCACAGCACGTGACTAGTGACGTCACTCGGGGTCTTGGGGTCAGACAACTGATCACAGCACAGACACAGACCTGGGATGTCGGTGGAGTCTGATGTTCCCAGACACCGACACAGGTCCTGGAACATAATTACCCTCTCAACATAAATAAATCAAATACTCTGTCTGAGAAACAACAAATGTTGTTGATAGGCTTTAGATTGTTTGTTTAACATTGAACAATCAGCAAGAGGTGATAACAACAGACAGAAAGCAATTACAGAATGAAAAATAGACATTTGGCATTAGGACAGAGTCAAAATAAGCATTTTCCACAACTTTTTCATCTTTATTAAAAGAAAATATATTTTCAGCCTCATTCACAGGCCTGTGTGTTTGCTGTTCATCACTCATTAAATGACACTGAACACCTAAAGAAAGATTTTGTTCTTCAACAAATTTTGAAAAGAAGAGAAACATGTACACTTATTTTTACCTGTCAGTGGAGACAATCGTGACAGGGTTCTTACCTGGGTCAGGTGCGAGTCTCCAGAAATCGCCTGTTGTAGCTGACTAGCCGTGAGGTTGGGGAAAGCGATGGTCTTAGTGATGCGCAGACCGGGAGCGATGTCGGACACCAGGTGAGACAACACAGCATTTGCCTTGTCCAGCTGCGCAACAGACTCTTTCAGTTTCTTTCTAACAGTTTGGTCTATATCTTGCTGTGACAGCTTCAGTTGCTGTAGGTTTTCACCGAAGGACTTCACCTCACAGACGACAATCCCATGATGTCGGTGAATGACAAGCACATCAAAGTCTCCTCTTCTCCAGGCTTTCGGCAGAGCAGGAGGGAGGTTGGCAAGTCTGGGTAGCTGGGTAGTCGCAGCAGCGTAGGAAGGTTCCCCCAGGTACTGTCCGAACTGAAGCTGACTGAGTACAACCATGACGTCCTTCCTCTGGTCACACATCTTCGTCAGACACATCAGCAACCGCCTCATGGATGCGTCATCTCTGACGTCACTGTCCTGAACAAAAGTAAGCGGAGTCAATGAAGGCTGAGGGGATGCTGACGGACTTGTCGGCGATTGGTTGGTCTGACTACACTGAGCTTCTGATGTGAAGACTAGAACATCCTGACCACCAACCGACTGTCTAGTCATGGGCACGCGGTTGAAGTAGACAGGAGGCAGGAAGTAGGCGCGAGACTCGAGGTCAGGGAACGCGGCCTCAACCCACTGGAGCCAGAATTGTTGGGCCTGCGATGAAATGGATTCCTGTATTGAAATCATCATGATAGTGCACACGGTTAACTGCGGTAGATAGTTTGGACCTCCAGTCGAAGTTGGTTTCTGTTTCAGCCAATCATCTTTCTACCACCTCATGGGCTACCTGTGTCGCCTATATTGTATTTACTTCTGTTACAGTTTACTGACATAAAAAATTACGCCAATATTTTTCATGAAAAAGATAAAAAGATACTTGTCAGGCTGCTAACATCGACTGTCTTCCTCTCTGTGACTTCAGACAAATATAAACGTCTTCACAACAGTCTCCTCTTCCCATCTTCATCTATGAGGGCTTCGTCGAACTGTTGTTTGTAGTGTGTCGTACATGTGCGGGGTAATATATATCTAAGATTACAACAAATGCCCCGGATTTACCTGTTTCCAATCCAATGTTGGACAAGCAGACATGGCTGATGATCTCCCCTGGTCATAACTTTCGGGCGTAGCATCTGCGACCGTTGTTTACAGCACGGAAACCGATCTTTGTCACGTTTGAACAGATTCTGTAGGACATCGATAGTGTTTACACGCTGAAAGTGTAGAAAAATCTCGCAAAACTAAAAAGATTTGTCAGTAATACCTCTCATTGTAAAGACTAAATATGTTGTTTTGTAAAGTAGTGATATTTTTTAATTTATTTGAAATAAAATAATTATTCACACCTGTTCACAAAGGATTTGGTTGTCTTTATGTGTCATGATCAGTCTGACATTACATTTAGGTTTCACACTCTAAAATTATTACATTAGTTTAACTGTGTCAACGTGAACACAACCTTTTCGTGGATTCAAAACCTCACATCTCCAAATATGAAAGGAAACAACGCTGGACATCAGTTATTTCTTTTTTTGCTCGTGTTTTTAAGTGTGGCAATTCATTGGTCTCTACTATTTTTTAAGCCCTTTCATCCCTTACTGTCCAATTAATCGTCTTTTTTATAACGAACATTTTCATTCTGAGATTTGTGGTACTTTCTTGGAGTCAAGTTGGACTGTACATCAGACTTTATGTTTATGAAGGGAAGTAAGGTCAGACAGACCACAGATCATATAATATCTGTTTGGTAAAAGGAATAAGGTCTGTGTTAGCCATTAGAAAAACAATTTTCTAATTCCATTTGCTGCTTTCTTTATACTGCTCTCCCCTTCATGCCAGTTGGCAGGGCTTTTAAATTACCATACCAGACTGTTGCCAAGTGGTCAGCTTTAACTTTCATTAATGTACTTGACTTTCTGATTTAATAAATCCATACTAAATAAATACAGAAGTGATAATTTGAATACATTATGCCAATGCTTGCAAATTTTAAATATTCTCAAAAGGATCAGATGCATCACCTCTTCTTGTGCTCACCTGCAACTGACTCAATGAAAAGCGAGATACAATGATAGATGCCAGCCTTTACTTTTGCCTCAATTTGTTAAAGTGAATGATAAATATTAGTTTATTTTTGTTTAAAATTTCCTTTGACATTGATACTGTATTTATTTTACTTTTTATAAATTTATAATGCTCATTCTGATATAAGTGAAGGTATAATCATATTTGTTGTTATACAGTTTTTGGGTGTTGGATGGGATGAGGTGATTCAATAATATGCAGTTTGTCATGTTTGAATAAACCTGAATTTGCTAATAATAAACTCACAATAATGTATGTTTTTCATAATAAGTGGTCACGCATAGTACAGTGGGTTAGTTCAACTACACCTCACACTCAACCATTGCTTGTGTTTTTATTAACAGATTGTACATGGGCTTGTTGATGAATGAGTAAATAGTTTACAATTTTCTAACAGCACTCTTGTCTTTCTTCCCATTTAATGGCACAGTATTATTTGTCCCTGGAAAACATTATTCTTTGAAACTCTGATCATAAGTGTTCTGATGAAGATCCATTTGAGGAACAGAATTTGTCTGTTAGCCTGAAAACATAATATTGAAACTTGCAGTTCATCATGAATTAAAGCAACCCAACCTTCAGTCCCAGGGTGTGTCTGACTTGTTATCTGCATACACATGCTAAGCATGCAAATTATAGACACACACATGTACAATAGCCTGGTGGTAACAGTACACAGCTGTTGCTACACAGTTACACGTGACAGTTACACCTGGCGACACACGGCACACACACACAGTTACATGAATACAGAGAAACACGAGTCTTTATTAAATGAATAAGTATATAAACATACAGATGGAATGAACTGACCTGTGGTTTACTTCCTGAAAAGATGACAATAAGCGCGATGTGCTGACCCTGTCACCAGGAAGTATTAGAGGAATTTCCTGTCACGTGACACGTACCGCATCTACCTTACCGGGGTTTCCCGCAAATGTCGCACGATAACAAGAGATGAGGCTGTTGCCGCGAAGAAAAATGAAGAAGATATTAAAAGCAGAAAGTTTCCTATCTGTGTTTAGTGTCATTACATCGTCCACAAGACTGCGACTGAGTGAATGTACTTGTCGTGTCCTGTACAGAAACAATGACAGCAGCAGTTGTACCTCCACCCTCGTCCCCCATCTCAACCTCTTCTGGTGTCTCGCGATGTAAAAGTACCGAGAACCTCAGTGAAAAGTGTGGAAAGAAAACAAACATGATATTAAAAGACTTAATCCAGTTTCTACATCTGGTTTGATGTGCTGTACGGAAGCCATTTTCAATCCACCAAGCCAGTCAGAAACGTAGTCATCGGAACATGTAATTAAACACCAACTGATGATGTCAGCAGCCTGTACAAATGTTCATTAGAAATAGACAGGCGATAATGTTAAGGAGAGGCACTCAGACCCATGAAGAACAATTTAAATAAATTGCCCACCCATAATTCTGTACCCTGGTAGCCCTGCTCACAGTTACGCAATCCTTTCAGAAACAGAGGATGGACAGACGAGAATATCAGAACCAAAAAAAAAAAAAAAAAAAAAGTGATGAAGGGAGGGAGCGACAGAAGGGGAATAAAGACAGATATTCCACAGTCATGTAAAAGCAATGTTGTTAAACTTGTAAATTCTTTAATAACACAACACTAATAAAGAACAGTTAACTGACCTGCACATTGGAATGTTTCTCCCCCTGCCCAGGTCCCTCCCTAGTAAAGAATGGAGGATTACTGTAAAAGTAATGTGTTCTTGCGAAAAGATTATAGTGTTTGTGTCGGGGGAGCCAGTATTCAAAAGGTAAGCTGTTTTTTATTTGTGGAAAATGGAAACCGTGAAAGACAGACTGATGTAATAATAAATAATAATAAGTAACACATTTGTATAGCGCCCCAAACTCAAGGCGCTTAAAATATAAACACACAGCCCTACGAATAATAATGGTCTCAAAACAAAGAGTTCAATGTTTTTGCAAAGTGATGTATAAGCCCGGAGTCCTCTCTTGCCTGTGAATTCAAAGAAGATAGGCACAGGCCACGTGACAGACATCTTCACCACCGTCTGTGACAACCCCAGCACGAGACTGTCACAAGAGGGAGGGCAGAGAAGCAATGCTCGATACTCTCTTTGACAGAAGAATCACTGCACATGGAGGACAGTTGTGCCCATGTAAAAGACAGGTGGTCCCTGGATTATTGAGAATTCTACTAACAAACCACCCAGCAGCATCGTCAAGGTGTGTGATTCACTGAAGTGTGATTCACCAGAAGGAGGATGTAGGAGGCAGGCCACACTTGATGAGTGACGACTTGTTGACCTGGTGTTGGGACTACGAGGTCCAGTCAGTCTCTAGTACCACAGATGCCGACTGATTGTAGATGGCGATCAAAGAAATCAACTGTTTCAGGAGTTACTTAACTTGCCAAGTTATATCTTTAGACACCTTAGTCCCACTTCACTGGACATTGTCATTATGAAACACCAACGGATATTATAATGCAGTCCAACTGTTCATGCATCCTATCTCAGATAAGACTATTTGCCTTAAAATGTGGTAGCTCTCGCCAAACAGGTAAAAGTTGACAAGTAGACAATCAATTCATAGCATAGCAAGTTCTTAAACACAACAACTGCTAATCTACAGGTCTTAAGGACACGCCGCATAAAAATGTCCCAGCATAGTCCTAATTAATATGAAAATACATTCCTTAAAAAATTCATAACGACCAAAGCGTTTCCACGTCAAAAAGCCATTACCAGCCTTTCCCGTCAAGTGTAACTAAGTTTCTATCTACTTGTCAAGAATATTTCAAACTGCAGCTAAAGCCTTTTACTTTACTTCACTGCTTTCATAGCCGAGTGTCTTTTGACAGGACAAACACTTTTTGTGTGTGACATGACGGGAAGAAATGAATAGCACCTCCGGGATTTTTACCTGGCGACAGTGGTAGCACGGGGCTAACGACAATATTAGATAAAGGTGAGCGAGACATGACGCGCAATGAAGCTAAACTTGTGGCTTCATACATGCTAAATATTTGACTTGATATGGGGTAAATATTTATAACTTGGTATAGGCTTTCACATTTTAATGGAATTTTTTTCAAAGAAGGTCGTCTTTAGATAAAATTTTAAGAAAGCGACATTGAAATGCACTGGAAGAAGTTCACAACCAGCTGAATAGTTTAAAACATTTATTTAAAAATATTGTTAACGAAGCAATCATTTGTGTCAACCTGAGAGTCATATCCACTGCATGTCAAGCCTTGAGTTATGAGAGGTCCTACACAACAATGACTTTCAACATATGGAAGGCGTCACGTGACCATGTTGACAACGGGGATTGTTTGTGCTGTCTCTAAGGGAGCAGGCCTCCCTTGAGTGCCTTCTGAACGTCTGACATGTCAAACAGTATATTCCATGATTGTTGAATTTCGACTTCTGAAAAACAAAGAAGGTTGGTGCATTTTTTAATATCATTAAAGGTGGTACAGACAGTTGAGAAAGTTGTTTATGTATTTAGTCGCACACTCCGCTCTAACGAACTTTAACGCCCTGTAGCTGTCACGCTTCGCTTCACCTCACACCTGTCATGTCGCCGAAAAGATTACTGTCCTCATGACTGTAACTTTATCAGTCTTTTCATAAATGTGAATATCTAGACTGATATAGCGCAATGCTAATTATTGTTTAACGTTGGTTCTATGAATGTTAATAATTTATTTGTGTGTATAATAAGATTATTTTGGAGTGAGAAGAAAGTGGTTTTTGTACAGCAGTAGAGTCAAACTGGAGCAAGAGTGTCGTGGACTCTACTGTAAATGTGTATAGTAAAGTAGCACGAATCTAACATAACACCTAACTTTAAAAACACCTGCACACTCAGGTCTTTATCTTTTAAACGGGCGATTATAAGGTTTATGATGCTGTTGATACATTTAAAATTGCGAGGGATGGTAGTTTTATGAGCAGAGCCTATAAACGACATCGTAAGAATTTGTTGTAAATCATTTGTAAGTATAATACTACAAAAGGCAGGTATTTGAGTTTACTAAGAACATCAATTTTCTACGTCGCCTTCGTTGTCGTCAGAAGATCTATATAAAGTAACATGACCTACTTATGACTGAAAAATTACTGATGGCTTCACCCTGATTGTGAACCATGTTTATCGCTACTTCGCAGAGACTAGCTACCTACGAATTTACTTTCCTTGAAAAATGTAAGTACAGGGAGACATGTGAAAAAACATTGATTCAGTTTTGCAAGGGTGTAATATACTGCACACACTCAGGTCTAACTAAAAGCAATGTTTCCCTTTCTGGCATCTTTTCCTCCAGCTATTAACCAGCCCTGAGGGACGCCTTACTACTATGGGGGATCATCAACCATCTAGTTTACAACAGGTGAGGCAGGGAGATAATACTAGATAATACTAACCGGTATGTTTATGATAAGAAACGCGCCATACCTTATTTTATCTCATCTATGATTACCAAAGAAGAACCAAGACATGACAGCTTCGCCAGTCTGTAGGTCCACATTAGTAACAACAATATGTCTTTTTATTAAAGAAACCACAAGAAATGTCAACGAACAAGCAAATATTTATCAGGAAATACATAAACAAACCCCAACAAATTCTTAGTTACTGTAGTAGTAATATAAAAAGACATTAGCGAACAACAGACGAGCTGCAGGTATGTTATGTATGATCACAATCATGATGATGACAAATATGAGTTGCTTTGATCCACGGATAGTATGTTGTATGTTAGTACCAGAAACCGTTATTAAATAGCATTGATGCAACTGTCATTATTTACACTGTGTCTAACAAGCTGTGAGAAATCTTTGACAGTTTTGTCGACGCTCACCTTTGTAGTTCTTCTTTCCGTCGTCTAAAATGCTTTTATTTGCCATGGTTGCATATTGACACTACAGTAACTTTTCTCACCTTCGCAAATCATTGTGTTTAAGTGTTGACGTCATATTATTTTAACTGGTTGTGTACATCGTGGTCAGGTGTCTGTCCTAACTGTCAAGTCTAACAACAGGGCAAGAGCCGGAAGAAGACAGGTGACAGAGGAGGAGGTTCTGGCGGCGGTGGTAGGATCAAAGATTACCTACACGCCATTAATGATGGACTGACTACTGGTCTTACAGATATTAGTGAGTTGTGTTTGACATACAAATGGTTCGTACAGAGACTAGTGAGTTGCGTTCTTTTTACATACAGGTGGTCTTTGGAAATAAGACTCTACAAACAACAGAGGAACAAGCATAACAGAAAGCTTTTATGGAGATTAAATAAAAGAAAGTTAAAACAAAACGAATTAAGTGATAATTAAGAGACAAACACCGGTGCTTAATGACAGATTTTGTAAAATAAAATGACACAACGAATCGTTCTAATTACATAAACATTATCGTAAGTTTAATTTCTCGCTTTTTAGCATCTCTACTCGAAGCGATCGGGAAGAAGACAGGCGCTGAGGTAGCGTTTGATCCTAACCCCTCACCTGTACCAGGTATGAAGATTGTCGTCATCCGCGGTGTCCCGTCTCAGATCAAAGAAGTCGTCAGACTCATTCATCAGACGACTGGTGCTCAGGTCAGTTAAGTAGTCACTACAATAAAAGCAGAGACTCGCAAAGAACAATTAAACAGTAAAAAGCAAACGAAACTAGCCGAAGCAATGAAAGATAATAACAATGAACGGATGTGTAAATGTGTAGAAAAGTAAGTAAATAAAAAACAGTAACAGTTACCATTAACTTTTAAAGTCTTAGATTTTTAAAAATGATGTGAAATGACTTAGTTTTTCACGCACCTAACGAGTAAAGTTTAGGGAAAAATGCAAAAGTAACATACAATGAAATAAAATAAAAATTAATGCAGAAATTAAAACAGGTTGAAGTCGTGTTTGTGCAGGAAACACTGTCGGAAGAAGCCCAGACATTCTGGATAAAGTGGGTTGAGGCCGTGTACCCTGACCTCGAGTCACGCGCCTACTTCCTGCCTCCTGTCTACGTCAACCGCGTGCCGACGACCACAGAGACAGTTGCTGGTCAGGATGTTCAGGTACTATTGTCACCACCTGAAGAGGGAGGTAAGATGAAGCCTCTTGTACAATTGTTTGGGTCTTTACGGTCGTCATCCAAGAAACGCAAGGAGTTGAATCAAGGTGGCTTAAATTCGAACCTTCAAGTGACGTCTCCACCAAAAGCTGAGGCTTCCATATCTGTTCAGGACAGTGACATCAGATACGACGCAGCTACAAAACAAGTTCTCTTTTGTCTTCAGAACTTGTCAGAAAAAAAAGGAGAATTGTTAGTTGGAATCACTAGGCTTGGCTTCGGACAATATCTGAGTGAACCTGGTTTTGATGTCGCGGCTGCCCAGTTACCCCGAGCCTCCAACCTACCTCCTGACTTGCCACAGAACTGGAAACAGGGAGAATTTGATGTGCTTCTTATTCACCGACATTACGGTCTTGTCGTCTGCAATGTCATGACATTCGGTGACATTACAAACGACCTTAAAATGTCACAGGAGGATATTGATAAAAACATTAGAAAGAAGCTGAGAGACGCCATGTCACAGCTGGACAAGGCGGAGGCCATGTTGTCTCACCTGGTGTCTGACATCGCTCCCGGTCTGCGCATCACTAAGACCATCGCTTTCCCCAACCTCACGACTCGTCAGGTGCAACAGGCCATCTCTCCCGACTCACAGCTCAGTGAGGTAAATGTCCTTAGAGGATAAATGAATAACATAATGTTTAAAGGGTTCTCTCTTACAATTGCTTTGTTTTTAAATTTTATGCTTTGCTTTCTGAAATATTTTATTTAACGTTAAAATCTCATTAAAGAGTAGTGGTGTTGGTGACATCTGAAGAAATAAGTAATAAAATAATGTACAGGAGAGGTCATAACTAAATGGCAGCTAAATAAGTTAAGATCAAGAAATAGTGTTTAACTCAAGGAATTATACCTTTAGTCTATTACTTAAACTCATTCATGATGTTTCATTTGCCATATTTGTCTCACTATACCCTTGTCTGTTTGTACTGAATGTGCCATGAATCTGATGATACGAATTTCGATTCCTTTATCTGGATTATTTTGCCCTTGAACAACGACCATCTTGACGCTTTTGACGACTTAAGGATTTACCTTATAAAGGAATACTTCTTTCGTTGTCTTCCTGGTGGTCTACCAACCACTCGGCTCACTCTTGAAATTGTATAGGCCACGCGTCTTCTCACTATTCACTGAATATCTTTTTAGGTGCTTCCTTCAAAGAATCCATCTGTCCTCTCGTCAGTGTAGAGAATATATTTTGAAATATATCTGACCTACATTGAAGGAATAAAATCTATCCATTTCTAACAAAGTTCCAAACAACAAAATTTATCTTCTGTTTTCTCCTGATTCGTTGCCTAAAAAAAATCAAGCATCACTGTGGGATGTTTGACATAGTTCATTATTACTTATGTTTGCCCAATCCTCTTTCTGGTACTACACTATTTTCTTCAACTCTATGACTAATCATTTCTTATCATTTTTATGTGCTCAACACGAATAATGACAACCAAAATATAAAAGTTAGCTGTGGTTGTATTATACATATTTACTGTGTACATGGTGAAATACATGCTAATAATAATTGACCTTTGGTTAACATCTGTAAACAATCAAGTCATGGACTACGTCTTAGATGTCTGCCTGTCTCTCGTACAACTGTTAGGGAGCATCACGGGGGAGTGTCCTGTAGTCAGCCAGCATGGTAGTGGACAGTTTTCTCTGCTATTGTGTTTCATTGTTGCGATGTCTTGATGAAAGCTTTTGCCATGTTCATCACTAACAGGACCACGGTTACCAGGAAAGAAATCCCTATGGGAATGAAGAAGTGGATTTTTAGAGAAATATTACAGTCAAGTTTCTGATAGTGTGTCTGGATCTCTTTTATTAGTTCCTAGTTTTCTGCCATTAACATTCCCGAGAAAGTTTGTCGATATTAGGTGAAAAGTACTCCCTGCTTGTTTGACATCACCCTGCAGCAAGTTGTTGAACCGGTCATCTTTGAGTCTGAGGACCCATAAAAATCCCTCTTTAACCTTTACCTTGTTGAGGAGGGAATTTTTCATGGAGGTATCAGAAAGCTGACCATGTTTTTGATGTTACAGTAAAATGTGCATCAGACTGGATAATTTTTACAATACCGCTAAGTGAATTAGTTCGCAAAACTACCGTACCTGAAAACACAACACAAGCTATGATTAGCTGCTAAAATCTCACAGTACAGAGTGTGTTAGTACATGGCACTAGATGAATATAAATGTGTGTGTGTGTGTGTAAGCTGGATGACACGGAGTCCCACAGACAGACGCCATTCAGCTAACCCACAGAACCAGTTATATATAGATAAGAATAAAATAAAGTACGTGGGAAAAGGTCGTTATCAAACGTGGTATGTTAGGGTTAGGATACGTTTTCTTCAATAACTCTCTTAGAAATTAGGAACATATTACAAACCACTCAGTTATCGGTTTTATATTGACGACCACTTTAATTTTACAACTTTGACGGGCATTCCAGCATTAAAGAATAGAAAATAGAGAGTAGAAAAGAGAAGAAAACGAGAAGAAAAGCTTTTCTGTCTTGTATGTTAAAAACTTGCATTTATGGGCTTTTTTGTGGACCTGTTTAGAATTTATTTATATGACAAAGTTCGGTTACAGGACCTGCATCGTTGTCTAGGAACACCAGATCCCGCCGAAATCACTGGTGTGTGTCTGTGCTCTGACCGGTTGTCTGACCCCAAGACACCGAGAGACGTAAACAAAAACCTATTAAAGAAACTCGGAGAATGGTGGACACGATGTGTGGCTGTGTCTGGGCCTGACAGTCACATGACATGTGACGTATACAAGAAATTAGTTGCAAGGTGAGATGTACTGTGTTAAATTATATCCTAACACTGCTCGAGCTTTATCTTTAAAACATTTAGATTTTTATAAAGTGCACGTGTCGCTGAAGCTCAGTCGATCTACGGACAAATATCCCTAGACTGCTGGCAGACGATTTTTTTCCATTTAGCTGCTAAAACGAGGCATTAGACGACATAGCTTCCGGTTTATTCACATTCTTTGTTACGGCTCGCCGAGACTAACAGAGAATCACTTTGCAAGCGGCCAAGAGTGAGTCTCGGCATACAGACATCAGTCCATAAATACACGTCCATGGTCGATCCCTTAGATCAGGGGAGGGCAATTAATTTTCCCAAGGGGCCACATGAGAAATTGGGATGGTTTTAGAGGGCCGGACTAATACAGTTAACTCAGTTTTACCCAATACTGTATATATAGTATATATACTGGCGGGCGGGCCAACGGGCCGGTCAGAGACAGGAGGCGGGCCGGGTGCGGCCCGCGGGCCGCCCCTTGCCCAGGTCTGCCTTAGATTGATACCAAGATGACCAAGACGATTGGGGCTCTACTATAATCAAGCTCTACACTCTTTATGCGTCACAAAACGTTTTTGAGATACTAAAACGTTATTTTTGCTGTTTATTGCTTAACTAACTGTTTGGTTATCTACACACTCTAAATATTTTTTTTTCAAATGACACGAGATGCATAGACTTAACGTACATCTAATGGTCTGCCGCCAGCCACTTAAATATCTCTCTCACTTTTATTGCAGTCAATCAGCGTTCATTGCACTCATTTCTTAACCAACATTATATATTTAAGGTTATATTACACTCAGACCTTCACCGGTGTTATGTGTTAAATGTTTTGTTACACTGACACATTCAAACGTGTTGTATTTTAACGTTCCACAATAGCGACAACAGTCTCCTCTTGCACACACATGACTTCTTCACCTGTGGTGTCTGTAGTTGGTTGACGCCGTCGTAGTAGCAGACCTACAGTTGATGTGGAAAGGAAGAGAGTTCCGATGTTTTCCGATGTAGTAGTAGGCTCGTGACGACTCTGGGCAGAGAACGAATCTGTGGCCCGTTCGCCCACCAATGTCAATAAAACAAAGTGGCGGTCCCTGATATTCTGATTACGGCAGGAAGCTATAATACTACGCACAGCTGACTGCTCCGTAAATACAACGGTTTAATAAACAAAAAAACACAAATATCATACTACGTATAGCATAGTGCTCCGACTAGCAACATTAGTAAATGCAGTATACTAATCAACAACAAACACAAAGTTTTTTCGGCCACATTGCCGTCAGTTGTGTTGTTATTTTCTCTGTCTGTTTTATATTTCTGTCGTGGCTCTATGCAGCTGCACAGTTTGCACATGCCTTTGACCGCCCCAGATACTAGCTACAAATACGGTGATGACGTGATTGTTTTGGAGTTGATGACAGTCACTGGTATCATGAAGTGTAATAGCCATATAGAGCTGATCACGTGACTACGCCTATTTATAGACTGTACCGTCAGCGGAAGGAAGACTAAAGGTGGACTTGGCAAAAGCGACTTCAGGATCTTGTATATAAAACAGGAGAAGTACGTGACTTAGTTTCTGTTATCCTTTTCTTTAATTCAAGAGCGCCTTGCCCCTGGGCATGGAACTAGATGAAGATTTCCACGCTCTGAAGACAGGTCAAATGTTAGAGATGTTAGCTTGACTTGTTAGTATTAGGTTTCTCACAGTGTAGTGCTGTGCTGCCTTAGTTTGACTTTAACTGCGTTACCGTAGTCTGTGAGATCACTGTATTCACCTTCTGTTTATCTTCTTTTTCTTCTTCTTTTCCTTTTACTCTCGTCTGTTGATTCTCTCTATTTTTCTCAGGTTATCGTGGCGTTTATCCCCGTATATCCAAGCCAGGGCGGCCAGAATACTTACGCTGTAATGGAGGCGCATCTCTCGATGCTACGGGTCAACCGGTACCCAGATATTTTGCTGGGTGGATATTTTGGAGACTTTTGTCGGTGCCTAGGCGCTCAGTTATACTAACATCAAGCGTGTGTGGATCTTAGATCTCATTCTGGATATTGCTGGATTTAATTTGATATAATTTATTCACTTTCTTCCTTTATCTCTTGACCGGTAGCAGGTGAAGGGTTATGCTGATCGTCATTACACATCGATGAGAGTAGCAGCAGGATAAACACACACACAGAGGAAAGCACACACACACATATATATATAAGCATATCTCCAATTCTCCCGCACATACCCCTCTTCATTAGCTCAAACAACCTTTAATTGAACTGAGCGAGCAAATTACCATGTTGGATCTTTCTATGAGAAATCTGGGAACTATATGGGACCTACCTAAACCCATTTTGGTTCTTTTTGCAACACAGGGGGACATAAGGGCAAAACACTGCAGTGCCTGGTAAAACAAACATGGGAGGGGCGGCTGTTAAAAGCCATTTTACATTTTCACCATGGGACCAAGGCTGATGGGCAATATACCACCCAGATACTCAGGACATGGGACACCTCTTCCTTTGCTGAAGGGGACAGAACCCTTACGTCAAGACAGAAAACATCTATTAGTTACTGCAAATGTAAATAACTCAATAACTCATAAAATTAATCAAAACGGTTTTATTTCATAATTTATTTTATTCGTTGCTGAGCCATTGTATGTTTTATTTTATCCTTAATTTGTTTGTTGTAGGTTCTGTGGTCCGGCGACATCAGTGACTGTGCCATGCACATGTCCTCCACGTGTGAGTGTCAAGACCCTGGGTCAGGCCGTGTGGTGGACAGGAGAGTGCTATACTGCTGTAATCACACTCTTCCCGGAGCAAGTTCACCTGCTACACACGGCGCCTCCCACACTCTTTGTCACCGGACCGCCCGGTACAGGTAAAACTGTGGTGCTGCTGCTGATGGCCATACAGTGGCTGCGGTGTGGTCACCACGTCTACGTTGTCAGTAGTTGTAGTGAGAGTCGTGCAGCGTGCAGCATGTTGTATCACCTGTTGCTGCAGACAGTAAAGACACTACAGTCAGCAGGTGTGTCACCCGGTCAGCCTCACCTCCTGCAGTATCATCTTGGTGACGAGAAAGACATGGAGAAGGCCGTCAACGACTTGTCACAGTTGGCGATCGGAGGGTCGTTATATGTCATCGCTGATGAAGTAATGAGTGATTACAGGTGAGTTGTACAGCGTGTGATGTGATGATAGACACACACGGAAATGAAGTAAGCTTTTATATCATTATCACCACCAGGTGTTTCGAAATGTTGTGACATGCTGTGAAGGTGGCGTGATTGTTAAAGGGATTCTAAAGGCAAAATAAAACTGCTTAGAATCGCGTAAAGAGTAGGATACATTTGAATCTCGTCTATTTATATGTGTTCATGTGGAAAACATTGAAGGGTTTTAGTAGAATATTGTGTTTAATAAGAGAAATTACACGGGACTCTTTTTTTACTTCGACTAAATCTTGTTCTCTGTCACGTGACCCTATGACGTGTGGTTTCCATAGTGAGAACAAAGCCTCGAGAATGTGCTGCACCCGATTGCCACGAAAAGATGGGAAAAGAGTCAAAAGTTTCTTTTCATCAGTTTCATCAGTTTCCTAAAGACAAGGCGATACAAAAAGAGAGGGTCATACCCATAGAAAGGCTCGATCCCAGAACGAAAAAGCTTTGGGAGCCCAAAGAGTGGGACGTATTATGCTGCAAGACATCTTGATTGCAGATTAGTCTGGATATCACTGATCTAACAAAATCTTCCCAATGACCACAGACACTGCATGTCAGAGACTGACGTCATAAGGAGACTGACGTCATAAGGAGACTGACGTCATAAGGAGACAAGTCTTTCATCTCGGGAAGTTATATTACTCGGCGGAAGGACACAAATCATCACCCTCCTTTACGGATCAGAATCATGGAAGATGACCAAAACCATCAGTAACAAGCTTGGCGTCTTCCAAAACAGATGCCTCAGGCGCATACTTAACATCTTCTGGCCAAACACCATCACCAACGAAGAACTCCACCGAAGAACTGAAACCGAGTCCATCACCACGCAGGTTCAACAAAGGCGTTGGCGATGGATTGGACATGTGCTCCGCCAGCAGACAGCAGACCTCTCCACAGTCGCCCTACGATGGACTCCAGACGGCCGAAGAAAACGAGGCCGCCCAAAGGAAACTTGGAGAAGAACAGTGGAAAGGGAGATGAAAGGAAAGGGCTGGACATGGGGTCACCTAGAGCGGGTTTCAGCCGATCGACATCGGTGGCGGACTCTGGTCGAGGCCTTATGTGCCACCTGATGCACGAGGAGGAATAGATAGAGATGAAGGACACAAGGGTCGATTTCACTGGATTTTTTCAATTTAACATCGGCAACGGAAATCGTGCTAATAAGTGGTAATTAAGTGAGAAACGAATCCTTTATTTCTCCTGTATCGCTCTCGTGCTTTGTAATTGTAACTAAATATATTTTTGAAACGTTTGACAGTCGCCAGAGCCTTATCACAAGCCTTGAGTAACCCTTTAATTTGCTCTGATACACTGGAAGAGTTGTCTGCTCTTAGCGTAAGTAGATCAGTGACGCATCTTGGGGAAGACACGTGACCGTGTGAGGCAAACCACAAAATGACATCATGCCGTGACGCGATAGGGGAATTCCTGACCCCTGTTAGTAAACAAGATTTAATGTCAGGAGTTCACGTGGCGGGGCGTGAGTTCGGCCAACAGTCAGTGCAGGTGGGATCCATGCCGACTACACGGTGAAGAGACATTGTTGTGGTAGGTGGGCATGGAACCCACGTAGTGAGTCGCTAAGTGATCCCCTTAGTTACCTCTTGGCGGCGTTTCATTGGCCTAAACCGAAGTAGGGTAAAATAAGTGAGACTGAATAACGTTCCCACGGCATCCAGCTGGTATCTGTGTATGAGGACAGAATTTCTGCTGCATTAGCAGCGCGTGTATAACGGACTCTAACGCCACTCCTACCGAAGGGTAATGCTGAATCACCATCCTTTCTACCGAAGGAATGCTCTGCCATCGTCACTCTCCACCATCACCTCACCAACCATGTTTCGCAAAAGACTGAAGACCCATCTGTTTCTTTCAAACCAGTCTTAAACAACCAAGAAACACTTCTGTCTATATTTTTTTACTTTGCTGGTGTTTTATATATTTGTTCACTTTATTTATTCTTCTTTTGCTTTTTTCTCTGCTCAATGAGCATTATTCTGAATGGATACCTGCGCATTATAAATTGACATCATCATCATCATCATCATCATCATCATCATCATCATCATCATCAAGGATAGTAACGGTCCAATAGTAGCTCGACGCCTTGGATATAACCTACCCAAGGACGTGTGTAGGTGGACTACTGTCGATGTTAGTCTCGGCGAGCCGTAACAAAGAATGTGAATAAATCGGAAGCTATGTCGTCTAATGCCTCGTTTTAGCAGCTAACTGGAAAAAATCGCCTGCCAGCAGTCCAGGGATATTAGTTCGTGATCCACCGGTCAGTAGTCCGTGCGAACATCCGTGCCGCGACGATTCACCGTCTTGGATACAACTCTCCTGTTCGGCGGACTTCTGTACCGACAATCTTCTGACTGCTCGTATCGGATTACCTTATCAGCGGGGTGACAAATATCGTTCCAATTATTGTCAGACAGAACTATTTAATTTTTTTACCGCATTTCTTGCTTAAACATCAAATGTATTAAACGTTGGGCAGACCTTTTTGCTGAAAAAGGATAGAAGAGCGCTCGCTGGTTTGTATACATACACTCACGCTCACATTTATAACTGCACTGTTCTCACAAAACTTTACAGTGATACACGGTACATAAACATAAATACACATATTAGTGACAGGCAAGAGTGTAACACGTGTAGCGACATCCTCTGTTACAGTCCTAGCTACAGAAATAACTACTTCCAGACTTTCTGTGACAAGCTGCTGACACAAGTTCCTCATCTCCATCTGTGGGCGGCAAATTGTTTCCATGAATACGCACCCGCCGGCTGGCAAGTGGAATATTTAACCAGACCCCTCCGCTCTCCACCGACCGTCGTCAGGGAAGTCGAGCAGGACAAGAGGATCACTAGATACCGTCTTGTCCAGCCGTACAGAGAGCGAGGTGTACCCGACCACACAGACGGCCCGCCAGTCAGAGGACTGCATCACAGGGGTCAGGGTCACTCAGGTCGCTGGGCAGGTGACTGCGTCACGTGCGGTCGTGAGGTGGCCAGCTTCCTACACAGTCTCCGTGTTGGTGTTACGGGTAGGTGTGGGTATTGTGTAGTGTAAGGTTGTTGACAGTTAAATACTTACCTGTGAAAAAAGCCAGGTGAGAAATAGTCGTGTGAAGATGACAGAGTGTTAGTGACGTATACCTATTGTTTTTACGTGATCACGTTGTGACGTCATAGCGTATATCTATGTGTCTGTCAGTGTGTATGCCGTATCTCCAACGTATGACGTGCAGAATAATCAAATGGTGAATGTTGACAGAGAGTGGCACAAGAGCATCTACAACATCCACCTCAACCAGAGGCTGCACAACACCTTGTCTAAAGTGGAAAGACGTGCTGGTGTTGTACTGGGGTGACGTTAGTGACAGCTTGGGTATGGTGACGGGACTGGAAGAAGAGGATATCCCAGTGCGGGTGATGAAGGACGATGACATCGAGGACGTGGCCACGGCCCGCAGTGACGTAGTGTGGGTGGCGGGTGGACGTCGTGTTCGTGGTCTGGAGAGAAAAGTCGTCGTCTGTCTGGAGGACCTTCAAACTGACTTGATTAGATCAGGTTCAAGTGAGAGAGATCGATCTGAATTGATCTCACTGTACAACCGTATATCTGCCCGACTTGACCTCATGTCACGCTGTACGTCACAACTTGTGATTGTCTCCGCTGACAACAGGGCATCTAAACAAGACTGACACTCACACACCTGTTACCTGTTGTAGTTGTGTCTGCCTCTCTTACATCAACTCTTGTCTACAGTATTTCTCCTCTTCTGCTTTAACCCATGAACTGACAGAGGAAGCATGGACAACAGCTATACAGGGAAACATGAAGCGACTATGCGAAATAAGACGAACTTTCTCAGGTAGGAACATTAACCCAAGCAAGCAGGTGAAAGGCGAAGATGGCAAGACCACAACAAACGATTCAGAATAAAAAGGCCGTTGGATGGAACACTTCGAAGAGATCCTGAATCGACCTCGTCCATCATCCTTACCTGACATACCACCAGCATCTGAACAACTTCACCTCAACACCAGCCCTCCCACTAAATCATAAAAAGTTGCAAAGCAGCAGGCCCGGATGGCATACCCACAAAAGCACTTAAGGCAGACCCAGAAACAGCAGCACAAATTTTACAGCCCCTCCTACACAAGATGTGGGAACAAGAGCTATTACCAACAGAGTGTAAACTAGGCCACCTGGTCAAGTTACCAAAAAAGAAGACGTCTCCCAGTGCAACAATTGGCAGAGGGATCCCCAGAGTAACGTCCTGACAAGGGTAATGCTAGAGAGATAAAAGAAGGCACTAGACAAGAGACTGAGACCAGAACAAGCAGGGCTTCGCCAATATTGATCATGCACTGACCCCCTTTTCACCCTCCATATCATCATTGAGCAGTTTATTGAGTTGCAGTCCTCCCTTTATTTGACTTTTATGGACTTTGAGAAGGCCTTTGACAATATAGACAAGGCCTCATTTGGAGGATTATGATTTACTACGGCATTCCACCTAAGCTAATAAACATCATCCAAGGGCTGTACGAAGACTCGTTCTGCCAAGTTATTCACAATGCCAAACTCACTAAACCTTTCGTAATGAAGAACGGCGTAAGACAGGGTTGCATATTATCACCGACAACCTTCCTGATGGTAACAGACTGGATTATGCGCAAGACATCCCAAGACAACAACACCGGTATCTGGTGCACCTTCACCGAACAACTAGAGGACCTGGACTTTGCAGATGACATTAGTCTTCTATTTCATCGGCAACAACATGCACAAACCAAGCTAGCAGAGGAAGCGAAGAAGACTTTCTTAAAGGTTAAAAAAGACTGAAGTAATAAGAATCAGCAACAAGGATTAACTTCCAATCCAAATCCAAGGAGAGAACATCTTGGAAACAGACCTCTCAAGTATCTGGGGAGCATTGTCAACAAGGACGGTGGAGCGGACGATGACATCAAAAGCCGCATCAACATGGCCAGGCATGCTTTACACAGCCTACACCCATCTGGAACTCCCGAGCATTGTCCTTCCGCAGTAAGACCTGCATCTTCAACACCAATTTGAAGCTGTCCATTCACTAAAGTGTCCAATACACAATCTATATCTGAGGCAAGTATCAGATTAGATCGAGTTAGACATTCTTTGAATTTATGAGAATCTAACTCATCTTTATATTTGATGGCATTGTCCTCAAACCATACACTTCATATGTCATAGCTTTTACCCAATGGTGCCTTACCTGCCTTATTAAATGAACCATCCCGTACTAGTTCAACTGGAAGATACCAGCAGTGGAGTGCATTACTGATATGAAAAGACATACACTGACTACTGAAACACAAAGTTAAATGAAACCAAACTAACCATAGCAAGAGTGACATTTCACTACTAATAATTTGTAACTTATGTACATTTCACATACCAATCGCTCTTTCTACCGTGCACCTTGTAGAAGTATGAGCTGCATTATTTATCCTTTCCTGTCTTTTAGTGGATTTCAGAAAGGGTGCCATTAAGCCACTCTCTGCTCAAGTAACTACTTTCACCGAGCATGACACCATCTAGTGGTTTTGGGTTTGCTTCAAAAGCAGCAAAAACACTTGGGAGAGCGAGGGAAATGGAATTAAAAAGTGTAGAGCGAAACTTGTGGAGAGATAGAGGTGTTTATGTGTTTAAGTATTTATGTTTTCAATACTACCTGATGCTATATAGTTATATCAGTGTGTTAAATAAACTGTATGGATATGTTTACCAAGGTTCTGGCTGAAAAGAAAATAATATAAAAGAATAATCAAAGCAGATTTGAAGAGAAGTAAAGCCAGCACGAAAATTCATTGTTCAACCTTTCAATACCGTCGTGGGACGCCCACCGGCAGTGTTTGTTGTTTGTTGAGTGAAAGAACACGTGTCAATGCCTGCATCTAGTCTCTGTGTGTTGTGCATGGTTCTGACCTCTTACATGGGTCACTTCCCTGCCCTAACTTGTCACTTCATCTTCATACTAAAATCATTTTAGTAAAAAAATATGAAAGGACTTTCCATTCATACTCAACCTCAGCACGAAAAAATTCAGTCCATTCTAGATTGTGGGATTTTACGGTTTAATAAGTAATTTCACGAAAACGATTCAACAACAACATAAACCATTGAACATATCATAGTTATATTATAATAAGAAATATAATAAGAAAGAATGAGATATAATAGGCGCAAGCAAGACAATGGCGTTCATATCTGAGATTAAACAATATTTAACAGAAATTTTAAAAGAATAATCCTTTGTAAAATAAACAATTAATCATAACAACATATGTGCAATGTTACATAGCAAAAACCTTTTAACAAGAAGTAAAACTACTCGTGGATCACATCAACGAATCTCAATGATAACGGCTTTTGCCAGCCCAGAAATCTCACGTTTATGTGAATGCAGAGTAAGTACAGAATAAACATGTCTGTGAATACATCTCACAGTAATAAACATGTGATGTGACAAATCACACAGTAAGCGCGGAATAAACATGTATGGGGGACATATCACACAGTAATAAACATGTCTGTTTACATATCACACAGTAATAAACATGTCTGTTTACATATCACACAGTAATAAACATGTCTGTTTACATATCACACAGTAATAAACATGTATGGGGACTTAGCACACAGTAATAAACAGTCTGTGGACACTTCACACAGTAATAAACATGTCTGTGGACACGTCACACAGTAATAAACATGTATGGGGACACACCACACTAGAAGGAAGCGACTACTGTGTACTATGTTTACAAATGTCAGCCAGTCGTATGCTGCTCATTATTATACATAGGAAATAGAAATGAAATGTCTCGAGGGAGGAGATGAGACCAGCCACGTCACGCCCTCTCGCAGGTGACGCTGGTGGCCCAGTCGCAGGCGCCGATGACGTCACTGAAGTACAGGCCGTCAGGACAGGTCATCTCGTACACCTGGCCGTTACTACACAGGAGGAACTTGGTGCAGTCGCTGGGGTGGGGCTGGTGCACACGGGTGGGGTCGCACTCAGTCTTCTGCTCGTGTCCCTGGGACTGTGGGCAGATAATACAGACCCTGATTGATCAGTAAACATTCGGTAAACAACACGCGTTGTATTGAATGCTCTGTGTGGTAGGTCACAACCACATGCTTTTCTATGATTCAAGTCTCAACGTGACAATGATTTGTGGTTCCTGAGGTCTCAGTCTTCTGAAAGTAAAAGAGAAGACGATAGAAACAGATTGTTTCGTGAGTTATGTGAGATGTGCGGGTGTCTTCTCACCTGTTGTGAGCTCTGATATATACAGGTGCCTTCTCACCTGTTGTGACCCGTCATGCACGCAGGTGGTGACCAGCTGGTCCCACACGGTTCCTGCCCCACACTGTCTCAGCACAGCTACACCGTTGTCGCACTGGTAGTAGAGGCGGTTGTTGGTGGTGTGGGGGATGAAGGTGATGCTGTCTTGTGGACATCGATCTGAGGAGTAAGATCGAGTTGATGAATCACATCCTGCAACTTTCATCGCATTCCGCATTATCGATGATCTCTCACACAGTAACTAGGGAGGTTCTGTCCATCTCGTCAGCGACCACTCATGCTGTATAATCATGCAACACAGACTTTATTATTTCATTAATTATGACTCCACTCAATATAATGCTAAGACTGTGGTTGAACACCAACACAGTAATCTGCTACCTGCACAGTTGTCATGGTTACAGGCGATAGTCCGGTTTTCCCGCTCATCTCCATCACACATCCTACCACCAGAGGCAGGCGCGGGGTTGTTGCATTCTCGCTCCCTGACCTGCTGCTCTTGACCCCCGCCACAGAGGGCGCTGCACTCGCCAGTCTTGCGCCATTGGCTCCAGTCGCTCCACCTGCCGTCAACTTCAACACGACACCAAGCAGAGACTATAGACATATATATATATACAGTCCAGTCTACTGGCCAGTGAAGCAGAGACTATAGACACAGATGTCTGTCTTCTCCACCTTCCTTCTCTCCTCAGAGTGCGAAGTCATCTCTAGGTTGAAGCACTTTCCCGCCAAAGAAAGTAACCAACCTAAAGTTTGCAGGAGGAGGCAGTCCGTGGAATTCTTTCTTCTGAATTCTGTAACTGAGCTTCTTTGGCGATTGGTGGAGAAGACAGTTCACTGTCTGTAGCTGAACTCAGTCATGAAAACTTTATCCAAATCTTCACGTACATAGTATTTTTATCTATGACACCCGTTAAGAATATTTACCTGGGCAAGACTGTGTACTGCATTGTATGATCTCCACTCGGGTGTTGTCCCCTGTGCAGTTACTTCCCCCAAACTGAGGGGCAGGACTGTCGCAGTGACGTCTGTAGGTCAGGGTGAGTTCGCCCTCGCCACACGTCACAGAACAACTGCTGGTAGTCTCCAGGTACCACGAGGACCACCCGCCATGGACTACACAAACAACAGGAAGCAAGTAAGTCGCTACATTGTGTGATTTCTTGATTGACACAAAGTCTGAGCATCTTGTTGACTCATTTTTACGAACACGAATAAATCAGGCTGATAATGTTTAATGGGGTTAGGGTTAGTGTCGAAGTGCAGGATATGTCGAGAAAGCAAAGTATGTAAGACTGATAAACTAGAGTAGAAATAGTCTGACGAGACAAGTGTAACGCAAAGTGAGATTAGCCGAGAAATAACGAGTGACGTGCTTCATCAGCGATGAAAGATATTAGAGTGTTACATAATGACAGATTGTGAGGAGAGTCTCACTGGGACAAGGCTGTGTGTTGCAGACCACGGTGTCCACTCTGATGTCATCTCCGGGACAGTCACTTCCGCCGTACTGAGGGGAGGGGCTATCACAGCGACGTCTGTACGTGACGTTCATCTCCCCTCCTCCACACGTCACAGAGCAGCTCTCGTTCTTGTCCAGGTACCAGGAGGACCAGCCGCCATCGACTGGACAAACAGAACGCACGTGACAGAGACGTGTAGGGACCGTAGTTGTCAAACGAATGTGTCTCTGCAATTTTTGTGATGCTATGTACATTTTGCAAATTTAGAATAAAAGTTTACTTTCTCTCGCTCACTCTCCCTTTCTCCTTCGCTTACTCTGACATTGCTGTGAGTTAGAGGTGAGTGTTTCAGTCTCACTTACTCGGACATTCCTGGGTGTTGCAGGTGAATGTTTCAGTCTTGCTGTTGTTGCCCTCGCACACTTTCCCGCCAAACTGAGGAGCGGGGTTGTCGCAGTGACGTACATAGGTTATGCTCAACTCTCCTCCACCACACGTCACAGAACAGCTGCCGTTTTTTTCCGGGTACCACGGCGACCAGCCGCCATCTTCTACACAATAAAGTATAGTGTAATAATTATTTCATTATAATCCTCTCTCTGTGTACATGTTTACGTGTAAACGAGCTCAAAAGTGTGTTTTCGTAGCTGTGACGTAGTCTGTGTGTTTCCGAGTGTAAACCACAACCAGCATCATTTCCTGACACGTAACAGGTTGAGTCCCCAACCCACAGCCCATCACGTGACTACTGTAATGCCACAGACATTGTTTGACTGCCCACCTGGACAGTTCTCTGTGCCACAGGACTCCTCCTCGACTTTCGTGCTGCTGCCAGAACACATCACACCGCCGCATGACGTAGCGGGGTTGCTGCAGGTACGCTGGTACGTCACGCTACGTGTTCCACCTCCACACGTCACGGAGCAGGTGCTGGAGTCCTGCAGCTCCCAGTCAGACCAGCCGCCGCTGACTGGTTACAGACGGAAACAAACAAAAGTCACTGAGTCGAGGAAGATAACTCTAGGTTGTCCAGAATTAGTCGCAAGGGAAGCAACACACATGGGGAGAAGCACGGCCATGACACTCATCACAACAACACGAGAACATATTATTGCTGCTGACGACTTCCCTTACATGAAGCATGGCTGTAGTTGAGCAAGGTTCATAGATAATCAAGGAAAGAACATTAATTAACGATCCCACGTGGTTTGTTAGTGACATAATTATCCACTTTGAATATACTTTCTATATTTTAAACTGGAGGGACACCAGGGTACCAATCCGCGAGCATGCCAGTCTGCGAGTTAAATAAGATAATGAAAATTCCATTTAATGTAAGAAATGAAGAAAAAACTCGTGCATCTTTCTAGTCTATCGGATATTTGTTGGCAGACATGGCATACAAACACCTGTCTACTCTCGTCAACACTTTCCAGTCACTCACATCACCTCACGAGTTCTCTGGCCTTGCGCCTTCATGGCCTCCCAACCCCCTTCAATAGAATGTTAAACTTTGATTACAGGTGAGTTCCGACGCACACCTGCCTTTCATAAAACCATTACACTTGTCTGAAGTGGCACTCTCTGTGTGCAAAGTGAAGAATAGTTGAGGTGAGAGGTTCAGACAGTAGAAACACAAGATCCGTTTGCTGAAGTAAACACTAGACCTGAATCAGACACCCGGGGTGCGGTAGTGTCTGTGGGTCAGGCGTCAAACGTCTTTGGATAATTGTGATTGTTACTTTTATTTCAACATCTTTTTTCAGACATTTATTCAACAAATCAACCCTGACATAAGAACTTCATACATTATTATATCACACGCAAGTCAAATTTTAAAAAATAGAAAAAAAAGCGGTCATCGTGTAGAGGTTCACATCAGTTCACCAAATGTCTCTCTGCTCTTTTAGCTTGTATGATTCAAAGTTCTGTAATGTGGAGTTTGAATATTCTACCATTGTCACCTCTACAGTAACTGCAACTATATTAGTCACTGCTGCAATATTTAAGTACATAATATTTGTTTTTGCGAATTAAAACATTCAATTTATCTAAATAAATCATGAAAAATAAAAGAAACAAATATTTGTCGTTTGAATGACTACTTTGTCTTCCTGTCCCAGGCTTCTTGTGTTTGTGTCGTCTATAACGAGAGACACACCCAGACTAACAAAGTCAGCACCCGTGTAATACAATGAAAACACCCGTATCATACCCGGACAACACCCGGCGTTGCAGGACTCGTATTCATTCCGTTTGTTGTTGCCGGGACAGGCGGCGCCACAGTCGGTGGGGGCGGGGTTGTTGCAGTGTCGTTGGTCAGTCCTCACGCGAGTTCCCAGGCCGCAGGTCACGGAACAACTTCCTGTGTCAGAGGTCAACCAGCTGGACCACGCGCCATTTACTGACGACAGTGTCAACAGACAGTGAAGAGCAGACGTGTGATGACAAGTGTCATGTGCAGCACCCGATGGACACAGAAACATTTAGTTGAGGTCTTTGTGTACATCAACTACACTCCCATGTGTATCATTGTTTTTTGCTGGTGTGTAAGTCTGTGGTAAGCGGATTTATTTCTATGTAGACATGTTTGCTCACTGTGTTTGCATGATCACGATCAGGGTACCAGCTGGTCGTTTTAATTTTCACTATCATGATTGGTTTGAAGATAAAGCACACCATCGTGGGAGGGCAAAATAGTTTGGAGAGTTACTTTGGATCCATCTGACTTGAATCATTTCACTTAGTGGACTGACAAACACTTACCCTGTATTCTTGGTTTACTGATCGCCCAGACACTTACCGCCCGTTCTGTAGCAAGTTGAACCTTCTGCCCTGAAGAATAAAAGAGTGAATGGCTAAGAATTTGAATTAGGAGTTTGACATAAACGTTGGATAAATGGATACAGACTATGAGACATGATACACAACAGTCAGTGGGATCAGTTTCTATGAGAAATCAGATGTCCTCCTCAATTCAAAGCTAGCGAATAAATTACTAGTCATGTTCCTCATTGCCGGTTGCTAGTACGCACTTGCGTTTGTGTGTGTGTACGTGTGACTGACATGTCCAGCACCTTTAATCAAAGACAAACCTGTATCGGGTGCATCGCCACCAGTTGAATAACCCGCAGCCTGTGGTGTAACGGACAGACCGCGTGCAGTAGTACGAGCAGCTGTAAACACGACAACGACAACATCAACAATCACATTTGTCGTGGGTCAGATAACCTCCTAGAAATAAATAATGCATACGTGTAAATGTGACAAATGCTAGACCTTACCTCACAGTACTGCTCGCGACACGGTCTAAACCCACGACGATGACTACAACGACGAGAAGCTTCATCGTCAGCAGCGACAACAACCAGTGAGAGAATAAAGTCTGCGGTCTTGTCCTACAGGTGAGGCAGTAGAGCCGTCAGGTGATGTGTGTCTTCAACAGACAGCCTCCTGTGTTTATAGCCGTGTTTACTGTCCACTGGGCCCGCCACCAGGATTCTTGTCGAGACACTCGTGTCAGTCAGTAAATCACGTAACAGGATTCCCAATCACGTAGAGAGGTTTCTTGACACCGAAATCTGGGCAAGAGATTCCGTCCTCTATGAGATTTGGACATAGAAAATAACACCACCTAATAAAACCATGAAATCAAAGACACACCTTGTGATAATATTGACAAGTGTACCTGGCTGTGTCCGTCTTGTTGCTGCTGGTCCGACCGACTTCCGGTATGTTTATCGAGGGTACCCGAGACAAAAGCCAACGACTTTAGCAAGGGTTTAAAATTCCACACAATGCAAACTGAATCAAAAATAACAATTTGTAACTGGAAGTCTGAAAACGAGGATAACGAGGGCGGTGATGTAAGTGGGGGCGGAGTGGCGTTTGAGTGGAGACTGTTGCTTTCACACTCTCTCTCCCACACCCCCGCACGCACGCCCACCACCTAGGCACTCACCACGCACTCGCACACGCACGCATGCTGCCATGCACACTAACAGGTACTCACCCACGCACGCACTTACGCCGCACACACTTATTCACTCACTTACGCAATCACGAGAGATAGAGAGTCACAGCCGAGATTCGAACCCACAATATGTTGACTTTTGTGGAGACATTCGCTCAAACTATTCAAAACCAAAGATTTTAACAGTGGATGGAGAAGGCTGTGGAACTTTTTTCTGTTGACAGATTAAGGAGGTATTTCATGGAGATACAGAGCTTGTTATAGGTCCTCGGACATCCCTCAGAGAGTTTGATGCCTTGATCTGCCCCCCATCGCCCTAATAACCTCGTCTAGTAGATGAAATCGTCAGCTGATCATTTAATAGACAAATGAAAAAATGAATAAATAAATCCTCGACCTTCATGCATGCTATCCTAACGACACGTGCCAGAGGGCCAAAGTTCCAGCCAACATCGATAGTATACATTTAAGTTTCATTAAAAAATCTTGATTTAACTCCTGGAAAGCTCAGGATTATCATACTGAGGGACAGCAATCGTGAAGGTCCGTGGAAGGTGGGTGTATCTCTCTCCACAGTCTGCTTATCACTCGGCATCAAGATTTCCTGTTTGTGTCCTCATTTGATGACTGCGTTCGTTGTTCCTCTCATTCTGACTATGATATCACATCAATGCCGGGCGAGAAAGAGGAAGTTTGAAGCCACCTCTCGACTGTAGCCAGACTACTGGGAGCCTGTAGCTTGGCAGCCATTGCCGCCATGTTGGTAGACACACTACAGACTGACACTTGAACTCCACATGGCTATCAGAAGGATGATGCCACGCAACAGGTCGGCAATCGTACCGCTCTACTAAATGCAAAGGGTTAGGTTTGGTCAATAAAAAACACAAGATATGTTGCCACTAGAATCAGATAACAAATTATAACAAACTTAAAGCAGAAAACAAACAAACAAACAAACAAATCAATTTGAATAAGCTCACGAAAATTCGCACTCAAGGTAAGTCATCAGAGGAGGCGGTTGGTTCTTGAATACTTCCTATCTTCATGAATGTTGCCTTCATCAACGAATTTATTAAGAATCAAACGTCTTCTCTAACCACTTACACTCCCAATGGCTTGGAGAGAGAGAGAGAGAGGGAGGGAACCTCAGGAAAACCAAGAACGTGGAAGAAGTCTCAACATGAGATTCGCCAGAAGAAGAAAGCTCTGACTAGACAAAAACGAACAAAACCGAGGCCACTAAACCACTTTGATTAACGATAACTTACATATAGAACACGTACATTTCAGTAGTCATAACACCAGAGAAAATCTTTCTCACTGTACTGATATGATATACAAGTACAATTTAGATGTTTCATCAGCGATAATGTACTAATGGTATCTGTGGTGTGTGTAGGTTTGTAGGAGGAAGTAGAAGGTTGAGTGAGTGAAAAAGAGGGAGCAGCTTGCGTGTTTGACACGTTTGTTACATTTTATAACAAACAATATTTCAATGAGGCTAAAGATGACGAGTCATTTGAAGTATTTGAAACCAAAGACCCCACGACAGTGTCTCGGGTTGTAGCGACTAACACATCTGTGGATAAAGACTTGAAGTGGCAAGAGACCAGAATAGAACAGAGGCCGGTTGTAGGTTGAAGGAGTTGCCGGATGCCAGGTCCTACCATTGCCATCCCACATAACTCAACCAATGGAAATTTCGTCTGACCGCCCAGTCAATGGAAAAGTAGCCAGCATCACAAAGAAGCAGACTCAGTAAGATGAGGTCGTCTGTCAGGACAGTTTGTCACTGAGTAATGAAGCAGACAACAAAGAGAATGTTGCTGGAAATGTTGCTTCTGATGCTCATCAAAACCACTGACAACTGCGTGTACCGTAGCAACACCACCACCAGCAACATTGAGTGATTTTGCAATTAAACTTTCAGGTAAGATTGTTTATCTTTCCTCTTCTCGTTTTCCTTAATTATTATGTGCAGTACGTTGTTTACTTGTTTCAGTAAATTTTCTTGCACGCTTTCTTTCCTCAATGTATGTTGGCTGCACGGTCCTGAAACCTTGTCCTGAAGAATGTATCATGGAGTTGTACTCAATACAGGTTAGTCATCTCTCTGCTCAGCAGAGGGCAAAGGTTTATACTAAGACAAAGCAAAACAACAACCAAAATAAAAAAGATGAACATAGGCAAAAACAGTTTGATATACAGATTAGAGATATGATTACAGAGTTATATTACAGATGTAGTTGAAGTTGTGGACATTAGTAAGGAGAGAGGGTAGTGGTCAGGATTTGTGCAGACTGCTCTCATTATGAACACAATCCAAAATTCCCGAAATTCATGCTTTGTTCTATGTAGTAACTGTCCCGACTGGAATACGACTTTTATCCACGTGGCGCTAGTTTGTGAAATGTTGCACAAGTGAGAGAGCAAGTTGTAGCATCCTTGTGGAGGAAGTAGTGGCGGTAGGTGTGTCAAGTGGCGGATTCCTGCACTGCGACCTTTATTCTGGACGTCGTGTGTGTATGTTGTGACAGTAAATATCTCTGACAAAACAAAAATATTCGCAGTGGGTTATTCATAAGGTTTTTTCCTCTTTTTTCTGCTCTTCTTTGCTGCTGGAAAAAAGTAAAGGTCATTTTCAGGTCGTTAGGGTTAGATGTCCCGGGGCCAGCTTCACGTGGGGTGTTGCCCATCTCCTCTCCCTCACTTCCATAATTTCTCCAACCCCATTACTTTAAAAATATTGTAATGCAACGAACAGGTGATGAATTTAATTATAAATTTCTGTTCTCACCCTTTGCTAATACTAATGATGGTGTGAGCGTTCATAGCGAGGTATTGCAGTCAAAGCCAGGCTCTCCACTCATTACAAACACACAAACACAAGACAGAGAAAATTCTTGTGTCTGTGTAAAGTTAACTGGAATGTCAGGTAGTTGTTCTGCCAGATGACAGTCATAGACCAAGAGGTCAATGAGATAGATGTACAGTCTTTGGACTGGAGCAGAACAGATAAATAATCAAACACGTGGATAAAATCGTCAGGATTGGAAGGAGAGTGATGTTCTGTCTTTATCTATCGTGTTTTGATTCATTCTATCAGACAGACTATTTTCTTCCTGACAATAGAAAGCTTTCATTTGTGCAATCTCAATCCATAGCCATTACAGAGAACTCGAGGTTGGTTGCTGCTGAACCAATATCACAAAGTCTGTCCACAAACCTGTTTTCATGACCAGGTGTCGAGTTGCTACACAAACATGGGTCAGAGTCAGAGTAAGGCTGAAAGGTGTCGTGATGTTTACCTGAGTCTCACTGAGCAACAGGCTGCCTGTCTTGACACAGGTAGAGTACAAGTCTCGCTGATACACCTCGTCTAAATATTAGTGTATTTTTGTGATACATTATTAACTCGCGCGATAATATAAAAAATTGTAAGACCAAGAGACTAAGACCAATCCCTTTCTTTCTCTCTTTGAATCAACTTTATTTTGTCTCTGTTTTTTACACTTGCTTTTATTTAATTTTTTTTTTCGTTTGTTTATTCCCTCGTTCGTTAGTTTTCTCGTTTGTTAGTTTGTTCGATTGTTCGTATATTTATTGGTTTGTTTGTTTTGGTTTTTTTACTTCTTTTGTTTTATTTGTATTGTTGTCGTTTTATTTGAATTTTTTTCCCACCTGTTTACTGGTCGAGTTTTTGTTACTTAGGATAAAAAAGAATAGTAAAATTGGGAAAAAATAATGGGACATATCGCGAAGAAACCTAAATTACTAGTTAACGACCACACGATAAATATAAAATGAATACATGCAGAATATATTAAAGAAAAGACCGGCGCTAAAGTCGACATGGGCCATTGCGACTCACCTGTATCAGGTAGAAGGATTGTCATCGTTCGTGGTCATCAAACACAGATCGAGGCGGCAGCAATTGTCATCGATCAGATGACAGGTCATCAGGTGAGTGAAGCAGTGATCAGCAGAAAGCATGACTGAGAAATTGATGTTAACATTGAATAATAACCTCACCAGTCCTAAGTCAGTCTTAACCGTGCAGAGGATCCAACATGGACAGTCTGAAGAACAGCATGTGGTGGCCGCTCACTTTCTTTACACAAGACTTGGTCGTTTAAATAACGGAATCAGTTTTTTAAATATGACAAAACCGCAATACAGGTTACATTGTTTTAGCTAGTTGATCTGATGTTGAGATCTAGCGATTATCAAGTTAATGGAAACATTCGATGCATTGGTAATTTTTCAAGTCATAGTTGTGTGGTTGATGTGTAAAACATAAATCAGATTTCGCTATCCCAGAACACTTTCATCAACCCTGCACTTTGTCATTTTTGTTTATTCACAGTTTGTAATCTCAGTATGTGTTTGAGTAAGGTGGGCACTTTATTCTGGCTACTCCACATTTTAATCCAAAAGGTCTAACCTGCTTAAAAACGGACTTAGAAATGGTCTTACTAATCTACGGCCCTACTCAGTGTTCGTAAAATAAATAATGACTGAATAAAAAAGATGCACAAATAAATGTAAAATGTTTCTGACACAGGGAGGGACAGCACGAGCACAGCTATACTGGTTATACTGGGCGGAGGCCGCGTTCCCCGATCTCGACTCACGCACCTACTTCTTGCCTCCTGATTACTTCGACGAGCCCATGTCCAATACATCTGGTGAAAATTTTCTGGTACTTCAGTCAGCACCTGGACAGGCCGATCAGTCCAGCCGACCATCGACAACTTCATCCACTGTTGACCAGACTTCTTGTCCTCAGCCTCCTCGTGCGCAGGACAGTGACGTCAGAGATGACGCAGCCACGCAGCGGTTACTCTTCTGTCTGCAAGCATTGACTGAACAGAAGAAAGAAGTGTTGATTGCAATGAGTAATCTTCAGTTCGGACGGTACCTGGGTGAACCTCGTTACACTCCTGCTGCTACCCAGCTCCGCCTAATCCCCAGCCTTCCTCCTGCTCGGCCACGGAGCTGGAAAAGAGGAAATTTTGACGTTCTTCTTATTCATCGACATTACGGCTTTGTCATCTGTGAGGTGAAGGCGTTTGGTGACAACACACAGGCACTGAACATGTCGCAGGAGGATATAGACAACAACATTAGAAAGAAACTCAAATTTGCCGTGTCACAGCTGGACAAGGCGGAGGCCATGTTGTCTCACCTGGTGTCCGACATCGCTCCCGGTCTGCGCATCACTAAGACCATCGCCTTCCCCAACCTCACGGCTCGTCAAGTACAACAGGCCGTCTCCACCGACACCCAGCTAGCTCAGGTTCCAATTCCCTAGGCCAATTTAACAAACTGAATGTTTTCAGACTGGCCATTTAGGTTAATATTTTTAACATAAATAAAAAATAATGCTATTTAATCAAGTTTAAAGCATATAGTGTGCGTGCGTATGTATATGTATGTGTGTATTTTTTACAGGACCTGTGTCAGTGTCTAGGAACATCAAATCCGGTCAACATCGCTGGTCTGTGTCTGTGTTCCGATCAGTTGTCTGACCCCACAACCCCGAGTGACGTGAATGAAGACGTGTTAAAGAAACTCGGAGAATGGTGGAAACGATGTGTGACTGTGTCTGGGCCTGACAGTCACATGACACTTGGCTTATACAAGAAACTAGTATCACGGTAAGAAAGACGGTTAAATGATCACGAAATAACTTTAACTAACTTTATAAGTTTGTATTTGTAAAGAATATTTTTTGATAAAATGCTTTTGTTACATTTAGTCGATGGTATGTATTGATACCGAGATGGACAAGACGAGTTAGGCTCTACTACAGGAATGCAGGTGAGACTGCCTCTGCTTCATGATTGGAAAAGTCTGCTTGCTCACATGAGTCGGTGCAAACGTCTCCATCATTTTTTTGGTGGCAAATTCGTTTGAGCTTGGAAAAGTGTCCTTACTTAGAGGTTTGAAGAACTGGACAAGGTGTAGAATATCTGCAGATATTGTATTTAAACAGTAGAAAACTGGGATTCCCAGGGTTGTCCATGGGACATATTTTTCTATCCCATCCCATCCCATGGCAATTTATGCCTGTCCCATCCCATCCCATGGGAAACGTCCCATGGGATTCCCATAGTAATAACATTCCCATGGACAACCCTGGGGATTCCTTCTCTGAAAATTAAGTTCACAGCTTTATCTCCAACATTTGGGAAAAAATATCCTGCTGTCCACTCGTTTTGATTTTTCACTATCCACCTTTCTCTGTTTCCTGTCAGCCATCAGGTTGAACTCTACGATAATAACTTACTGCATGAAAAGTTTCACTGTTTGCATTAGCAGAGCCTGAACAACTGAACATAACATTGGACTGTTTGCGGGGATCTGTGTACTTGTCTGTGTTTCACTGCTACGTGTTGCCGATTTCTAAGGACAAGTCGTCTTTGGTAAACTTCAAGCGCCTTAAAAAAAACGAAACAAAAACAAAAGCAAAAAAAAAAACCAAATAAGTACACTTGATAGACGGGCCTGTTGAAAAAGGTCCGCGGGCCATAGTTTGCCCTCCCCTGCTTTAGGTGGTCCTCGTCATTGCAATAGCAGCCGCACAGTTGGTCGTCACACGTGCGTTTGTATCTGGACTTGGATCGTCAGGCCCAAGCATAAGTATAATCGTATTTTACAGGTATAATTTATATTGTATTTTGTATTGGTATGCCTTTTTACTAGTGGGTCGTAAGGCACCTATACATGTAGAGAAGTATACAGGACTGTCATCACAGAAGTGATTGAGGTTGAGTTCAAACTAACAAGGTTGATCACGTGACCACGCACTCTGCATGGATTGGTTGGTCAGCGGAAGGAAGACTAGAGGTGCACGTGTCAGAAACGAGATCAGGAACTCGTATAAAAGAATAGGTTAAGCACGTTTCTCGCGTTCTGTTATGACTTTTGAACCTCTCGAGAGGCTCTAGGTACCTGGACTTACAGAACCTCGCCTCAAAGCTCTGAAGGAAGGTCAGTTGTCAGACATGTTCATTTGACTGATAAACTGTCCGTTCATGGCGTATTACAGGATTTGCTGTACCATCATGGGTCGGAGGAAACGTAAAGCTAAAGGGTGTGATGACATTTGTCTCAGTCTCAATGAGCAGCAGGCTGTCCGTCTGGATACAGGTAAGATACAAGTTTTGCTTATATAGATAGTAGAAACATCAGTGTACTTCAGTATTTCTTTCTTGTGTGGTAGCTTTTTAACTCAAACGGTAAAAAGCAAGGTAAACTTATTAGACCGGAAGGCCGATTGAGACTGCAACCTTTCTACTTTTTTTTCGTATCAGCTTTAATCTTTCTATTTTCTCTTTCTTTTTGTCTATTGTCCTCTTCCATAAATCTTTCTCAGCTGTTTTACGAGTCGAACCTTCGCAACTTGGGATAAAAAAAGGAAAGTAGCACAACTTGAAGAAATGTAAAGAAAATATTATTTTCTTCATGATAAAATTAAAAACATAAAATTGTTATATGCAGAAGAGATTGAAGAAACGACAGGTGCTGAAGTAGACATGGATCATCACGCCTCACCTGTATCAGGTAGAAGGATTGTCGTCGTTCGAGGTGATCAAACACAGATCGAAGCGGCAGTAAATCTCATCGATCAGACGACTGGCGCTCAGGTGAGTGAAGCAGTGAATAGCAGAAAGTAGCAGCAAACTCTGCAAAACTTGGATGAAGGATTTCCTGTACACCAATCAATTTTTAAAACACGACACATCTATAGTGAAGGTAACATCCTTTTAGACAGTGGATCTGATTTTGCATGTCACGATTATCAAGTTAACGCAAACATTCAATGCATGTTTTGCGCTGGTAATTTTTCTTGTTATAGTTCTGTGATTGATGTATAAATGATAAATTTGCGTATCAGATCACTCTCACCATCCTAGAACATTTTCATTGATATTCGACGTCTTCCACACAGTCATTTTGGTTTATTGACTTTGTGATCCATGTCTCTACATCAGTGGGTGTGGAATGTTGGCGCTTAGGTAAAGCTTGTCCATGTCTGAAGGAAGAAATGTAACCTGCTTATAAAAGGAATTAGTTATGGCTTAATGAAAAATCCGTACCGATACTGCATGTCTTAGTTCTTGTACAATGTATGAATGAACCAAAAAAAAAAAAAAAACCAAAACAAAACAAAACGCATGAATTATTTAAAAGGAAGTTCTCGACACAGGCAAACACAGCCAAATCACAGCTGTACTGGCTCCAGTGGGTTGAGGCCGCGTTCCCTGGTGTCGACTCACGCGCCTACTTCCTGCCTCCTGTCTACTTCAACCGCGTGCCCATGACCAAAACATTGATGACTGGTTACGATGTTCTGGTCCTTCCCTCAGCACCTGGACAGGCCAGTCAGTACAGCCGACCAGCGACAACTCCATCCACAGCTGGACAGAGTTGTCTCCCTCAGCCTCCTCGTGTTCAGGACAGTGACGTCAGAGATGACGCAGCCATACAGCGGTTACTCTTCTGTTTTCAACAAATGACCGAAGAGAACGGAGAAGTCTTGTTTGGACTGAGCAATCTACAGTTCGGTCAGTACCTGCGCGAGCCTTGCTACGCTGCTGCAGCTGCCCAGCTGCCCCTACCCGCCAACCTTGCTTCTGGTTTGCCGCAAAACTGGAAACAGGGAGACTTTGATTTGCTTCTTATTCACCGACAGTACGGATTTGTGGTCTTTGAGGTGAAGGCCTTTGGTGACAACATACAGGCACTGAACATGTCACAGCAGGATATAGACAACAACATTAGAAAGAAACTAGAACAAGCCGTGTCACAGCTGGACAAGGCGGAGGCCATGTTGTCTCACCTGGTGTCCGACATCGCTCCCGGTCTGCGCATCACTAAGACCATCGCTTTCCCCAACCTCACGGCTCGCCAGGTGCAACAGGCCATCTCCGGCGACACCCTGCTAACTCAGGTTACAATCCCCTTATGTCTCTTTTACATACTTAGACATAAACACCAACACTTCACAAAGTTTGTTTCTTCGAATGAAATTCTTAGTCAATTTTCTATATAGTGAAGACACGTGTTTGTCTGTGATGCTGTTTCTCACATGAAGCTCAATACGTTTTGAGTAAACCGATATTGGGACGGTCGCTCAACACATCTAGCTCTCCAAACTGTCTTGTAGAAATTAAGCCTTCAGCTAAATGCTTCTTAGCCTATAGTGTGACAATGGCTGTGAAAGTATTTTGTTATGTTTAGAAAACAAGCGAACAAGAAATCCGATGCTAAAATAAAACGACTTCATGTTGTTACAGCAGTCAGGGTCAGTTTTACCATCAGGCCAACTAGGCAGTCGTCCAGGGTGTAATCACAGAGAAGGGGCACAACAATAGCTTCTTCTTGTTAAGTAGGAAATATTGTTAGGTAAAAATCTCATTTTTATATGAATGATATTTGCAGGACACCTTTCCTCAGCTTGTAAGTTGACTTCACCACGCGAGTATCTCAGTTCAAGGAAAGCCTGTCATCTGACAGCGTGAAGTCATGTGACAGTGTTGCATTTGAAGTGACTTTTTGGGATGTCCCATGCACACATATTTGGCCAAAGACCTAGAAAAATCTGTCTAAAGAAACACAAAGGGTGGGGGTAGGTTGGGTTGTCTGGCGTAAACCAAATCTAACAAAAAATGTTTGTAGCAATTCTGTATAATACTCTTAACATAAATAACAGGAAGAATGCCATCTAGCCAAGTGTGTAGAATTCAAGTATTCAGGGTGTATGTGTGTGTGTGTGGTATGTGTATGTCCGCGTGTGTGTGTGTGTGTGTAAAACAGAACTTGTCTCAGTGTCTAGGAACATCAGACCCCGCCGACATCGCTGGGGTGTGTCTGTGCTCCGATCAGTTGTCTGACCACAAGACCCCATGGGACGTTAATGAAGACGTGTTACAGAAACTCGGAGAATGGTGGACACGACGTGTGACTGTGTCTGGGCGTGACAGTCACATGACACGTCACGTGTACAAGATGCTAGTATCACGGTAAGATACACTGCTTTCAATTATTATGACATAGCTTTAAATACCTTCTATACTGCATGTTATAAAGGACTCTGTTCTTAAAACTCATATACCTTAAGTTAAATGTACAAGTACAAATACAACTTAGTGCAGACCTGGGCAAAGGCCGGCCCGCCTCCTGTCTCTGACCAGCCCGCCCGCCGGCCCGCCCTCCAGTATATATATATACAGTAATGGGTAAAACTGAGTTAACTATATTAGTCCGGCCCTCTAAAACCATCCCAATTTCTCATGCGGCCCCTTGGGAAAATTAATTGCCCACCCCTGACTTAATGGATAATTAACATTACCTTTTTTGCTAATTTGCTGCACAATTAGATGTGAAGCAACAGCAGTTAGAAGAACATAAATTTTTAAAGTAGCAAAACAGTACAAATTGGTATTTTGGGCCAGTCTAGTGTAAGACTATACTTATATGTAAAGAGACTTAAGTTACAGAATGAAATGCATGCTTCACCTCGACACGTCCAACACTTATTAGACAGTAGACCATAAGTGACAGAATGAAGTTAATACTTTACATTTCTTGTTGTCTTCCTTGATCACAAATGGCAGTTAGTACGTCAAGAAAGAAAACATCATAAATAAATGTAACTAACCACTTGTAGAAATAAATGCAAATGTCAATCATTCAGTATGAAAGGTTGGTCACAACAGTTTGGCCTTTTAATAATTGCTGAGCTAAAGTTTGTTTATCAATATCCTAAATTTGTTTGTTCCAGGTTCTGTGGTCCGGCTACAACAGTAACTATACCATGCACATCTCCTCCACGTCTGAGTATCAAGACCCTGGGTCAGGCGGTGTGGCACACAGGAGAGTGCTATACTGCTGTAATCACACTCTTCCCGGAACAAGTTGACCTGCTACACACGGCGCCTCCCAGAGTCTTCGTTACTGGACCGCCTGGTACAGGTAAAACTGTGGTGCTGCTGCTGATGGGCATCGAGTGGCTGCGGTGTGGCCACCAGGTGGACATTGTGAGTACATGGTGGGGGAGTCGTGCAGCGTGCAGCATGCTGTACCACGTGATGTTACAGGCTGTAAAGAAACTGCAATCATCGGGTGTAACACCGGGTCAGCTTCACCTCCTGCAGTATGATCTTCATGACGGTGAAGACGTGGAGTATGCCGTCAACGACTTGTGTCAGGGGGCGAGGGGAGGGTCGTTGTTCGTCATTGCTGATGAAGCAGTGAGCGTATACAGGTGAGTTGTAGAGCTGATAGACACACAGGTAGATGGCGCTCGCTTTTATTTTATTTTCGTAGCCTGATGTTTATGGCACCTGATGAAGGTTTGTGATATGAAAGTAGATTTGTTGAGTTACATCGGCTTTTACACAAATTGTGTAGCAACATTTGTCATTATTATTATTGAAAACAGGGCTGAGCCTGAGAGGCCCAGTCGCTTTGTTCTCCAACGAACGCAAATGCCCGCTATTACAATTTCGACCGGCAGTTTTGAATATTTAAAAAAAATAACACACAACAAAGAAAACCCTCTGTGATGCGCTGTTTTATAATTAGAACAGTTACATAGCGTGAATTCAAAGAAATATAGAATTTGTTTTGTTGTACTAAACCCAGATTAAAGATTGTAACTGTATGGGACAGAGAACTGAGAACAGAAAAAAGGTCAACAATTTTAAACAAAAAATTGCTTACACATTAAATATAAACTGATAAACAAAAATATATTTTTTTAGAATATGAGGTATAATTTAAGTATTTCTTACTTTTTATTTGGTTGAGCACAAATCAATGTCGAATAGAGTAATCGGCTACTCGCTCAAACATAGCAATTGTTCAACTGAATCTTTGCTACTTTCAAACATAACAAAAGGCCTGAGCTGTTGACGCGTTCAGCGTTTAAAGGGAAGTAATTCATAGTGGTATTAATTCTTAAGGTTTGAACAGTTTTCTCCCTTATATAACATTACCTAATAGACTAAGAGCTGTGAACTCAATGCTATGGATTCTTTGAGGCTCCTCCTCTCACTAATTTACTGAAATCTTGTCTGTCCACACTCCTACTCCAAACCTTTGCTCCTCTTCAGACTCCACCATTCTATCCTCCCTCCCACACGCAGTCACATACGGACAACGGACAACGGACGTCCTCCCTCTGTGCTGCTCAGCAGTGGAACTCTCTTCCTCATCACATTCCCCACTCGGACTATCTTTCATTTATAATTATTAGTTTGCGCTCAGAGTGCGATTTGTCTTGTTCGTGATGCTGCGCGTCATTATTTATTATTATTTTTTTTTTTTTATATAACACATTATACACAAATTATCACAAACGTTAGTGACAGTACATAGTGTAACACATATAGACAATTGCTTTTACAGTCTTAACAACCGGACAAACTATTTCAAGCCTTTCTGTGACAAGCTGCTGACACGAGTTCCACGTCTCCATCTTTGGGCGGCAAGTTGTTTCCATGGAGACCCACCCGCCGGATGGCAAGTGGAATGCTTAACCAGACCCCTCCGCTCTCCACCGGTTGTCGTCAGGGAAGTCAAGCAGGACGTGTGGATCACTAGAGACCGTCGTGTTGAGCCGTACAGTGAGCGAGGTGTGCCCGACCACACAGACGGCCCGCCAGTCAGACGACTGTTTCACGGAGGTCAGGGTCACTCAGGTTCCTGGCCAGTTGACTGTGTCACGTGCGGTCGTGAGGTGGCCAGCTTCCTACACAGTCTCCGTGATGGTGTTACAGGTAGGTGTGGGTATTGTATAGCGTAACGCAGTTTACCTGTGATACATAACAAACAGGTGACAAATAGTTTTGTGGAGACAGTGTGTCAGTGACCTCACGTTAGTCATGTTAGTTACATCACGCTATGACGTCATTTAAACCACGTGTCTGTTAGTGTGTACGTTGTATCTGTGGCATGTTAATTATAGAATAAAAACATTGTGACTGTTGACAGGGAGTGGCATAACAACGTCTACAACAGTCACATCAACCAGCGGTGGCACAACACCGCCCTGTCTACAGTGGAGAGACGTGCTGGTGTTGAACTGGTGTCACGTTAGTGACAACTCGGGTGTGGTAAAAGGACTGCAAGAAGCGGGTATCCCAGTGCGGAGGATGAAGGATGAAGACATCGAGGACGTGGCCACGGCCCGCACTGACGTGGTGTGGGTGACCGATGGAGACCGTGTTCACGGTTTGGAGAGAAAAGTCGTTGTCTGTCTGGAGGATGATCCTGATGTTTACACGGATAGACCTTGGTCCGCAGGACAGCTAGTCCGTAGCTCTGTCCGACTTGACTTCATGTCCCGCTGTACAGCACAACTTGTGATTGTATCCCTTGACCAGTAGCCGCCTAAACATCTTGATCGGCACCTGTGGTTGGGGGGACCACATGGACAGACGCGGCATCTGACAGGACCTGCTACTTTTGTCTATTGCCTATTCTCATAGTTATTTCTTTTGTCTGACTATTCACAAAATTACCATGAAGTCCAGGTACATGGGAGCTACTGAGAGGTGCTGCGACAGTTTTTAGTTGTCATCCTGGTCTAAGGGAAAGAACTAGTTCTGATCTTTCAAATATCTTCCTCGGTAGTCTCCCTTCTACCACAACTTTCCGTTGTCTATTAAACTATGCTGTCAAAATATGCACAAAGGAGTTAAATCCCAGACTAAAGCTTAGAGACATGTCTATACAATTCACCTTATTGTCGACAGGTTTCCGATGCTAACACAAACGGTCATTCCAAACCGCTATCTCACAAAGAGTGTAAGAAGAAAAGGACTTCTAACTTTGAAGTCAGACTCATTGGTGCCTACTTCACTAAAACACTTAACTTTTTCGGCGCTGTGGAACATGTACTTTTGCATTTATGATCTGCCGGCCTGTGCTTTCTTGCTGCAAGAAAAGATCTGGGGAAGGGGGAATTGCAACTAGTAGCCAGCCCTGTCAACAGATGTCACACACAGAGAAAGAAAAGCAAGAGACAAGAGCTAAACCCAGGACAGCCAGCCTGTGTAAATTTAAAACACGCTTGCTTGTTATAATTATACTTTGTTTACTTGGCACTTGTAGGTATGGAATTTTTTTTTAGCAAAACCTCCATGATTTTATCCCTGAAAAAAATGTGTTTACACACTGAATTAAAACCAAATTACCTTACTACTACCGCTGCTACTCTATACAGCATACACAAAGATGTGGTGGGCTATTTTCATTTTCCTTTTGCATAATTTGTCCTTATCTCTTAAAGCAGCATATTCACCTACATTCTTCTGATGATTGAAAGAGCGTGGATGATGAATACCATGGTGAAAATAATAATGACTAAAGATACAACATGCTTAATGAGAAGGGGCCTGCTGTGTGCCTAGGCGTTTTCTTAAACTCAGTGTCGTTGTGTCTTTTCAGCTCTGTTATGAAAACAACCCTTTGCTCATCGGGAAGAGACACGCATCAGTGTACACCGTATCGCCGGGGGCCTCTAACACAGTGGTTCTCAAAGTGAGGTCCGCGGGCATAGGTCAGGTGGTCCGCGGCTGACAGTCGCTTTACAATTATTATTATTACTACAGGTAAAACATAAAGCCTCGAAGAAACGTAAAAGTGAATGTTGGAATGTATTTAATAAGTGTGTGAAATATAAAAACATATTATCGACAACATCAGCCTATGACATTGTTGTTTGCATCCATTAGGCTGATTTCCTTGTGATTTGGGTTGACTATCTCTGGGTGGATCTGCAACACGATTGATAGAAAATTTTATTGAATTCCTAACGACTGGGTAAAGATCCTCTAGTCTATTAAATTTCATAGATAAGCAGCTTTAAACTGTACTGTACTGAAAGCAAGGAAGCACAAACACACATATACATATACAAAGATGCACACTTACTACACACACACACGTCTACACGCAAACATACCGGACTTCAGCAGTATTGTTTACTTAGTGTGTAAAGAGATGCTGTGAGAAAAATGAGGACTAACTGTTCGCAGATAACATGCGTTTGGAAGGTTTCACATTTGTCATCATTCCATGAACCAGCCCTGTAGCCAGGGGCGTTAGTGATCCACACGCAGTCTTCCTCACTTAGGTCATCGGGTTCGCCAGAGGCCCAGTTGGTGTACACCGCCTCCCGCTGGGTCGTGGTCCACAAAAAGTGACCCTCCTCTATCAAGTCCTGCAGTCCGATCCAGGAGCCAGTAGCTGAATAACACAATGAGTGAATTTTGCATTATCTAACAAACAATTAATACAAGACAGTTGATCTGACAGTATCTTCATACACAGTTCACAAGTTGAATTTTCAAATGACAATCTCGGTCCAGGGCAGGTGGCTTTACGCCTGCTGCTAAAGTACAGACACAATGAGATAGTTTTTATCCATTTTAACATATAAATGATATAATTTAGCTGATCATCATGGCTGGATTATCTATATTCTATAGATATGGACCATGCTAACGACATTCAAGGGAATATTTGTTCATACACTACTACAGCTGCTCACTTCTGAGGAGATCAGAAGGAGAAGAAACGTGCTTAGCAATTAGTCTATCATAGGTTGTATTCATCATAAATTAAGGGTAAGTAGAAGATGGCCACTAGAATAGTGCATCTCGCTTCACAAGAATCAGAAGGTTATAAAACCTTAACTTTTGACCTCTTTATGTATCTTTGCATTGGTGTGAGCTCCTTGTCTTCTGTCTCGTACTCAGCTTTCAAGTCTACTTACCTCCGTGAGTCTTCAATAGGTTGAGAATAAAGTTGTTTTCATCTGCACTGTCTATCTCCACCAGATGACCTCCAACCGCCACACAATACTCCTAATGGCATCCGTTTGATAGAATGAGATTATTTTATGCTTAAAGTGATAAACATAAACAAGTAATTGTAATACACAACTAAAATATTTCGAGCAGACGTTACCCACGGTGGACTATAGTTGATTACATATTTAAATTTACATAAATAATTCTAGAAATCGTAAATATTTAATGATGAAACTATCTTTCTCGTATCAATGACTATCAAGACATTCTATACTTCCAGTGCAGGCCTCTATACTGGAATCTGTTGTTCGTTAATCATCCACTTGAAAACTTCAGGTTTGGTTTCGTTATTATAACATTTACTAAAGCAGTGATGCCCAACATTTTTCGGCCTGCGGGCCATATCCATTTCGGACAGCCGCGTCGCGGGCCTCTTCACCGCAAAAATATATTAAAAAGAAAAAAAGAAGGGCGATCCGTCCTGATTTCCACAGGAAAATGACGAAATTCAAACGCTGCTTCGGTATTGTTTCCCAGTCAGATTACTATTGTTTTATACCTTGCTAGAAAGCCCGGAGTCTGTATTTTCAATCTCTTTAACGACTGATTCAAATATTAACCAATCAAAAGACCACTAATCCCCTGAGGAATGCGGCGTCCCTCGTTCTCAAACACTGGTTTCCTCCAAAGACGAAAATCAAGAATGAAATCCATCGAAAGATTGAGGGACGCCCCTTTGTAGGGATAAATACTTCTTCTTTCTTTTTACCCGGTTTTTTAGTTTGTTTTTTTATTACTAACATGCCGATTTCCTGTACTGTGGGCAGAAACTTCGCGGGCCGGACATGGCCCGCGGGCCGTAGGTTGGGCATCCCTGTACTAAAGGAATTAATTTCTCGAATCCATACTCCAAATAAACTTGACTTCAGCATAAAATATAAATGAATGTCAACAACCAATACTCATAACGTGTATAGATGAGTATGATATATAAATACAAACAGCGTGTAGGCACGAGTGCTCAATCACAGGAGAGTGTATATAAAAAGAAGCAAAGCATCGCTTACTCTCGCTTTAAGCCACGCGACCTGCGGGTCCAGCAGCGCGTAGCAGGACTCGTCCATCTGTGTCCACGACCTTGGGCATTGCTGCTCTGTGGACAAAGTTCAAACATCTTTTACACGCGACGAGTTGATTCATTGCCTCGAAATTGAAGAATTTGTTGGTTGAGGAGAGAAGATAGAGGGATAAACAACAAACGACGCATTAGTCCCCACAAACCATGACTTGTCTCACTACACACAGTTTCTCTATCTACTGACCACCACCAGATGAGTCAGAAACTATTTATTCTGCTTCACCTGACAGACGTATGACAGCAAACAGCAGCATCGTCACTACACCCTGTGTCTTCATGTTTCTCAGTTGTTCCAACAGAATGAGGTCTGTAGACGGCGGCGACAACTTCACGTGCGGGACACGTGGTGTGAGAGATAAGCTTGGACTCATCTGTTATCTTTCACAGCTGTACATTCAGTGCCAATGGGAGACCTGTGGTGGCCCCGGTCACTAAACAATGACAACTACTTACATTTTTATTCATGTCTACAGGTCTGAATAAAAAGTGTAACTTAGTGTAACTTAGAGATGTCTGAGAGAAAAGTGTCGAGGAAACATGTCAAGATGATGACTGAGAAGGTCAGCTAGTCTGAACCTTCAACTCGCAGATGAGACGACGGTGATGACACATTCAGACAGCACTGTGATGACACATTCAACCATGACAGCTTCTTGTTCGCTCTGTCCATCATCCCCGCCGCCAGGTGGCTGTCACTGAGACACAGTTCTGAACCTTCTGGTGAGCAACACACAGTTCTGAACCTTCTGTGAGTCACTCGGCTCATCATGAGCCCAGTCTGTGTACACTGGCTCTCGCTGGCTCGTGGTCTTTAAACATTGACACTCTTATGTCAGGTCCTCCATCCGATCCACCAGCCATTCACTGGGAGAGAATATGGCTGTCGTCAAACTGAGTCAGGCAGTCATACCTGCCAGGTGGGTCGACTGGGGAAAGTGATCTTCGCAACACCGATATCGCCGGATCGCCTCTCGGGAACCTCGAGAAAAAAATAAACACACACAAGCTATCTCACGTCTGCAAATCTTGAAAGATTTGAAAAGCTTTTGTAGAATAAAAGTTGAATGGCATGCAAATGGCGTGAAGCAAAACATTATGGACTGCAAGTGGTGTGAGGAGTGGCAGATGACTGACTGTTTACAAATGACGTGGAACTTGTCGCTGCAGAACGAGTCGTCCCAGAAGCCAGGGGTCCACCACGTCGGGTGGTTAGGGATCCACCCGCAATCGTGATTCCTATTCTGGTCATCTGGCTGGCCCTTGCCCCAGTTAGTGTAGGATGGTACCTCCTGGTCTGAGGACCACACAAAGCGACCCTCCTCTGCAAAGTCCTCCAGTCCGATCCACGGATGTCTGTCTACTAGTCTCACGCCACCTGGTGAGTGTCTGTCTCACCACGTTAATATTTACTGTTGATTACAGTCACTCATTAACTCCTTGTCTCCCAGTTGATTGCAGACCTCTGTCTGTTGTACCGAAGCAGTCACGTGACCAGGCACATACCAGGAGCCTGTGAGTTGACTGTTGTAGTCGTTGTAGACACAGAGAGACTGATGTCATGTCATGTCAGTACACTATCCACGTGTCTGTTTTGCTAAAGTTCATTACTATTGTAGCACTCTAGAAGTGTACTGAGTATGTAATTGTTGTTGTAATGTCAGCGTCGAGTGATGCTGTCCTATTTCCCACGCTGGCTGCGTCCGTAGGTAGCCAACCTTGAACTGTCCAACCGCGACCACTGCCCTTTCCCACGCTGGTTGAGCTCAGGGTAGCCGACCTTGAACTGCCCACCCCCCGGCCACTGGTCTATTGTTACACCGCCTGAGAACTTGGGTGGAAACAATGACCAGACAGGGCGAGGGGGGGCAGGGGATGGAGGGATCGACATTCTAGAATGTTCCGAGGGTA
>SRHC01003285.1:0-58493 GCA_004794325.1 Pomacea maculata | reverse complement strand
CCATCAGGCAGGACCGAAAATCAAGTAGTTACCACCCATCCGCCATCTTCATACGTCATTCATACAGCGGTGACACTACTGGGAACTAAGATTTGACCACCTGTCGTTTTGTACTTACTGTTGTGACTCATGGTTGCGAATATTTAACTTTTTTAATTACTTATTATATTTTTGGTTCAGTGGGTGTATTACGATTTATTTGTCAAATTGTAATGTTCGTTTGTTAGTGACGTAGGAAGATGGCGGATGGGTGGAACCTACTTTGTCTTCGGTCTTGCCTGATGCAGGGCTTCTGCTTCCGCAAAAAATTGCGTACAGTACGCTTTAAAAGTTCGGAGGACCCCTTCAATTTTCGTCAATGGGGTCCCATTCAAATTTGGGCGAAGAACAGGGACCCCTTAAAAATCTGAAGAAGGAGTCCCTGGGACCCCAAAGAATTTAGCCTTAGCAGAAGCCCTGCTGATGTGTTATTGTTGCTTCCCTAGGCTTCGCTGTGAACTTTAATTTGACGCGTGCCTGGCTGCGACAGCTTGGATATGATGCTCTTGCCATCCTGGTGACCTCGGTTTTGGTTCTGTTGTGCGGGAGATGATCAGTGGCGACCGTTCTTTACAGTTTCATTTTCACCTTCGATCAGTGGAATTGTGTGACATAGTTCTGCTTCAGATAGATCGTATGGTCTATGTGAATCTCTGTGATATACCGATTTGAGAGTGAATTTTCTACGAGTGTGGTGCCTACAGGCAGTAGTTGTGACTCTGTGGTCTTCTTCTACTTTATCAACATTTATTTTTTTTTTTTTTGTGCTTCAGTACCCAGTCCGCTGCGTTTCTACGTCATTGTACATTGTCGTCACTGATGACATCACCACATGACGGAGTAGAGACCGAACTATAACACTGAACCACTTCATGCTGAGCTTTTGAACTTTGTATATCCAACACCCGGTTACTGGCAATTGTTGCCCTTTCCGTCCATCCGACTATAATTACTATAATTAATAACCACCGTATACGTCACAGAGTGTCTGGGGTGTCTATGTAGAGGTAGCACCTTTGACTTTCCGGCAGCAGTGTCCCCTGGGACAGACGGGAGCACTGGTCCTCACATGGAACTCAACTCTCACAGCTGGCTCCAGGTCCTTAACCTGGCTACACCCCGGTAACCGCTTCTGCTGGCGGGCCAAACGCTGTGAGGGGCTGACGTATTCTTATGCACGTCAATACAAATACTTGGAGAGGAGATGGGCGCCACCAAGTTCGCCAAAGCCCACTGAAAGACTCATGTACGCACAACAGAAAAGATATGTCTGTTGCTGCTGCCGGAAGGTCCCCCCTACGCCCGGACCGGGCATGGAACTGAACTGAACTGAACTGAATGTTTGTTTATTTTGATTTATTTTAATTATCTAAGAGTGCGTCTGTTTGCATAGTGTGGGAAGGGATAGCTTGTGATAGGGTTAGCTTATGCTCTATTGACAAAATATAATGCGTATTAAGACCTATAGGCTATATACTTATACAAACTCTATGGCCGGACACGGAGCGGCTATTGCAATGTGTTTGGCCAGCACCTGGACACCATTATTCACTTTGCGCCTTTGTATTGTTAGCCCCTCCGTGTCTCTCTCGTACCGCCCGCCCACCTGTCAGGTGTAACTTGGGAAGGGGGACACTGTGATTAGGGGGGTCTAGATGCTAGAATGTGCTATAGCTTGAGTTTTACACCAAACAGCAAAATACGACCAGAGAAAGTTGCTGAATTTCATGTCTGCATCAGTGTGCAATCTACTATTTTTAGCAGCAAACATGTGGGGTCAGCTCCACCAGATACCGCACAAACAGTTGAAATGTTCTGGAGCCAAACATTGAAAGGCAATCCGCCATCTTAGCTCCAGTGAGCCTTTACGTAGCTTCGTGTCACACTGTGATTGGCTGGTTAAGACCCTCATCAGGCGGGACTAGTCAATAAATATCCACAGTAGGTACACTATATGTACACTATGATCACTGACTGACGACGAACAAACGACACGTCAACGAGGAACAACTACTCGTCATCCCGATAAAATCCGAACACATGGTTAAACACTGTAAGAAGACGAACCATGGACGTCGATAGGGATATTAGTTCATGGACGAACGTACACTTACTTTGCACACGCACGACATATGACACACAACACAAAGTTCGACGAGCCCCCGCACATGACGATCAGGACGAAAATATTTGTAGGTGAATGGAATCAGAGGCACAGGTTCAGAGGAATGTCACTGAGAGAGAGTTATAAGGAAGATGGCGGACCAAGACCGTTATTTCACTCGGCCATTAGAGAGCAACTGCTGTTCTCGTATATGACGTCTTTTTCTGCGTCAAGTGACGTCGTGGAGCAAATGACGCACACATGACGTCAGACACAAGCCACCATTGGTGCAGGAAATAATACAAGACAGACCACAACTCACTACAAACATCCACCTCCAGCCACAGCACTCATCTTCTGTGGATCCACCATTGTACAGGACACAATACAACACCTGCCACAGCTCACTACAAACATCCACCTCCAGCCACAGCACTCACTCTCTTTGGATTGTCTTTGGATCCACCATTACTCTTTGCCAGTCTGTCAGGAACTTCTCAGAGTAATTTTCGCTACAAATTGTCTATCGAGAATATGTTAACTTATTATGCAGCTCCATTTTTCTTAAACTGCGTGCGATCAGCCACATTAGACATCTCTCTCTGTGTTGTCTTCATCAAGCAGCTTTATGTCGACATTTTATTGTCCAGGGTTGACTTTTGTAACTCGGTCTGTTCGGTTTGTAACTCGGTCTGCTCGACAAGGCCCAGAGAGCCCAGAACTACATGCTGCGCGCATTGTATTCACCAAGCGGACGGCCGACCAAGTCACACCACTGGCTGCCATGCAGTTTGTGCTCCATCGAATTCAAGATCGCCATATTTTGTTAACGTACGTACGTGTTGTTCATGGTCTCCCCAGCCTAGCTGTCACCTTTGTGTCACCCTACCACCCTGGCAGCTATAGTTCACCGGTTTTCTCACTGTCCCACGTATCAAACTATAGAGTCGTCTCTCATTCTTCTTACGTGTAGGTTGTCTCGGCTCTCGAGAATTCCCCCTTTTCTCTCTTGGCCGCTCAGCAACAAGTACATCATCGTTTCGTTATGATTCTTAAATTTGCCTTGAGTGGCTGTGTATGAAGCAGTATTAATGAAATAATTCTCTTTCTCTGGCCCTAGTATTTGGAATTCCCTGCCGCTGACTTGAAATCTCGATCCGTTAACCGGGGACGTACGTTATATATACATGCTTTCCGTCTGAATTTAAAACATTTGAAACTATACATCATTATCTACTGCCCCGTGTCTCTTGTAAAACGTGGAGCTTGCGTCGATCTGTATGTGTGGACAACGTATGTTAATGTTGTTGTTGTTGTTGTATAGTTTGGCAGCTTATTTGCTGTTAATATAGGGTGTATTCACATATATATTTGCTGCTGTATATAATTTTGTGGTGGCAACATTTATTTTTCGAATAATCACATATGCTTATATTTTTCACGACGAAGAAGGGAGGAGGAGAAAAAGTTTATAGATGTATTATAACTGTTAGCTTAGTTTGCCCACGTCTTCATTAAATTGCTCCATTGTCTTGACACCATCAATCCAGGTACAGCTGGGCAGATGATGTTGGCCCTGTTTTGGTTTAGAGGTCAGTGACTGTGATGACACCAACTTCCACTCATGAACCGGAATGACTTGTTGCTGCCCACACGACAAGAGGGGAAGGGGGAGGGGTGATAGTTTCTGTAAGACTCGACTCTCGAGTCACAGAGGGATGAGTGACATGAGACTAAACAGCCAGCACGTACAGCGAGGGTGGTCGAGCCGCACCTGCTGCAGGACTAATTCTATATTGCCTTGACAGGCCGAGTCGACCGCCAATCCCGCTTTGATCTCCTCCGGAACATAAAAAATCCTGTTTCGGCATAGATCAAAGATAATGGTCAACGGGGATAAAATAAATTCTTTAAGTTATTCATCAGTGATATTAAAATTATGAGTAGTACTAACAGAAGTATCAAAATGTTCATTATCTTCAATGTGTTCTTGTATTTACAGACTGTTCAGTTTGAGCTATATACCGTTCTAGAACTAACCGGGGTGCAACTACCTAATAACGTAAGTGCTATAAATAATCGCTGATACCACATCGATCTACTTTCTAAACTGAAATAATTATTTCATTCCATGTTTCATCAAACGTTACTACATATAAAGTAGTAAATGCAAGTTTCCTAAGACCATTTGGGGGGAAACCTAAAGCTAGACATACCGAATGCTCCAAATACATCTAAGAATCTATATATAGCACGTCCCTGTGCACCTGTGGGCGGAAAGTATTCACGCTTCTCAACTCTTGCCTTTGTGTCTGCATTCTTCTAACGCACCACAATTTACGCATTAACAGTGAATTAATAGCATATGGCATAACTATGTATTAAATTTATTTTTTGTTTCTCTCGATTGAAAGTTCAAGAAACTCCTCTTGGTTAGAGAATAAGTATAAACGCGCGGACTGGAGCAGACGACAATTATTAGCGCCAAAAACACAGCGTCACCTCGAGCAGACGACAGTTTTACTCCGAAAACAATTTCAAAAACGAAGTATGAATCGGTATACCTCGTATACCTGTTTGTAAACTTTAAAATGCAGTTAATATTCTAAAGGAAATACTGCAGAAAATAAAATTTTCGAACCAGTTTTCAGGCAATTTATTTTTAATTTTCAATGGGTTGAATTAGTTGAATTTGAAATATTAGACTTAATTGCTCTGACCTTCATATCGCTGACCTGCATGAAATTGTTTTAGTAACAATTTTAGATAGCACAGTGATCCTGCTGCATTTGGCCTCACAGTGTTGATCAACGTTTTCTCAAAACAGAATTCAACCTATATATATGAACTTGTTGGACATATATATTCAAGGATTGATAAAAGAACTACTTTTAACTATACTTCCATGATATGACTTTTACTCATTTAGCAATGTTACATAGCAGTGTACGCTTTAAAGATATGTACGTGTAATCTTTTTTGTGTGCAGCACATTGAGCTCACATAATCATATCCACATGGGGAAATGCACTTGACAATTTCAGGTTTTTTTTCCATTGGGTTAACTTATTTGCTCATCTCTGATATGTTACCTATTAAAAACCAATCCAGTATGACACTTCATTATTACTTCACTCTATTTGTCTACAAAATATCTGTAAGCTTTATTCAGAAACTTTCTAAGCTTTCATAATGGTACACAGCATAAGGCCCAAAAGATAATTATATGCCCCCCACATGTGTTTATTAATTTTGAACATGAAGTACCTCTATTATAAACTGCATTGAAAAGATTGCCTTTTTTCATGCAGAGTGAACTACTAAAATGCCACATACAATAAGTTCAGGGAACAGTCAAAGCATTGAAAGACAGGAAGGAGATTTGCCTGAAGTACCAGATGGCCCTGCATATGATGTCAGCTATCAATACTACTCCTTACCCACCTGGCGTTTCACCAACATCCTGCGTTTAATTGTTATCCTGGATGGCCTGTTGTGTGTCATTTTATGGCTGTGTGGTGAGTAAACACAGAATGCAAGAGAAGGAAATTTAAGGTGACCAGACGTTTCGAGGGCGAAAGCGGGAGACGTGCCGATGATGGTGTCGTCACCATCAAAGAACGCCGAAAAAAGTGATTTTTGAAGACAACCAGGACATTTGATGGACTTGCCAGAAAGCCAGAAAGCGGGACATTGGGCGTCCCGCCCGATTAGCAGGCGGGACACGAGGTCAAAAGCGGGACTGTCCCGCCTAAAGCGGGACGTCTGGTCACCTTAAGGAAATTGGCAGTTTTTGTGCATACTATCACAAACATAAAGATGCACACTACACATACGATAAGTTTTATGAATGTCTTTGATAATCTTTCTAATTTTTTTGATCATGGTTACTGAGACGTGGCCTAAGATTGACAGTTGGGCATGTATCCTAAACTGTTAGCCTGGGGTTTAGTATGTATGTGAATTAAGGCCAAGAACTCAGCACACTAGGATAAATATATGGTTTAAGACAGCGGTTCTCAGCCTTTTACTTGTGACGCCCCCCTGACGAACAAAGGTACGTCCGCGCGCCCCCCTTAGCCAGCAATGTAAGCTAATTTCACTAATACCTGTATAAGAAACTTGTAAAAAATGACCACCTTCACGCCCCCCTCGTAAGCATGTCGCGCCCCACCATTTGAGAACCGCGGGTTTAAGATAAACTGCTCCTTTTTATCTTTTATTTCATTCCTTCCTCCTCCTTTTCTGCTTTCCTTCTTTTTGTTTCCTCCATTGCCTTCATTTTGTTGTTGTTGTTGTTGTTTTCTTTCTTTGTCACATTTCCTTCTTTTGTTTTAATTTATTTTCTTTGTCTTTTTAGCTTGCTTAAATCTTGTAACTTTGCATTTATTTTTATCCTTGACATTTGGTGCTATGGCTATTTTTGCAGGTGGTGACACCAAGTACTTTGAAGACAATATTGTTCACTTCCAGTTCACCCAGTCAGTATTTGATATTGCGATACTGGCAATTGCCAAAACTGTAATTCTTATCATCATCTCTGCAGCAATGGAGGAAACATCCTTCAAGCTTCTTGATACACCTTTTGACTCTGAGCTGGAGAAACGAGCTGTGCAGTTACATGTTGCAATCAAAGTTGTGCCGCTTGCCTGTCTTGCCTTTGGCATTGTAAAGGGAGCATTAATTCTTAATGCACTTCTCAGTGTTTCAGGATACAAGGCAATGCATGCAACATATGATGCAGCATGCATAGCTTTTATATGTTTCTCACTTTTAGAGCTGTTAATAGCATTATTCAGTGGTCATGCCATGCGAAAGCTGCAGCTTCTGAGAGTGTTACATCAGTTCAACAGCACTGGTCAGGAGCTGGATGAAAATGGTCATGCCATTCATAAGAATCCAGGCCTGCTAAAACTTCTTTCCCTTGCAAAAGGGGTGAGTGTTGGCATGATAGGAATTTTTTTCAATAGCTATCTTAAGAGCCAGGAACTGCTAAGAAATTCTGGGAGTTATTTTATTTTAAAAATTTTATTTGAATATTTTTATTTTCAAAGGACTCATATATATATATATGTGTGTTCATATATGCGCCATATTTCTTCTCTTTAGGAAATACCACTTCTGCTGGGAGGACTCCTAGCCATGCTTGGTTCCAGTGGCTCACAGATTGTGGCACCACTGTTATTTGGCAAAGTTGTTGATGCTGCTAATAAAAGCATAGGTTAGTAAAATCATTTGGGGAAATATAGTTATGTTTTTTCCCCTTTCTTGTATACTCACCTAAGACATTAACATTTTTATTGAAAGATTTCCCGATTTCTCTTTTGCATCTTCTTTATTTGTCTTTGATAGCTAGTCTGTTGATCCTTCTGTAATTCAGACGCTGTCCATATCTTGTTCTTCTGTGCATGATCATGTGCTATATAAATCCCATGTTTATTATTAAGCTGAGAAATATGATTAAGGAAAAGCAAAGTATCTGTACGTAGAATATATGCAGGCATTCTTACTCAGATGAGAAATTTGATTAAATACATTCATTCTCACATACATTCCCACCTTGAGTTTTCCTTACTGATGTTTTCTTGTAACAGATGAGCTCAATGAAACTGTATTGATTCTGCTTGGAGTGTATGTTGGTGGTGCACTTGCCTCAATGGTTCGTGCCTATCTCTTTGTTTTGGCTGGTCAGCGCATGGTTGCTCGTCTCAGAAAGAAACTCTTTGGCAAGATTGTAACTCAAGATATTGCTTTCTTTGATGTCAACAGGTTAGTAATAAAAACTCTTTATTCAGTGTGGGTATGTCATGAGAACCTGTGCTTTTGAGATTAGGGATGACTGTATTAGAATGGAAAAGAGTTTGAATTTTGTTTGCTTTATACAACACATGATCATAGACCAAGTCTTGATCAAAAACATGAGCACACTTCATCTTCTTCCTCCCAGCTACCCCTATCTTTTTTTCTACCCCATCCATCATTTTCTTCTCATTATCCTTCACCTTGTATTTGTTTCCTCTCTCCCACAATCCTTTGACATCTTAGTCTCTCATTCACACTTGCTGTGTACACATATTGTACTTTTTCTTTTAACTCATACTGTCAACACTTTTTTTTTTCAGGACGGGAGAATTGTGCAACAGACTGGCATCAGACACCCAGGTTTTGCAAAATGCTGTAACTGTACGTGACACTTTTAGGGGTTTATTCTTCCTGTTAATAAGGGAAAGGGTTACTTAGGGTGGTATGTTTACATTGCTACATTTTTGTTCACTTGGAAGAGTATAGTTATTATTAAATATAATGCTGTTGCAAAAATAACTCTGATTCATCTTATATGAATGACATCATATCAAGTATTGTCTGAGAATCGGACATTATAAAAGAAGGCAGATTCATTTGAAAGCTCACACTTCACTAGGTAAAGATTAAAGTGGTGGTTGGTGCAGATAATGTGCCTCTAACTTCTACCCATTCAACACCAATATTCATTGTTTTTTGTTTTGGTTACATATTTATACGTTATCCAAAGACTTTTAATTAATCAAAAGGAATTTACTTACATTTATTGATTTATTGATTGTTGATCGAGCTTCAAGACTGTTGCATAGAAGAAGATACAAAGTCCATGCAAGAATAAAAATATCTTTTTCTTTTAACTAGACACCATAATGTTAGGCAACCATATTTTAGAAAAGTTAATGTTCAGTTATTTATCTAGAATTACTTTGTCTGTTTGCAGGTAAATATCTCCATGCTGACCCGTTACATGTTACAAATACTAGGGTCTTTAGTCTTCATGTTTATCTTGAATCCATCACTAACAGGAGTCCTTCTGGCAGTTGTTCCAGTTGTCTCTTTGACTGCTGTGAAGTATGGTGAGAAATTCCAACATTTCAGACCTTGTTGGATAGTGAGATGTACCAATGTTTACAACAGTTTTTTTGTTGGTCATTTGATCAGTTAATCAGTTGGCTAGTTGAGACAGTGTTATAAGAGCTTGGTTATTTCTCAGCTGCCTATTTTTGGTTACATAACAGATTTAAAAACATGATGATGATGATGATGATGATGATGATGATGACTGTATTCATATAAAGCACAGGTTTCCATTACAAAGATGTTTATTGCATATAAGAAGGGAGTAGAAAATCAACCAAAATGTTGGAAAAGAGGGGAAGAGGTTAATGTGAAGAAAGAAATGTGTTTGCAGAAATCCTTCTATACCTGGAATAAATTCTAAAAGAAGTTTACAGAATTTACAGATTTATAGTTTTATTTTGATGAGTCAAAGCTTAGCAGACTCGGAAATCCCTGTAAATTTTGATTAACAATGTGCCTAAAGTAAATTTGGGTTAGTTACCAACTGTTAGCTAGTGTTTTTGTTTACCTGTTCAGGCAGATTTGTGCAAAGAAAACGTAAGGAGTTCCAGGACAAGCTGGCAGATGCTGGCACACAGGCAGAAGAGGCCCTATCCAGTATTCGCACAGTGCGCATGTTTTCAGGTGAAAAAAAGGCAAACGACCTCTATGGTAAAGACATTGAAAAAAGCTACCAGGTTGGCAAGCAGCTAGCCTTGGCTCAAGGTGAGACAGAACTTGTTCATTTGCTGATATTTTGGTGGGACCACCTGCAAATTTTGTTACTTTGGCAGATTTATTTCAACTGTCTAGTGCATACAGATATCTTGTGTCTGCTGATATGGGTATGGACTTTTAGTTATGGATCTGTCGATAGGCACATTTGAAGGTGTTATTGGAATTTTGGCATATGGCGCAATCACACTGGTATTGTGGTATGGAGGCAAACTGGTGTATGAGGGTAATCTGTCTGCAGGAGTACTGACCTGTAAGTTTTTTTATAGTTTTTTTTTTTAATTTGCCTTGACATCATTCTTTCAATTTATATACATATAAAAGACAAAATGAGCATTTGATGGTTTGTGTTTTTGCATTTAAACTGTCTGCATTTTATTCTAGTTATTCATGTATAATGGGCATTTACCAGAGGGTGGAAGTATGTTTTCAGAGAGTATATTATTTGCATGCAGCATGAATGCATATATATCTGTCACAATTGAATTCAGAACTTGCTACACACTTTATTAGCAGCACTGTGAAAAAGAACATACTCAGTTGCCATTAGTCATTGTTTTCCTCACATTTCTCAATCAAATGCTGCATACAATTTGCACGTCTTTGTCTATGGACAGCATTTCTTTTGTACACACTACAAGTGGCCATAGCATTTGGTTTGCTCTCATCCCTCTATGGAGACTTTATGCAGGTATTCCACAACTTCTGCAAGAATGTGTGATGAAAAGCAAAGGGAAACATTCTTGTTTAATATAAAGGACCTGTATAATTCCACGGCTCTGCATTATTATATAATTGAGTATTAAGATAAGATTATCCAGTTACTATATAACACACTTTTCATGGGCTAATTGCTCAGTGACTAATGTTTTGGGAATCTTAGTGCAATAACAGTAACACAGATTTATTTCAGGTCAGTAAATGTACAGTATATGATATCTCAAACTTATCTGTGGAATTATTGTAGTACGCTAAGAACATGGCTGGAAAAAAATTATGCTGTGACTCTTATGCTTCAGGCTGTTGGGGCTTCTGTCAGAATCTTCTCACTTCTTGAAAGATCTCCCACTATTTCTAGTGAAAATGGAAAGATTCTGCCCAATCTTAATGGATGTAAGCAATCTAGTTTTTGTTGTAGAACTTTTTAAATCATTAAGCAGTTTACATCACTGAGTTTTAAGGATTTTATGTAGCTTTGCATATTAAGATTACTTTGGTTTTGGCCTGGATTTAAAATGTTTTCTATGCTTCACATTTTAGGATTGAAAAGAAATGTAAACACATAAAATATTTAGTAAAATTTGTTTTTCGTTGTTTTATTAAATATTTCTAAAGCAATAAATTTAATCGTTTATTTTCAGATGTTGAATTTAAAAATGTTCGGTTCACTTATCCGTCCAGGCCAGATGTGGAAGTCTTGAAGGTATTATCCATCCAGTCCCTCTCTCTTTCTCTCTGCCACACACACAGAGCACAACACTACTATTTAGTTATAATACTTTTCACAAAACTTTTGATATGAATTGCTTTGAGTAATATGATGGCTGAAAGAAAATACATCCAGGTCACTTTCCTTACAATGTGAGAGTGAAAATTCAGATAGCCTTTGAATAAGTTCTAGCGAAATCTAATAACGGGATAATTAAGTGGAACTAGTACAATCATATTAGATCCTTCTCCAATGTAGCCCCGCTTTTGTGGAACTCGCTTCCCCTCTCGGCCAAGGAGTCTGATAGTATTGCATCTTTCAAGAAAAATCTTAAGACTCACTTGTTTAAACTTTTTTGAAGTTTTCATTTGACCTGCAGTTTGGTGACTGCTGGGATCACCGCGCATTGAGCGCATCTTTGTGATGCGGATACTAGCGCGCTATAAAACTACATCATCATCATCATCATCATCATCATCATCATATTTATGTTTTAACTTGTTAGTGTGCTATATATTTTTCATATTAGGGTAATTCAAGAAGCCCAAAAGTACTTTGACACATTGCAACTTCTGTTTCCATCATTGTTTGTACCACGGAGTAACACAAGCTCTTTGTTTTCACCATTCTGCCACCACAGCAACTGTTCCCGCTATCTTGTGGGTAATCTTGGGGAAAATAGGTTAAGGGGGTAAACCTCCTACATTAAGTCACTAGCCAAGACTCAGGACCTATTAAAGCAGTGGACTGTGATGTAGACACCCTCACTAGACTATCAAGCCAGTGCTTTTGTTAAAGAAAACCAAGAAGTGCTAGGGAAGCAGAGAAGTAGGCTTTGGTGACAGATGATACCCTACATCTCTGTGCTCCTTCATCCTTGAAGAAACATTAAAGCAGTTTCCTAGTAGACAGCAGTGAATTGCAACATCAGAAAGGGGATAAAGGCAGCTAAGGAGAACTGGACTGAGGACACTTGCCAGCAAAAAAGACCTACCAAATACTGAACTACCTCACCAATACAGGTCAGTGTATGATTTCAGTCATCGAAGACAGAAATGACCATCTTCTCACAGAAAACACTGCTGTACTAAACTGATGGGCTGAATATTACAAGGATCTGTACAACTTCATGTTTATGACAGATGCCAATGTCTTCTAAAGCAACCAGACTAGAAACAGCAAGCCTGCTGGCCTGCCAGTCCTATGGGAAGAGGTCAAGAAAACTATATGCAGTCTGAAGGGAAGTCACCTGGCTTCAACAATGTGTCTAATAGTCAAGCAGGGTGGGAAACAAAGAACAAAGACCCTAACTGCTCTGTGCCAAAAAAATCTGGGAATAGAAGGAATGGCCCAGAGAATGAATGCAATCACGTTATATCCCTATATATTATATATAGATTTATATAGACATTGAGACAGATGATATCAAACAGCGTCTGTACCAATAGACTTATTGCAAAAACGTTTGAGACAAAGACCAGCTCTAACAAGAGCATGATTAACATCCATGGCACTAGCAAAGCCAAGACATGAACGAAATGCAGCTCAAAGATGTGAACGGTTTTTGGGAGCAACCCTTTCAAAAGATGGCAGATGCACAGCAGATATTGCAGATGGGATTGCAACAGTGACCACAGCTTTGGCCAGGATTTAATGAAGCAGCACCATCAGGTTTGCTACAAAGTCTAGATTGTACGAGTCTCACAGCTGCGATCCTGTTGTACAAACTAAAAACGTAGACTCTGCTTGTAGATATGGAGACCAAGTGCCTGAGGAGGCTGCACTGAATCTCATAAAAGCAAGTTCAGAGCTAGTGACTTGGTCGCCATCTTCGTGGGACATCAGAAACCCCTTTTTTATGTAACCTTGTCTGCTTCAGACATATGACCAGGCATGACACTCTTCAGAAAACCTTGAAGGGTTGGGAGGTGAGGGTTAAGGCTGAAATGGACAGAGGAAGAACTGTTTGACAAATTGAAGGAGTGGACTGGTCGTTCCGTAAAGGACTTGCTCACCACCACTCAAGGCAGTCCTAAAGGGCAAGCCTTGTCAGTCATTTCATCTGTCCAATTATTAGCCTGGCAACCAGCAGCAACAGACTGTATAACCGCTTGTGAGTTGGTACCAGTCAAGGGATGTATATATGTATGTTACACAGAAGACTGAATTATATACACATTTCATGCTGTTTAGTAAAAAAATGAAGAAAGTGATAAATTAATGAATGAAGCTATAGAAAGATGAAATTTAAGATATTTTTATTATCTTCATGAAATCATTCATTATACATCCAGAAAAAACATTTTATGTTATAATGCTGCCTTCAGTACTTTTTTAACCAGTGACTTTTTAAATTTAAAGTTCCATGTTTTTTCTCTGTTTAGGGTATTTCCTTCACTGTGAAACCTGGTGAAATGGTTGCACTGGTTGGACCTTCTGGTGGTGGAAAGTCAACCATTGTCAGCCTTATTGAGCGCTTTTATGACCCAGACTCTGGCACAATATCCTTAGGTTATTTGCTATTGCTTCTCGCTATATTTATTGAGCTGTTTTTAAATTTTCTCATTATTTTGGCAAACCCTATAAAGTCTCTTTAATCCATAAATCTATTATTAGCATTTATTGAAAAAAAAAATATGATACTGGTAAATAAACAAAAGCATTCTTCTTGCTGATTCTATTTTGCAAGCGCACTTAGATAACTAGACTGAATATGCTGAGAGAGACATTTAACTTGATTCTTCGTGGAAATAAGTGGTCATTGAATAAAGTGCTCTATAGTTTAATGTTTTATGTAATATTGTTTTAATTGTGATATTAAACAACAAACAGGAAAGTGAATGGTACTAAATTTTGTTTCCCCTTAATGCATCAGCTATAGAAAAACAGCATTCATTTTCATTGCAGATGGGTATGATATTAAGTCACTAGATGCCTTATGGTTCAGACAGAAGATTGCTATGGTAAGCCAAGAGCCAACACTGTTTGCCTTCTCCATTCAAGACAATATTGCTTATGGGTGTTGTGCTACCGATGAAGAGGTGGGTGTGTAGGTGAATGAAAATGTGGCTGATGACTGGGTTTATTGGTAACTGAACACATCGGGCATTCAGGGGCCAGGATTTTGTTACACGGGCAGTTTACACATTGCTAAACCTTTGACTTGCCTTGAGCTGGCAGGCTGCCAGGCATGCGGGTCATGTGGCCCATTTAACCGCAGGGCAGCTAGAGGACCGCCAACATTTGTCTACATATACTTGACACTCCTGTCATGGGGAATGCTTTGGGAAATCCATGCATGTGCAGGGCATGCGCAAACCAGAAAAAAAATCTTCCTTACTGATCTGTAAGTGGCTTCGAGATGACAAGACCTTGGCCCCAAAAGTGGCGAATACAAAGTTCCACATGACCACATCCAAAAAGTGTACAATAAATCTTTTAGCAGGCATCAGAAATCTTTTGAAATATCAATAGACAGTAAAATATTTGCACAGAATATTTCAGTCCATTTATTTGCATATGTATGTCTAAGGATTTGTTTTTTAATTCTTTTGGCATTGACATCTTGTAAATTTTCATGCAGTTTGTTCTATTTAAGATTGGTAGGGGGAGCAAACAGTTTTAGAGGCTTGCAGAATTTTTAAATTTTTTCAGTGGGGTTGCCTTTGTGACCTTTAAAATAAAGAATCAATGCAAGTATTTTTGATTATTTTTTTATTTAGATTACAGAGGCAGCCTGCCAGGCCAATGCCCATGAGTTTATTTCACAATTCAAAGATGGCTACAAGACACTAGTGGGTGAACGCGGTGTCAGACTTTCTGGTGGCCAGAAGCAGCGCATCGCTATTGCTCGTGCTCTCATCATCAACCCAGTGCTGTTGCTGTTAGATGAGGTAAGCCTCCCTAAGTGGCTTAGATCCTTTAAATACTGGGTTAATAACCCACAGTATAGGAGCATCCTCATGGAGATAATTGTAATTTACTCTTGTTCTAAAAAGTTAGCAATATATCATTGGCACTGGACTTCTACTTCTAAAAGCGTTTGGATAGCATTTGTAAGGTCACAGGGCTACCTTTTTCGTTTTTTCTCTGTGTGCTAATTATGGTAAACCTAGAAGAAACTGGTTGGAATATGTTGTCTTGGTTTGAAATTGGGTCTGCCATTTGAGATGATTTTCTTATAGCTGCATGGCATCTAGCATAACCAAGTTGATAAGTGGTTCAAATGGTGGGTAGAAATGTAGCATGCTTATAGACATTTTTTCCATTCGTTTTAGTGGGGAGGGGAATGTCATAAATCACTGACATGTTTATGCTACAAGGGAGAGACCCAATGGGATCCTCTTGACCATTTTTACCTTGCATGGTCTTGCAGGCCACTAGTGCTCTTGATGCAGAAAGTGAGCATCTTGTGCAAGAAGCTATTGATCATGCCATGAAGCACCGCACTGTTGTTGTCATTGCTCATCGTCTTTCAACTGTCAGGAATGCTTCCAAGGTATTTGACTTTTCTTCATCATTGTCATGATTTTTTCCTCATTTTTTTCATCTTGTATTAATAATAATAGTAATAAAATCATTTTATAGCACCTTGCTCCAGCAACAGCTGGACTCAAAGTGCTTTACAGTAATAAGAGTTCACTTATATAACATGCTTCCCTGTCAAAATGACAATCTTAGTGCCAATGAAAAAACAAACACAAAGATGAATCAGTGATGTAACACAACAGCACAAAATGTAGGGATAGCCAGTTTCTCTTAGAAATAATGCAGGAAGATCAAGCCAACATGGAGATCAGCTTGAAGGATATGGTGTAGAAAAAAGTCATCTTCAACCAGTCAGCAAAAAAAAATGGAGATCACCCCAGTCAACAAAAGGATATAATTTGCTTCTTGTTCAATCGTTTCATCAAAGCACCCCATAAAGAAGCAGAAGTGAAGCTGAACTGTACCATTACGTCATAGAAGCAAGTGTTTACAAAGCACTGTCTGAATGCACAACAACAGTAGAAGTGAATGGCACAAATCACAGACTGCGAAGGAAGTGACAGAATAAAGAGATCATGAGTCAAAATACTTTGATCTCATCTGTCCATTCCATAAGGAAAAGTCAGAAACCCACAGACAATCCAGCACACGAGGAACTAAATTAAGATGTACATCCACAAGTTGATGATGATAAAACCAGAACAGATCATAGACAAAACAGAAAAACAGAGAGCTGCCCCATTCAGCCTGCTAGGTGACGGGACATCACTATGATGTCTAGTATTGTCAGAAGTTGACATAAAGCAATGTTGCATGACAACCCATGGTTTTATTTCACGGTTCAAATTTGGTAAACATATAGTTGTATATTTAATGCTTAATTAATCCATTTATATAGTTAATTTCCTTCCCTGAAAAGGGCGAGGGCTAAGTGGAAAAAAGCGCTCAGTTGCTTATTTTACCCCTCGTTAATAAAGAATTGTCATTGTCATTGTCATTGTCATTGTTGTACAAAGTCACTTTTATACCCTCAGGTGATCGTTATTGACAAAGGAACAATTGCTGAGATGGGTACCCATGATGAGCTGATACAACAGAATGGTGTCTATAAGCGCCTTATCTTACGGCAGTTGACTGTTGGGTCTGTTGATGAGACCTCCAGAAAAAATCTCAACAGTGGTGGTTCTGGAGCTACTGAAGTCTTTCAAGAGCCTAAAGGCAACATTCAGACTTGATTCGCCACAGATTTGTTGGTGTAATATGCATGAATGTGGCTGTTCTGTTTTCTCTGACTGTTTTTAAATCTAGCTGAGATGTTTATATTTAGGAAAACAGGAATCTTCATAGCTAGTAAGGCATCAACCTTAGGAACAGAATTGCATCAGATAATCTACATAATCAAGTAGCTTAAAAAAAAAAAGACTTCCCTTAAATGATTCCACATTTTCTGCTTCATGAACCTGAGGATCTTGTTGAGAAATCACTCTCTTATATTTACCTGTCTTCTGCATAAACAATTACTGACTGGTATTTACATGTGTCCTCTGTAAAAATGTGTCATCATTGGATTGTGATATATGTTGCTGGTGTGAGTGCACAAAAATTCATCAAATTAATCCTTCATCCTTGAAAATTCTACTAACTGTGAAGAGTAAGATGTTTATAATATATAAAGGCATATAGTTCTACTTTTACAAATAAATTATTGTTGTACAGACCAGAATGAAGAATATGTAAACACACTATCATATAGTAAATAAATATTAGTATAATGAATGCAAAAAAGATGAGAATTAAAAATGTGTGAACACACTATAAATAATTAAATATTTATGAGTGAAATAAGTGCAAATGCAGGCTGTAATGACGGAGCTTGTTGATATTTTTGGCAGAGTTTTTTCCTGTCAATAGGCCATGCAGTTGTTTCATCTTTCGATGACTTAAGAAGTCATTGTAAAGCTCTATGCTCCGTCACTTATTGCAGCACGAAGGCATATTTGTGCTGACTTGTAGTTCTGCACTTGCTTTTGTCTGTAATAGCTTGATAGGGTTCTGTCCAGTACTGGACTCAGGATATAGTCCCTCTAGATCAGGGGTGGGTAATTAATTTTCCCAAGGGGCCGCATGAGAAACTGGGATGGTTTTAGAGGGCCGAACTAATATAGTTAACTCCGTTTTACCCAATACTGTATATATAGTATATATACTGGCGGGCGGGCCAGCTGGCGGGCCGGTCAGAAACAGGAGGCGGGACGGATCCAGCCCGCGGGCCGCGCTTTGCCCAGATCTGCTCTAGATTATAATGAGAAATGTTCTATTTGAGGAACTGCTTCTAGGCTGCTTCACGAGACTGGTAGTCATGTAGTGGGCGGTTATGAGATTCAATTCTGCAGACAGCAAACCTATGAAAAGCCCTTTTAATAATACTTTACAACAGAAGACTCAATAACCATGGGTATTGTTGGTGCCATCAGATTTTGCCAATCTGCACAACTCTGGATTCGGTGCTCTGATGAGTCTACTGACAATGAAATTAGCCTTGTCCTGTTACTCCAGGGGAAAAAAGTGTAAAACTAAAGATTTAAAACATCCAGTAGAATAGGTTAAGTTTTTTGGTAACCTTGATGTAAATTAATGTACCCAAAGGTTGTGAGCGGGTGATTTTATTCTCCCTCACATTAAACCAGACCAGAAAGAATTTTCTCGTTGTATGTTTTGGTGAGAAATGATATGTACACCATAAAAACTTGTATGGTTGCACGCCATGAAATGCCACTGTAATCTGTATCTGCACCTCTACTACGTTTTCAGCACATTTACTACTGCTAAGCCTTACCTCTGAAAATCTGTACCAGCTTGATGGGGAATTCTTCCCCTTTTAGATTTATTTTTGATAGTTTTTTTAAGACCAGGTATTCTTTCTAAAATGATCACAAGTACTGAAAAGAAATCACCTCTTAATAGTTTTACTTGTTCTGAATAGAAGCCCTCCCTAGGTCTTGAAATCTGCCAGTCTGTTGCTTGTTTCTTATATGGAATTGCTTATTTATACATATAAAAAAATCACCAACATTTTTGGACATGCATTTTTTGGACATGCATTCCAAGTGTACTATCTGAGCAGATGTACTCTTCATAAAGTGCGTTCCTTTTGCCATCTTAACTATCACAACATAATCTATGTGAGCAATCATTTCGTTGAGACAGAAAACAGTAAAAAAAGCATATGTTTTATTATCACAACTGCTTGCATGTGTGCCTTGTTAGAAGATTTGTGTAAACTTGTGATAATAATCTTTTTCTACATCACCCACCATTTTCCCACATTGGTTTTTGTGTGTGTGTGTGTGTGTCAGTTGTACTACTTCATACGATTAGTTGGCAGCTGATGAACAGCTATGTCCCAAATTAACAGCCAGTTTTACCAAAGTTCTTATATCAAATCCCTTGTTTAAAAAATGTACTCTGTGATAATAATGGTGAATTTAAGAAAGACATTTTTATGCAGATACAATCTACTGAATATGATTATGAAATGTTTTGACCTAAATGACATGAATATGATACCTCATTTTTACTCTGTTTGCTCATTTTCAATAAATGATACGTCCAGGATAATGGATCTAAATATCTAGTACAGCATCTGTGTCCACTTATTAAAAATGTGCAAAGTGAAACCGAGACACTAGCCACAATATTAATTCATTTTTCACCTTATTTTTAAAATAGCCGTGGTAGATGTTTCAAGTAAATGATTATGTATGTGCATGTTTTCATTTCTAAAACATAAAGGTGGTGTGCTTTGAGTAGTTGATGACACTCTTACTTCTTTGCAACTTGAAATAGTTTAATGTTTTTCCTTAGATTTTCTTCCAATATTTTAATTTGTGTAATGGTATCATTGGTGATGTTTGCTAAAATTGCTGCTGATGGTAATTATATATTGTATCACTTTACACCTTCAATCAATCTGATCTCATTTTTGTTTTTTTTCATCATTTTGTTTTTAGTTATCTCTGGTTCATTTTGTTAATTGCTGTATTTATTCTCACATTACCATTCTTGGCATACTTAAGACCTCTGCCAATTCATCTTTCTGTAGTTAAACTTTAAGGTAAAGCTTGCTTGGTCCTTACATTGTTGTTGTTACTCTGCCTGAGTAATTTCACAGCGGTCCGGTGGCGCAACGGTTAGCGCCTATCACCAATGCAGTGAAGGTTGGCTGCCCTGAGTTCATTTCTCGTCTCACGCACACTGTTCTTTCTCTGCATGTGGCATCTGTTTACAGGGCTGGCTGCCTTGCCGTGATATAGCCTTAGTTGCTGACACGGCGTAAAACACCAATCCCCCCCTGAGTAATTTCATGACACCTCAAATCATTGTACAATTAAACCCATGCAGATGAGTAATTCATGAGAGGAAAAAATGGATGCAATGTAATCTAAGAAACATTTATTAATAAGAAGGTTGTCTTTGGAAATGGGCTAAAATGTTCTGAAATGATTATCTTAGTTTTCCAGCAGCATACTTCTGTATTTACAATCTTTGGATGGTATGTGTCAGTTTTGCACACAAACACACACATATATATGTTTGTGTGAGCACACACAGAAGCAAGCAAAATAAAAATGCAAGAGCAGTAAATATGCTGTTGCTTCAAAACACTTTAATATGGTTGAAATTGCAATTAAATGTTTCTTTTGCTTGTAATATATTTTCATCTGAATGGAATGCTAAATTACCTGGACAAGTCATAAGAGTAATTCCTAGCAGCATATTTGCGTTATTTTCCATCTCACACTACCCTCCTCCCTTAACCACCACCATAACCATCCTTGAACACAAAAGCACAGAAGGGCTTGGGTTCTGAATGTGTTTCAAGCAGCTTGTCCATTTCTTTCCTCAGCTCATAAAAATCTTGTCCTGCTGCTTGGTATTAAATTTATAATATGATGCAAATGTTTGAGAGATTTTTAATAAAGACATACAAGTATTTCTGTATGTTTCTCATTTTCCATTGATGCTGAATCAGAGTTCTGGAATTTTTCTCTTTTCGTGTAAAAGAATTCTAATTTCTGATCTGAATGTTGGCTGGAGTGATAACTTTGATGATTCTGTCTACAAGTATGAAGATGACTCACTTCATAGTCTCAAAGATGGTTTTACATTCAACTGTTTGTATCATATTTATATGAGGTTAAAAATTTCAGTTCAATTCTACACAATATGCTTACTTGATTAGTTTGTAAAAGATGACAATTTTAATAAATAAAAGACAAATCATCTATACTTTGAGACATTTTAAATGTTAAAATTACAGGGTTTACTTAATCATAAGAGAAAAAAAAAATCAAGTATGCCCAAAAGAAGACTATTAAAGGAGAATTGATTATTTCAATAGCAATGAAATGAATGTTCAGTTTAACAATGATTTTTTGCTTTTACTGTGCAGTTATACTTTAGTGAATTACATTATATTTACAGGTTAATAAAAACTAAATTAAAAAAACCTTAAGAGTTCCACAGTTTCATCTGCTCTTGCCGAAGCACCAAACAAATGTTTAATGAGGTAAACACAGACTCTTAATTATGCAATATAAATAACAGTTGATCACAGGGAGAGACAAAATAGTCATATGTTGGTATACCTCAAATCATTCTCAGGATTATACATGAGGACATTAATCAACTGTCTGCTGGAAAAGCATTTCACAGAAGCTGAGCACAAATCTGGATTCCACATTTGATAATTCTTTGTCCAAAATCTTTGTACCAAAAATTACTGATTATAACAATGTATTTAAATGAATTCTATACTGATATGTTTAAAGTAAGAAAATACTAATGATGACAATACTAGTGAAAATAACATTAGAGAGAAAGTATATTAGGGTGACAAACATATCAAAACATCAAAATCTTGGATCACACACCAATGACTAGTACAACACTATGAAAAACACAATTTTTTTTAATTAAGAGATTTTTTTTTAAAAAAGGGAAGTATAAAACTATCAGTGCTGCATCTTACAACTGGTAATATGATATTAACACACAGCACTGATCCCTCTCCCCAGTCATGCTAAGACCATTAGGCTAACAAGTGCAAAGTTGTTTTTACATAACTAGAACTATCTCACTAAGAGACATTAATTCTCAAAATTCCATTGACAAGACAAAGGCTTTCAACTTAGAACTCACAACTGTATTCCAGAAAGAGGTCAAAACATCATTTCCTGTGACATCACAACTTCTCATTAACATATAATAAGATTCCTCATTAACACTGCCATAAGGGAAATCAAAACTTTGCCCAATTCAGCCATAGTTTTAAATTTTTAAAACTTAAAATTTGTTTACAAACTAATGAAAGCAAAGTGTGGATGCTGTAAAACATAATTCATTAATGTTGCCTGTCAGACACAATGTTCATGGTGGAAGGGAAGAAGAAAAGGCAAGTTTGGTAATTCCCATTGTTCAAAAAGTCATACTTCTTTGAAGTGCACCAGTTTCTCAAATTTTTCAAATTGTTGTTCCAATTTTCCTCAAATTTAGGCAAAGCCCTCAAAAAGAATCTTTGTTGGTCCACTAACCAGACCTCTACTGGTCTTGTATTCATGAAGCCTGTTGCCCTTCCCAAGCTACTCACAGATATCTGCTCAAATCATCGGCCAACGTAAATCACTTTACCAGTTGGTAATTTATCAGAGGTCCCTCCATTCCAATGACTTTCTCCCACAAAGGGTAAACAGGAAAGATTGTGATTGATCTGGTCCAACAGACATGAATAGAGGATTTTTCTTTTCAAAGAATTTCTAAGAAAATAGATAAAGTCGTACAAAACTGTTTGGTATAATTTTTGAACATGTTACAGTGTGTGAACAGCAGAATATCATAACTGACATGGTGCTCTTTGGAGTCTTCCCCCACTCCCACTTTATTCCCAAATGAAAATAAATTAACATTCTGTCATCCTATTTGTTTTTTCCAGACAGTAGTTTAATAAGATAGATTCTTGGGGAAATTTTACCCATGGGTAAATTGCCGATGTCCAAGAATATAAACCCTGATGGAAAATGCATTAAGAGATTTCTCAATGCTGGAAATGGCTATAGATAGTTTAGGAAGCAAGTTCAACATTGCTATTGCTTGAAATCCAGCAATTCAAACCACAAATCCTTGACTTTCTGTTTGGTTTTGTGATAGTGTATGTTCATCTTGCAAAAAGAACTTCTTCAATTTTCCTTAATATTTTTCTTTTCTGAGCTTCTAGCAGTTTATCTAACAGGGATATGTAGTAGGTGAGACTGATCCTTTCAACAGTTACTTTATGAATAATAATTATAGGGTAGAGTGACGATTGCTCCAGGTACTAAAGTATAATCAAATCCTGATGCCCAAACTTTTTTCTACAAAATCTCTTGGTGACAAAAATAAACAAATCTCCCATTTTTGAATAGTCTGACATCTTTATTTTAAAGTATATATATATATACTCATATGTATATACTTATTTAGTCTAATTTCAGCTCTGTAAAAGTAGCCTGCATAACTGAGCAATTACAGTTATCCATTAGCGCTTGTCTTTGCTTTGGAGAGTATATTTTAGGAAATTCTATGAATGCAATGATTGTCTTGTGTTTCAAGGTTCATTTTGAGGTATCAAACAAGCTGTGATTGCCATCATGACCGTATCCAACTGTGAAACACATTTGTTAGTACGCCCACATATGATTACTCTGTCTTCACCTGACATAGCCTGCTTCAATGTCTGATATAATGACTCCTTTTCAAGATTCTGTCTTCCTCTCTACTCTGTGTGTGTGATAAAGAAAGCCTTTAAAATGAGCATGCCAGGGCTGCATCTGAGATATCAGAAAGGTGCAGCCCTTATTTTGTGGTTTAGAAATGTGGGATCTGAAAATGCAATTCTCAGAGCAAGGCCTCCAGTCAACACTTCAAGCTGCTGGCCTTGCTCTCCTGTTAGAAACACACTAGAAACACCCAAGCCCAAACCCATAACTTTAAAGCACTTCATGGACTTTTTCATAATTAGACACACAAAAGATGTGTGCATGGCTGATGTACAAATACCGTAGACTTCAACTCCAAACTGATGAAGTTTACAGTCTGTCATGAATATTTCATTCAGAGAGGAGTAGCGATCTATTTCCAAAATGTACTCAAACTGAGGCAAGTGCAAACATGATCCTGGACACAACAAAAATATAACATTGATAGCATGGCATACATAAAGAGTGTGCCCAAATAAAGCCAATCAAATAAAGATATAAAATATAAATCAATATCTCAAGAGTGCAATAAAGCAAACATCTTGTACCTAAAAATAAAAAGCAAATAAGTCAGACAAGAAAAGGAACACGCAATGGCATGTATCGCCTGCTATAATTGTTTACTTGCTTGTGGCAACAAAAATGACGCATTTTGTACAATTCATGCTGCACACAAAAATGGTCAATTTTTTTAAATTCTTATCTTCCGTTTTTTGGAAGACTTGCTGACTAACCAGTAAATATGCACCAAAGCAAACTTGTTGCACCATATGGATAACCGAGACAAAAACTATAAAAATGACAGGAAAAAGTTCACTGATCAGATTTATCCCTAGCCTGACAAACATTTTAAGTGCTTAGTAAAAATTTTATTACACAACAGTACTTCTTAATTGTACTGAAGTCATGCACCATTCATTCTCATCAAGACTTTAACAACGAAAACTTAACTAATTTGAGTTATTTGAATATTTGATAAGAAAATTATCAAGTATCTCCAAATGGACATTTTTTCAAATAAAGATTTCTGAAAGTGAGAAGCAATGCTGATGCCAATGAAGCATCATGTGCCACTGAAGTAGCGGCGCCCATGGCTGCTAAGAATTTCGACCTCCACGTTAGTCACAGCATCTCGTTTGCTCTATTAAGAAAATTCACAAGAAACAAGGTTGAGCTTTTGAACTTCAGGTTAAATGTAGTTTGCTAATGATGTTTTGACATGTTTTGTTGTTTTTCTTGGGGGCGGTTGTTGAAGTAAGTACAGATACTGAGATACTGCTATGAGCTGAAATCAAAACTGGAAGAGAGCAAACTGACAACTGGATGAAGGTCCTATGCATACACAATTCTGTGAAAAGATAGCCTAGGCCTCATGACATCACCATTATGGGCAGTGACAGGTAACAGTCGAAAATCAATTTCAAACTTGCACTTACTCAAACTGTCTTCCTGTAGCTTCTCCTCCTTGTCAAGTTTAGTTCCTCACGCTTTTTCACTGCTGCTCCCCTTCCCTAGTAATTCAAAATTTATTTTTCTGTCCCATGTCTGTCTTGCAACTGTTTCTCAGGATGGAAAACTCTACATGAATAATAATAATAGAGATCATTTGTACAGCATATTGCCCTACAAACAAAGGAGCTCAATATGCTTTAACTTGACACAGATTGATAGATACACTTTAGCGAACAGTATATTATACACAGTTACACCTAAACATGCAAGCATACAGCTGCCAAAGATACTCCATACTGTCTAGACTTACCAAGAAGAGTTACAGATCAGACTGCATTTTCATTCACTTAGTCCTGCTAGTAAAAGTCATTTATTTTCAAACACCGTCTGCAGAACATGATACATGAAGGTACTTGAAAATGAAGCACAATGCAGCTTTCCATCCAGCTGTGACTGCAACAAATAACTTCACACACAATTTCCAAGTATAATTAATCAAATGCTTCCAAAAGCAAATTAGATAAGACTTTATCCCAGAGGGCAATTAGTAGCAGCTCTATAAAGATGTGTTAGAACCACACTGCATAACAACAATAATCAACAATATCATAACACATTCATGTTCACCATACTAGACAGACCCTCATACAATCATGATTTAGACCTGCATATAATCACAATTCATTCACACACGGTAGCATTCAGAAGCTCCACGGCCAAAACAACAGCCTCAATCTGTTCATGAAGGCACACAGAATCGGCAACTCAATGGAACTCTCCTGACAAGACATGCCTAACATTACAATGAATTTAAAAAATTATAAATAGATCTAGATCTGTTAATTTGGTATGACAAAAAACAACCCCTTTAAATTTGAACAATATCTGGTGAGTTGTTCACACATAAAATGATCTTTTGACAGAATGGCTTTGAAAAAAATTGGTTTAATATTCTTGAGTTTCCTTCCTTCACCATATTAAAAAGAAAGGCATACACATGATCTAGAACATTCTGGACATTGTGTTTTGGATTAGCTTGCAGATATAAAGATGATTAACTTAAAAGACGGAGATATTAGCAACGAAGTAAATCTGTACATGGTAAATGATGCTCTTTTGTTCCACTTCAACTTGTGATGCTGAACTGGTCCTTTTCTTCAAGTACAAAATGAAAGTACCACTGCACTAGGCACTGTCACACATTTGGCAGTGCATATGCTCCAAGGTAAAGGCCCCATAGCCTGTTGCTTAACTCAGTCCAAAGGTCAGCAGTTTTTATCAAGGACAGTAACAGGCAGTAAAGGCAGAGACTCCACATGCTTGCCCTGGAGCCAGCATCCGCAAGTTAAGACTCTATGGTCACTAAATATGGCATTTTTCATTTATATATATATATTCCCAGTTTTAACTCTATGGTCACTACAAATGGCATTCCTTCTTTTATATGCATTTCTATGGACTGCACACCCTCCTCTCTCACCACAATGTATGTCAGTTTTCACTAAAGTCATCATCATCATCCTTTTCACCATCTTCGACCTCCTTTAGGTTGAGCCTCAGCACCTCCTGCTCTCTTGCTCCAAATCCAATATACTCAAGATAATTCTTCGTTGAGCCATACCTAAAGAAAAAAGAAAGATCTTACTGCAGATAAACATAAATATATGGTATATCACATTAAAATATAGATTTAATATTTACAACTATAAATAACAAAATCTTTATAAGTCATTTTCAGGAAATTGTTTTGTCTGCCAACAGTAAAATGAGAACATCACTTTCCATAAAATATTAACACAGGCTTCAAAAAAGAATGTAAAATGACTAAATGTAATTCGTTTAGACTAGCACTCACAGTCTCTCTCACAATTATTTAAAAAATCTCTACACATCCATACTGTCACTCAAAGTAGAAAAACACAGAGACGAATATAATATCAGTTCAAACATATACAGATAAATGAACACTCTGGAAACATTGCAAATAGCTTAATAAATAAAAGTCTAAACCCTTTAAAAAAATACATTAACTGTAAAAACGGTGACAAACCATATAAATACCAGGTTTATAAAGACAAAAACAAGACTAAAAAGAAATCTATAACTAAAAGTCTTTGAACAATTCAAACTGGCAACAGTACATCATCACTCCAGACTTGGCAGGCCTCCTGAATACCAAGAGCAAGAGACCACAACAGGCAAAGAAGAAACCAAAAACAGTAAACAACACCTACAGCATCACAAAGTAGCTACCCTCTTTCCACACCTTCCCATAACCTCTCCTACTCTCCACTCCCCATATTCCCCCAGATCTCCATTCTCCACAGCAAGAAACTGCCTTTAGGTGGAAGCACTTTTCCCTCCCAAAATCAGCAATTACAGGTTGCAAACAGTATGGTCATCTGCATTCATATGCATGTCTTATCCATGAGTTAATTGTGTATTTAGATAAGGAGGTGAAGATAATGTGTAATTGTAACTCTTGGAACTCTAAACCTACCCCTTTTGTCTTTGCATGTGATGTCAAATTTCTGTCAGAGTGGGTGCAAGTCATCAGCTAAAACTGCAGTCAGTTTGCAGATCAGAAGCTTGTCATACATCCTCTCTCTGTTCTGTCCCCTCTCAACCACCCTTTCTTCTTTTTCAATGTTACTGTCCTGCTTTGCAATGCTCCCAACCCAGCAAACTAGACTGAAAGTCATGGTGCTGCATATAATTATAACAAAGGTGTAAAATATTTGCAGAAATTGCACATTAAAAGACTTCCGTTTTGTGAGACAGTACAGGCAGCTATGCACTTTTTGAATAACATTATCTACATGACCTTTATTAGTTTATCATCGATAATCATACATAAATATTTGTAACTCTCCACTCCTATTACTGCTTTCCCTTTGATAAGTATTTCATTGAAAACAACCCTGTCCTTTCTAAAATCAACATCATTTCTTTTGCTTTTTCACCATTCAATGCTAAATACAGGTAGTCCTCTGGTTACGACAGTCTCGAGTTACGTCGTTTCGTGGTTACGACGCTTTATACGAAGCTCATTCCGACTTTTCGGGATAACGATCGCATCCTTGAGCATGTGAAAGGATCTGCTCCTATGAAAGCGACAGTGATAACAAAGCGTACTGTACTGCACAATATTGTACTGTACTTATGTTTATTGTTAATTATGTAGGATTCTGTGTTAGGATAGGTGTTTGGACAGGCTAAGTGTTTGCAGTACTGTGCTGTTACTATGGTACAGTACTGTATGAACGTAGGATCCGACTTGCGTCAAAATTCGGTTTACGACACCACGTAAGAACAGATCACCGTCGTAAGTCGAGGACTACCTGTACTTATCTCCACACTATGCAACAAAGCGATAAATCTCCAGTTTGTAGCAGGAGTCATTGTCGTTTAAAATCAAACCTGAAAGTCCGGAGTCATCTGCAAATTTAACTATGAGGCAGTCATCATTTCTGTGACTAGATTCCGCCATATACAAAAAAAAAAACCAAAGGAGAGACTACTGTCCCTTGTGAAGTGCCAGTGTCTGTGTACAGAGTCTCTGAGATAAAAACAAATCCACACAGAAGTTATGGCATCAACATCCATCTGAATTAGCTTCTGAACAAGCAAATAATTTAGTATTGTGTTAAAATGCAAATACAGGTGTGCATGTCCTCCAGATGTGCATAAATTCTATTTACAACATGATACAGCATCTTCTATACCAGTGATGCCCAACCTTTTTCGGCCTGCAGGCCATATCCATTTCGGACAGCCGTGTCGCGGGCCACTTCACCGCAAAAATACAAAAAGAAAAAAAATAGAGCAGATACCATTTTTTTATTAGAAACAAGTTGTACTTACCATTAATTATGTAGTAATTAGTGGGATATTTGAAGTTGTTTTCCCGAAACCAACTTCTGAATGTCCGGCCTCATCGTAGAGACACCAAGTCGGAGAACTGAATCGAAATGTTCGTCCATTGAAAAAAAGATTGGGAAACGCCCCTACGTGGGGATAAATACTTCTTCTTCCCTTTTTTCATTTTTTTTTGTTTTTTTTTTTTTAAATTACTAACATGCCGATTTCCTGCACTGTGGGCAGAAGTTTCGCGGGCCGGATATGGCCTGCGGGCCGTAGGTTGGGCATCCCTGTTCTATACCAGTGGTTCTCAAAGTATTTCGGACCGCGGACCACTTTACTTAAGTAAAAAATATGGCGGACCACCAAGGCCTAAAAATCACTCTATTCTATGAATTTCAAATTTAAATTGCCGCATTTGTTTCATTACAATTCAAAACTAAATGTACTTCTGTGACAGTAGAATAGTAATAAGTTGACATAAAACTACCTCATTATTTGTAATTAAAATGTTAATGCGAGGAATACATCACTTTAAACATCACTTTGCTGACATATGACGACTGTCAGCCGCGGACCACCTGACTTATGCTCGCGGACCACTAGTGGTCCGTGGACCACACTTTGAGAACCACTGTTGTATACTATGTTTACTTCTGTAGACAAACTGTAGAGCTAGAACTAGATTTTCAAAAACTGTCATCACAGCTGAAGCTAAAGCAACAGGATGTAAATCATTTAATTCTAAAACAGGACTTTTCTTTGGAACTGGCACAACTGTTGTAATTATATTCTTTCGCTCATCCCATGGCCTTTGATCCTATCTGCTCTCTTTCATGCACACACATAAAATGCCACAAACAAACACCCACCTGTTTTGTATATATTCAAAGAGTTCTAGCATTGTGCTGGCATCTGCTTTTATAAATTCTTCACACATGTGATATCGCTCTATGACTTCAGCCTTCACTCTGCTCTGAACTGGTGCCAGACCCTCCTGTTAAGTCACAAGTTCACCTGAATGGGTAAGTCAGTGGATGGTTGGGCAAGTGAGAAATTATATATCAGAAGATCAGAAGTTCAATCTTCCCCCTACAGAATCTAGTGAAGAAAGAAAAACCACTCAATCACAGACAGATGTGCAACAGATGACAGAACTACCTAACAATTAGTAATTTATAATAACAAGAACAATAATAATGCTTGTATAGCATGAGCTACCAGTGCAGTGCAAGGCTTGGCTCTCTGCCCTCTTCCAGTAATGTGGACAGACAGAAATGAAGCTGAAGGTTGGGAAGGGGTGGCAGAGAGTGGTCCTTTCACAAGAAGTCAAATCTCCCTCACACACACACACGTGTGCAGCACATCTTAACCATTGTCAGACATAGATGATAGATGTGATCTAACAATTATGGACAACATGACACTGCCTTTGGTGTGAATTTGAAGTAGGAGTAAAAAAATTTCCACTCTGATTGATGGTAGGGAAGATGATTGAGGAACTGACATGGGTGTAAACCTGCTAAATGATACAGATGAAAGAATGGAGGGAGATATCGTACACGAGCAAATAAACTTTTTTTTTAATGCCCCCTGTGCATTTCTTCATTAAAAAACATACATACTGAAGACAGCGCATATTCTTCAGCGATGTATTCAGCAGTCTTGCCTAAACAGCTCAGCACTAGTGCAGATACAATGCCTGTGCGATCCTTTCCATGAGCGCAGTTTATCAGGGCTGGCAAATTGTTCTTGGCACTCAGTAACTTCAGGGCTGCAAGCATTCGTATAAAAGCACTTACTAAGGCATTAGAAGCCAGTACATACACACAGAGACAGTCTTCCGAAGTGAAATTTGTTCATATTAGTAGATAAGACATTCACTCTCCAGTTATAAAGGTCTGTCTTCTGCAGTTACAATATATACACTCGCTAGTTGTAACATGAAATATACTTAATGTTCTGGACTGAAAAAAATACGAGCATAACACACCTGCACAAATACTTTTCTGGCTGTGTTCGACGATGTCTTTGTATTGTCCGATGAGGCCAGTTCTGTTCAGCGTTGTGCGTGCAAACAAGCGAACGAAGTACTTGTAACCAGTGTTAAATATGTAGTCTACAAGCAAGAGAATACAAGAGTACAATCGTATGTACCATGGTGCTCTGTTAAAAACGGTCCATATATAATTCATGGTAAAGAAATTTATGAGATAGTGTCTACGTGGCCTGTCGGAGACAGCAGATGCAGTCTGAAGTAATTTTAGTTGAACAGGTTCATCATGATAGTAGTTCCTACCCCTTGGTAGTTTTACTTGTAAAAGGTCATATTCCTTGTCCAGGACGTGGTTGCCTTCGCTGGAACTGGCCATGTATTCCTTGCGAGACCTAAAGTCAATGATACTTCGTATTGATAAATTGCGAAATGCCAGCAACTCCTGCTCTGTCAGAAAGTCAGGCCGAGACGATCTGTAGATTACGCCATCTTGTACTCCTCGTTGTTCGCTTTCTGAGGAGCCACACAGTACTCGGAAATTTGGGACAGTTATACTCAAATTAGCGACCTTGTCTTGCTGGGCCATCTTGTCAGCCAGGTGCACAGACCTACACACACCACACACTCAGCGCCACGCCTGTGCCGCCATGACACCTAGCCACTCACTTCCGGTACAGGCAAGAGGCGTCTGCTATAGTGCTGTCTACACTGCAGTTACGGTTTTCTTAATTCCTACGTGTTGTGTAAGCCCAACATCGACTTTTAAAAGTAGTCTATAACTTAGCATCGAGATGTATCATGTTATAGAAGGTAATTTAATATAGTCGATCAGTTAATATCAAGATGTATCATGTTATAGACGGTTCTATATATACTTATTTAGTATTTTTTTAAAGTTATGTACACACATTTATTATCTAATAAGAAATTGTTTTACATAAATGAAAAATAAAATAATAAATTGTTATTTTATATCATTAGAGTTATAACTGACAATACATTTTTACTGTTTTCAAGAGTTACAAAATGTAATATATGTATGTAATCTCAATTATTCTCAGAGAAGTTCCAAAACATCTACAGCTGCTTTAACTGTGAAACACTGTTTACAACACGAACCCACGAACTTGTATTACATATCCATGATGAATTAACTATTATACCTATGCATGTCCATGGTTCACAACAAAGTATATGATTACTCATATTTTTATTTATGGTTACTTTTATCATATATATATATACAGTCAAATCTCGCTACTATGCCACTCTCGGTATTATACACTTTTGCTCGGTCCCGACTATAAATTCAATGTAAAGTAAATTTACTATGCCACCACTGACTCTCGCTACTATGCCACTTTTTAGTGACTGTTAAAAGACACAAGTTGTGAAATTCCGCGCAGTGCTCGATTATTATACTGTATGGTGTGGGACATGGCAGTTATAGGTGGATGGAACCTAGCACGCACACGGGGAGGGTGGAGGCTGGCGATGGGGAGGGGGGTGGTCGCTGGCCGGGTGACAGTCACGTGACAGAGGGAGAGCGGGAGGGGGTCGACTAGCGACAGGATGCAGGTGCGCGGATGTGGTTGGGAGGGGTGGAGGATGAAGAGGTGAGGGGAGAATGAGAGGAGACAGCTAGCGACAGCCGACGATTCTTGAGAGCTTTGGACTGACGGGTAACTTGAGCAAATAAAGCCGTTTTTACGAACCCTGACTACTATGCCACTCGATCTCGCTACTATGCCACTTTTGCTCGGTCCGGGTAGGTGGCATAGTAGCGAGATTTGACTGTAGATATAGACTATATATATATATTGAAAAGATGATAGAAGTGATTGGAATCGTGTTTGTCAGCACAGCCCTGGATCTCGACGTGTAATTGTCCTTCGGAGCCAGGTTGTGTACGTGCATGTGCATGTTACGGAACCTTTTGTCTACTTTGTCATACATGTTGGGGTGTCAGTGGCGTAGGAACCAGGGGGGCAGCGGGGGCCCAAGAAAAATACAGGGGGGGGGGGCAGGAATATCCAATATTTGAGACGTAAATCCTCACAAAGAGCAAATAACTGAAGAAAGGTAGGGGAACGTAGAGAGGAGACGGTCATCACCGTCACAAAAGCGGGCCCTGAGGCAAGTGGAGGCTCTAACACCTCTGACGATCAGATCGGGGACAGTCCGTTGGTATTGTTTGCCATGCTAATTGCAGGCTGTTTTAAAGTCTGAGCGAAGAAAGCAGCCAGACAATACATCGGTACATCGAGTGTCGTCTCCCTCCCCCCTCCCCCATAATGCGACGCCTTTTCTTTGGCGGTTTTCGTTTGACCAACATAAAACATCCCCCACCCACTCGCAGGAGACTGCAAGAAAGATCAAGATTATTAGAGATGCACTTGATTTTGCCCAGGAAATAATACAGCTTATTACTTTGTCACCGAAGCGTCAGGTGTTGCTTGAGACCATACAAAAAGAAGCAGGAGGATCTTCGCCAACCATTAAGCCCCTCTGCCCAACTCGATGGACGGTAAGGACAAGAGCGATGGAATCTCTAATAAAGAACTATGAGATTTTGCAAGAAAGACTAGAGGTGGTCTCCGAGGGCAGTGACGAGTATGCTAGAAGGGCTTCTGGTCTCCTGGCGCTGATGCAGCAGTTCTCGACATTTGTGGGCCTATCACTGGCACGGACTGTGCTTGCTGTAACCGAAGAATTGTCAACAGCACTACAGAAACAGTCAACATCTTGTGACGACGCTTCTTCTGCAGCTAGTGTGTGCATAAACACATTGCAGAAAATGCGTTCCGATGAATATTTTCTAGATTTTTTCAATGATGTTAAAGCCAAGGCAAGCAGACTATGCGATGAACCACGCCTTCCCAGGCAGAGACAAGTTCCACGACGGATTGACGATGGCTCAGAGGGACATTGGTACACAGATATTGCAGCCTATGATAGACAACAGTACTTTGAAACCCTAGATCACATAGTCGAAAATATCCAAAGGAGGTTTCATCAAGACAGTTTTAACGTGCCGAGACAGATCGAAAAGCTACTTTGTGAGGCAGCACTAGGCAAAAGCACGGAAATTCCTAGAAATATCGCCAGTACCTATAGCTCTGACATTGACTTTACCAGACTGAAGACACAGCTCTCATTTCTGCCAAGTGCCATTACTGTGAACCCAGACAAAACGACAGTTCAGTCAATCGTCAGAGGTATTTCATCGGAATTAGTAGCGGCAGAGACCGTGAGAAAGACGAGATCGATAAGCTTTTGAAACTGTATCTTACTATCCCAGTTACCACGGCAACTGCAGAACGCAGTTTTTCTGCCTTAAAACGAACAAAAACATACCTGAGAAGTTCCATGACACAAACGCGCTTGAATAACTGTCTCATTATGCATGTATTTAAAGATCGAGGGTTGATCTGCTTAATCTGGACGAGATTGCAATGGAGTTCATTAATAGAAATCACCGAAGACGCAGTATTTTTGGCACACTGACTTGCCAACCTTGATTAATATGATTTATATGATTATAACTTTTATCACATTTCCTGTGAATGCGTTAGCCGGGGAGTCATTCTTTAATTTGTTTTTTCTTCTTTAATGCTGCTTTGCCATTTAACAATGAAACAGCGGGTTGTGATGCTACCACTGTGTACGTGCGTGCAGTACCCCCCCTCCCATCCTTTTTTACGTAATGTGCGAGTGCGAATGCCGTTCACTGTCAGCAGGGAGTTTGCCCCCCCAACGCCGAACATCTTCCTACGCCACTGGGTGTGCTACCTGTGTGTGTGTGTATATGGGGGGGTGGGGTGATGTTGGGTAGTTTTGGTCGGCACGGACAATTAAGGTATAAGGTACGTGTTTCTGTGAGCGTATCGCACGGATTTCTACATCACTCGATCTCGTCAAATGATTCTTGTTGACGGCGGGTGGCTGACTATTAATTGCCTCCAGAGCAACTATATATACATCTAACTTGCGTCGTCGGTGATTGATTCTTCTTTTGGGCCTGGGACGATTCGGCTTTCGGTTATGGGACTATTCTAAGTGGTCTCACTTGGGACGACATGTTGACATGTCGCTGGGACGACTTGACTCGGGGTGTGGGGCGATATGGTCCAAATGACCGGCCCCTTTGATCTCTATTTGTGTTTCATTTTTTTTTTTTTTTATTTCTGTACGGTGCACTGAGCCTACTGTAAAAGTGTGGAAGTATGCCTTCAAAAACTCTACCTGTGTTTATAAATATGGACGCCAGAAAGGTCATGACCCTTATTTGTAAATCACGTGATGCGCAATACCCCCCCCCCCAACACACAACAACCTCCCCCTTGCCAAGGGGGACAAACGTCAGACAGAAATGTCCGAGGAGGAAGACTCCGACACCGTGGAGGAGATAATAACGGTGCGCCCATTACCAACGCCACGTTTGAAGCAAATTCAGGTGCACCATGCACAGCGACACGTAGCCAGTCCCTGGTGTAACGGCCATGCTGACAGCGGGAGACTGGCCGCACAGGTAATGGCGACAGTATTGCTGCTTGTTATTGTCAGCAGCCTGCATCACACTTGTTCATATCAGATATTATGAAAGGACATTATTTGTAAAATTCTTACAGTACAGAATACTGAATCTTACAATGTACACAACACTGTATTCTAAAGTGCACAACAAGTAAAGGGAGGCAATTGCTGCCCTTGCAGGTGACAACATGTAGCCACATCTTTAATTTAATTTTTAATGCAGCAGTAGTTCTCATTAAACAGAAATGGAGCTACAAGTCATAATTGAGAATCAATTAAATACTGACTACCTAACGCTGTCCCTTTTTTCCTAGTCTCTTTTGCCCCTAGCTGAATCACAGATATCTGAACATCTCACACATTCTGTTAGATCAACCTATTATTTTGTAGACCCACCCTGTTATTTATGTTCCTATATGGTATGATTATTTTATTAAAACAGTAGTACATTCCTAGACACAGATTCAGATCTATTAGTCTACAGTATCTCACTCACCTGCATACATATAAATTAAAATCTATGAAGATGCAGAAGAAAATATCTTTAAGAGTACAAGGGGAAAAAATCCAAAATCATAAGAGTTTATGTCTGATCTGTTATACTACAGATGTTAATGCATAGTTTTCACATTTTGGAGAGAGTTTTTTGATCATGATTATTTTGTGCTGAGACTGGCCCTAGAAGTTGCTGTTCTTTTGATAAACTTGTCAACTGACCACCAAAAAAACCCCTGATCATACGCACCTGAGAAATGTTCCTTTCTAAATGGCATCTTTAATTTTTTTTAGTTCCTTTTTTGTGTGATTCTACTAGAAAATTCTATTTTTTTTGAAGATGTGGTAAACATATACAGATAACGCGGTCAATTTTCTAATTTCAGCCTCCAGACTCTAAAAGAGAGGAAGCCAGTTTTCCTCCTATAATTCCACTGAATGTTGGAGGACATATCTATATGACTCGACTGTCTACACTTCTTAAGTATTCTGACTCTATGCTGGCTGCCATGTTCAGTGGCCGACATCGCATAGACAGAGACAACAATGGAAATTACTTCTTGGACAGCAATGGAGTAATTTTCAGCCATATCTTGGAGTTCTTGCGATATGGCAGTCTTCCAGACAAGGAGAATGCCTTTTTGGTCTACAGAGATGCACATTACTATGGTCTACATGAGCTAGTGGAGAAACTGGCTCTGCGGCCAGAAATAGCAGCCATTAGTGTGAAGGAAGCTCACAAGTCCCAGTTTCCAAATTATACAGAGGTCAAAGAACAAGTCATTCGAACAGCAATGGCCAATGCTTCAATTAATCGGGTAGGGGATGTCAATATATATGCCTTTCGAAAAGAGTTTAAGGCCAAGGCACCAAGCTTCAGTCTGAAGCATACCTGTGTCACCGAGCAAGCAGACATTGCTGTGGGACCCTGGGAAGCTGCTGCAGATGAAGAAACCTTTATTCGCTGCTTGGAAAATGACCTTTTAGAAGAAGGCTTCATTGTTAGACCACATGAAGCAAAACGTAGATGTAAATATTACAATGGCCAGACATGCCAAAAATTTCTGTTTAAAATCAGCATCTCTTTTGATTGAGCCTTTATACTGCACATGAGTAATGACTTTAAGAAAATAACTAAATATGAGATACCTTTATGTTTACTTTTAGACCTTAACCACATCTTGATGTCAAAGAAAGACATGAAAAGAACAGTAAGGAGCTCTGTGGAAAATATAATGCATGAAAATTTAACAGAAATAGATATGGTTGATGAACTTTCCTATTTCTGTGGATGTTCTCCAGTTCTTCAGATCTTTTCTTGTCCAAGAAATTAGTTACTGGAATCATCCTAGAATTTAAAAAAAAATATTTTCTAAACATATTTTTCAAAGAGAATCATTTTATAAAACTTCCCTTTTCTTTTCCATAAACACTAAGTGACAATGTTTGGGACTCTTCTAAGCTTCACATACAAATTAAATCTGGTTTTTCTGAATGAGAAATTGTAACCAAAGTCTTACAGTGCTAAAGTAGTACTTAGAGCTTTGAAAACACTGTGCATAGCAAGTTTTTGATAATGACATTTACGTTATTTTGTCCTGGAAGTGTGCTGGCACACTTGTGTTAATAATGTAGTCTCCAGTGACCTCACTTGCAGTGGCTGGCAGCTGTTAGAACCTTATTTTGAGAGTCTCCTTTACTGCACAATTTTGTCATTGTGATCATTTTTTTAAAATGTATACCTTAGTGTGCTTACTTACTTTAATGTTTCCCCTGTATTAATACATTGCCATTTATCTTTAGTTTGTCAAGTTTTGTTTTTTGGATGTCTTGATTGTTCATATTTTTTTCATTAGCCTTTTTTGGGAGTGCAGAGATTTCAGTAACACTATGAAAGTGCTGATTTCAGCTCAGATTGCTGCAGATGTAATGGTACTTTTTGTAAAATCACAACGGTCTGGCAGTAATGCAAAGTTCTAGTATGTTGCAGAAACTCATCATGGTATTTTAACTTTAGAGATTTATTTTATCAACTTTCTATGTTCCATTAACTGTATCTAAAGTTGTTACTGAAAAGCAAAAATAACTATACTTTCACTTGTAAACTGGATTGAACAAACACTTCGTAACATAATAAAAAAAAAAAAAATCGGCAAAAATCTTTTAAAAGACATGAATTTATAAGCATGCTCCAAAGTAATTTTTTTTAAAATGAGCCTGAAAAGAGATTGCACAGAACTTTCAACACCAAAAGGTAACCTAAATTTTTCTGTGGCAAATAAACTTTGTACGTCAGAAAGTTCAAGACTTTTAGTTGTAATTAAATAAATATATATGTCTATGTGTAAAAGAATCCTAACAGCCAAACATAACATTAAACTCAAAATTTCTTCCACATAACCAAGCTGTTATTAGTTTGAATTAAAAAATGTGAAGTAAATTTTTTATTAGTTTTATTTTATAAATGCATACTTTTGACATCGCTGAAGGCTTTAGCCAGTGCACCAGTAATCAGAATCTTAATGAACTAAATCCAGTCATTTGTAAATAATTGACTTGGCTTGTATAAACCTTTATGTTATGGTTGAAACTGCTATTGCCACTTACATCAGGCTGCTCCATTGGATGTAGTTATGTATATTTGATTGGGTATAAAATGATGTATAATTTTTAATGAAATGGTAAAAATTGTTTTCTCAATGGGAAGGCTTTTATGTTCATGCTCCGTTTTTAGAGCTGATAAGGACCAGTTCAGTCTATGATGATGTACATAAATAACTGCTTTAGTTTCTTGAGCATTTTTTGTGTTGGTGGTGATATATTTTTTCTCAATGAATGACATACTGTGATAGGTCAAAGAAGGATCAGAACTGGAAGAAAGGTTACTGTGATGTTTTTTCCTGGTAATGTAACAGTTATTTTATTACAAATTGTCACTAAGTTGAGTATTCCTAAATTACAGTGAATCCTTGTATGATATGCATTCATATACACACAATGGGCATGACTTCGTAAGTCTGTGCTTGTGTGTGAAAGGGGTGCAGTCATTTTGTCCTACAGCTTGTCAATTTGTCCCAGCTGTGTCCCTTTCATCCTAAGTCTATTTGTGTGTGAGAGAGAGAGAGAATACAAGCAAGAGAAAGAATGATTGGTAGATGCCCAAAGATTCACCTGTTTATGGAACTTTCAGAAATTTAAAGCGACTAAAAGAGTTTGTCAATGTATAGATTGAGTGAAATAAAGACAAGATTTGTACAGCTCCTTATAACTGGTTTGTTGACCATTAGTGTGTGTCCTTTAATCCCATATCCCAGCAAACACACCAAGATTGGCCTTTTTTGGTTACAATATTGGCCAAAGACAGGAAGTGAAAATTGGCCCACTCTTGGCTAAATCCTGGTCATATATTGGCACCAATGTATCACTCATCTTATCCCAATCTATACAATATAACAATATGCCAATCTTGGGCCAAGCATGCATTGCCAAAATTTCAAGGATACCCCATGTGAGAATATCATAGTTTGCATTTTTTCAGTATTTAGTTGAAGACTATTTTTTTGCAATAAGCATCTGCTTTCTGCATATCACTGGCAGTTTCAGCACATATAGGAGTATCCTCAGCATACAAAAGCAGAAATAAGTACAAATAATGACCAACATCGCAAAAGTCATATTCATTTGCTGTTTGAGCATTTAGAGCTGTTTTTTCCATCAAAATGCTGAGAAATTCTTTTAAATCACTCAGTAAAAAAAGATAAAAAAAGTACAGGTGTCAAGTTTTCTCCCTGCTGCACTCCAGCATTACAGGTGAAGGAGGAGGATAATCCATGTTGTTTTAACACAGGACTTTGCCTTATGGTAAATATCTTCTATTACAATCAACTTACCACCTATGCCATAGCTAATCAGTTTTTCCCACAGTATATGCCTTTGCACATTGTCAAAGGGCTTCACGTAATCAATAAAAGTACACAGCAGTCTTTTCTTGTTCTTTAAATATATATCAATTAGGCAGTGCAATGCAAAAATATGGTCGATAGTCGAGTTTTTCTTTCTGAAGCCTCTTTGTTCTTGCACTAGTAGGGTGTTGACTTCCAAAAGGTGTATCACCTTATGTTAAGAGTACGAGTAAATAGCTTACCAATATACCTCAATATGGTTATACCTCTGTAGTTTCAATATTCAAAGTATTACCTCTACGCTTATACTGTGGACAAATAATTCCAACTGACAAGGCTTTTGGGATTTTGCCACAATGTAAATACAGGTTGAACAATAAGGTGCATTTATACTTATTTTAATAATAATAAATGCAAAATTTGTAAAGCACACACTCACACTCCTAAGAAGAATGCTCTTAGCGCTTAAGAACATGGACAAAACATGGACAGTATATGAGGGACAGGAAAACAAACAGCATGAAGTATAAAAGAATAAACAGCCATACTAAACGAAGAATAAAATCAAATACAGAAAACACAAAGAAGAACAAGAGTTGAGAGTAACATATACATGATGTTGCAAAAGGAAGGGTGTGAAAAAGGACGAGCATTATGGGAGAGGTTGTTAGGAGTTATGTTTATGGAAGAGGTGTTTTTTTCAAAGGATTCAATAGTGGGTAGGTAGTGAATATGGAAAGGGAGAGAGTTCCATTGTTTTGCTGAACAATAACTAAAAATCCTGTGGCCATGTGTTATTGTTTTGGTGACAGGAAGAGTGAGGAGACGATCATCAGACGAGGAGTGGAGTTGTCTAGCTGGGACATATAAGGGAAAAGGCTTTAAGAAATTCATTTAGAACCACATCAACTCCACATGCCTTAATTATTATTTTTTAGCCTACCAATATATACCTTTTTGTACCTCATCAACAGATATATATCTCTTTGTTCAAAACATCATTAATAATTGCATCACCATGTATCAGGTAGGATATCTTCACCAGGAATGTTTCCTAATTTTTCAAAATGGTGCACCAATTCATCGTGAGATGTAATGTTATATATTATCTTATTCCTAATTTTAGTAGACGAGCTAAAAAGCTTCCAATACGCTTCGAGTCTTACATCTCATGGTTCGGAGACTCTCGTGTGAATGATTTCTGTATTTGCCATACTTCTTACTCAGAGTGGATTTGTTGCTTTTGAAGGCTTTACTTAAACGTTACCATTATAGTTCTCTTGGCTTTTCGGAGCTTCTTAAAGTTTTGTCTCCATTCATAATCAAACAAGGGAAGAAGCCCGCCCTTTACTCGCAGCTTTGTTAGGTTTCTACTTATGTTGATATAAGTACCATGCAAGGCATCAGTTTTTATGACGCTTTACACTCGCCTTGGTAACATCATGAACAGCAGTCTGCTTAATAAATTTCAGCAAAATCACGGACACGTTCCTCCCTGATACTATCAAGAAAATCCGCAGAAAATTCATTTACTGACAGCAGCCATCCCAAGCTGGCGCAGCTTTTGATACATTTATAGTTCAGGGAGTAATGCTTTTAATAGTTTATTATCGCTTCAAAGAGTTGAAACCTATAATTATTAAGGTGTGTATAAGTTTTCATACAAGTCACTTCGGTTTAGAAGATGTATACTTTAAAGCATGTGTTCACGAGAAAGTATTTCATATGTTTATTATTATTATCGAAGACTGTAAGTACTGCAAAAGGAAGGAACCCTTTAAAAACAAAGGTCGAAGGTCGAGCACATCAGGTTGCCAGTCACATCACGAAGTAACATCCCTATTTTATATACGTCCGTGGTCACAGCGGCGAAATGAGTGTCCACAACAGCCTGGGAGACTTGAAACTAGACCAAACTGTCTTTTTTCTGTGTGATATGCAGGAGAGATTCAGACCAGCAATCAAATTCTTTTCAGACATAGTTGAAGTAGCCAAAAGACTGGTACTTGTGTTTTATGACAATCGATGTTCAGTTTATCGTTCATACATTAAAAAAAATAAATAAATAAAACTGATGTTTTATTCCGTACCTACTGATGAGTGACAGTTATATATCTGTTTTCATTTTAACCACAGCTAACTTTTGACAATGTAGCAATGTTGGGTTATTTCAGACAGAGGCAACACGTATCCTAGACATTCCTCTAATTGTTACTGAACAGGTGTGTCATATTATTATTATTCATATAAATTTAAAACAGTCAACATTTTAGCTATACATTGTCTAATAATAACACCACTTTTTAACTGCGAAGTATTTTAGTAAAAGATATATCGACATGCCAGTATGTAGACTTTATCACCTGGCTCAGAAAGTATAGGAGTTGTGATGTCAGTACTCATTACATTATATATTTTTAATGTGCAAAGATCATTTATCTGTGTTTGATATGTTGCTTAAACTGCAGCAGGTGTAATAGAAGTTTATGGCAACCCAGTTGTTTGGTGACTCACAATAATATTCTGTCTGTTTCTCAGTATCCAAAGGGCCTGGGAAGTACAATACAGGAACTGAATGTAAGCAATGCTGTTTGTGTGATCCCCAAAACCAAGTTCAGTATGGTGTTACCAGAAGTTGAGACTCACTTGAAGAATTTATGTGGAGGAAAGGTCAAGCATATCATTCTTTTTGGTGTTGAAGTAAGTTTTGATGATGTTGTTACATCCTTCCTATGTTTACAGGAACTGTGCAACACCAAAGAAAGAACTTATTGTAGCTTTTTGTGAGAAAAATTATGGTGATGGTGTTGATGTGGACTTGATAAGGTGTTCTCAATCAGGCTTGTTTCAGTGCTTCTGCATTCCTGACAGCTTGCTACGTACAGTTGATTTATATAGTCTACAGAGTTTCAAAGATCGTGTGACCTTTTCTGGGAAAAATGATAAAATTTCTATTTATGCCACTATGTGAAGGGATCTAAAAAGGTTAGACCAGCTTTAGAATAGATCTTTCTGTTGTGAGAAATGTTTGATACAGCTCTCCAGTATTAGTTGTCAGTGATCAGCTGTGCTCCATATTCCTAGATTGCACTGAATCTCTGTACTATCTTCATTCATGCACACATAATGGACATGACCTTCACATCTTTCCAATACAATATTTGCTATAATTATACTGCAAAAGAATTATATACACTAAAGCCTGAGTAGAATAGCTTTTGGAAGTACAGTCTGAAATGAATAGAAATCAGATATTAGCAATCATTTCCACAAACTTAGTGCCATCTGAATTAGTACACTGTATTACTAATCTATTGCAAATACAGGCAGGATGAGAAATTATTACAAATTTTATGCTCTTTGCTACGAATGTAATTCTAGGAGCGAGTCACTTCAACCCCAACTTACATCAACCCAGTTAATTGTATTGGTTTTAACCCAGAGTCAGATAGACCTCTCCAAGGCCAAATCGACCATAAAACCATATCATCTCAACACCAAAAGCTGAATTGGCTCAAGCCCAAATGATGAATATTCACAGCTCTTCGTTTTCTTTCCTCTACAGTTATTTTGTCATTTAGTTTGTATATCTGACTTGCTTTCTATAGCTGACTTCAGTCTGGAAGGCTGACATGTAAACATTTCTCATATAATCTTCTTTTCTTAAGTCTTTTTCAGACAATCATCTGTCTGTTGCCTTGTATAGTTCTAATGGCAATGATGTTGTATGAATTGTAAGATTTTTATGAAACATCAAAATAAATTTGTATGCAGGTACCTCTGGAATAAAGATGCATAAACATTAAAGAGTAAAAATATCCACATGCCTCTATTTGAGTGTTAGACCCTACTAACTGCAGACATGTATCTTCGTCAGACCCATGTGTGCATACAGCAGACAGTGATAGATCTCTTGGCACGGGGCTTTGAGGTCCACGTTATGGCAGATGCTTGCAGTTCACGAAGTCAAATGGATCGAATGTTTGCTCTGGAAGTGAGTGTTTTGATCTTTATCAGATTTCAGGTGTTACATATATAGGCTACACAGTAAACACATGTAGGCTACACACTACACCAATGGTGGGTAAAGTACGGCACATGGGCCACATTTGACCTGCAGATGTCTTTGGGCTGGCCCGTCAAGCCTAGCTTAATTTGATTGAAATTTAGTTAATCAAGTACAGCAGCATTGGAAATTGGCAGTCCGTAACATTCTGACACAAAGTACACAAATAAATAACATGGCTGACATGTCTGATGTAGTTGTTAGAGAGCATTGGGGTGGCTGCATTCAAAGGAAAGGCTGGTTTTAAAGTTTTATTGTGAGCGAATTCAAACAGCTTCACTTTACACAATAAATTTGGTAAGTGAATGCCATTATGTACTCATTTGTTGTCCATTCCATTATCACTAGGTTTTTTTGTGTAGTTACATGGGGTGGGTTTGGTATATTACCGGCCTACCGCATAGCTTATAATTTTGAGACTGGCCTGTAGACAAAACTTTGCCCATCTATGCATTACACAGTATACACATATAGACACACTACACAGTATACACGTAGGCTACACAGTTTATACACATAGGCTACACAGTTTATACATATAGGCTACACAGTATACAACTGAAGAATTGCGGTCTGTGAAAACAGCATGTGTATTTGCCTGTCCTGGAAATGTACCTAATATAACAAGTAGGTTTTTTTTATTGTTGAAACACTAAACAATATTTAACTTTATACACCATTAAGAAAACAAAATGCAGAAGTCGTTTTTATCAGAGAACCCTTCTAACATCTATAGTAATATAGAACAGAAATTCTAAAAGCACTGTTATGAATATCTCTCCGTCCCTTTCACATTTTATAGTTTTGAATTTCTATGTTTCTCTCTGGTTATCTTTATCATTCATTCCCCTAACTGGTACCAGCTGACAACCAGCTGTGCTGCTCCATCAGTACAGGTTGTTGGGGAAGGGGGAGATAGGGAACCTGGATAGATGTAGTGGCTGACAAGATTCACCACTTACACCTGTCGTGAGTATGGTTAAACACCTGAGTGGAATGACCAGTTTATATTCAATATATTTTTTTTCTCTCTCTCTCTACCTTAGCATCAACCATCCTCCAAGGTACTCTGCAGGATCGTGCTGTGTCATGCTAGGCCAAAAACTAGCTTGTGCCGGCATTCATTTTCTCCTTGCTCACTTTCAGCCCAAGGCTCCTTTTTCCTGTATCACAATATTTGCTTCAAACAAGCAACTTTCCACTTTAGGGGAACACCACCTTCTAATTACAGTTTCATCATGCTTTTCTTTTTTTTTTTGACATGGTTTTGATGATTCCAGCGTTTCCGTCATATCGGAGCAACTGTGACTACCAGTGAGGCTGTGCTGCTGCAGCTGGTGGGTGACAAGGACCACCCAAAGTTCAAGGAGATTCAGGCTATCATCAAAATAAGTGCTCCAGAATCAGGACTTGTTTCAAGCTTATGATGCAGCATGTTCAGTGGGATTTAAATGTGGCTCATAATGTACAGGTGTGTAAACTATTTACATGCAAAGCAATTTTGGTCTGTGTGGATTCTAATTTGAAAAGATTTTTTTTAAATTCAGAATTTTTATTAAGTGAAAAATAAAGTATAAATTAAAATTCATGAAAATTATGGTAATCTACTGGTTTATTTTAATTCAGTTTACGTTCTTGTCTTGAGACAGATTTGACTGGTGCAGAAAGCAATTATGTATAGTAGTCGTCGCAGTAAGTTACATGAAGTCTAAAGCAAAGATGTAAGTCACTTGGTTCTAGTTTATTGGATTATTCATGATTTAACTGTACTGTTAACATAGCTGCCAGATTAAATAGTTTAGAAATTTTCATCTTAGCATCATGTTTGTTTAAGAGAAGAAATTTGTCAGTATTGCTGTATACATCTTTTTGTTTGGGTCATATTTTTGTCTATTATAGCATATGAAGATCACATTCTTGATACAAACAGAACAATAGCACTAAATATCAGATTTCTTTTATAAATTCTGTACACAGATATTGTTTTTCTTTTGAGTGTGAGAATGTGAGCTTTCCCAATACCATCATAACCATCATTTGTATCCACAAACCCATGTAAGGCAAAATTTTCCTGTGTTCATTAATTAACATAGGAGGAATGAGAACCCATCACAAAACCTTTTGAATATTACCTATTCAGAGAGGATGGAAGGATATTGTGTTTTACGCCGAACCAGCAACTAGGGCCATATCACACAAAGAAGCCAGGTCTGGTAATAATAATAATGTGTACTTGTAACGTGCAGCATCACAACCAAGATAGATCGCACTCTCTGCGCAGACCAGTAGTGATGAACATAACAGTGATGTTGAGATACACATAGACACACTGAACAACATAAAGATGAAGTACAAGAGTAGAACGTAAAGCAAGGAATGAAAGGATTAGGTACTGTAAATGGTGGAAAGATGTTACCTGATGAGAGAAATGGGGGGTGGCTAATTGCTATTTTCTGCCAAGCCAGCAACTAAGGCTATAACAGGCAAGGCAGCCAGCCCTATAAACAGATGCCACATGCAGAGAAGAACAGCATGCCTGAGAAAAGAGTTGAACCCAAGACTGCCAACCCTCGCTGTATTGGTGACAGGCGCTTACCTTTTGCATCAGACCACTCTACCTAATGAAAGAAAAAAAGATAGGAGAAAATATTGCGAAACGATCTACATCTATACACATGTGGTAGTTTGATACACAATAAAAATGTTGATTGATAACAGATCTCTCCCAGGTAATGTCATTTGTCTTGATTGCAAGATCCTCTTGGGATACAGGATGATTGCGATTATGTGCTTCCAGTTAAATGATATGCTTTTAAATCTAACATTTCAACATGAAATGCACTTCTCACTTTTTTTAACAATAGCTAAACAATCGAAACATTTATGGGGTTTGAAACAGACGTTTACAAAAAATGGTCACGGTAATCAGAGATGTGTCTACCGTGGTGTCTGCAGAGCTCCGTGCAAATCAGAGATCTGTATCTACAGAGCTCTGTGCTAATCACAGATGTGTGTCTGCAGAGCTCTGTGCTAATCACAGATGTGTGTCTGCAGAGCTCTGTGCTAATCAGAGATGTGTGTCTGCAGAGCTCTGTGCTAATCACAGATGTGTGTCTGCAGAGCTCTGTCCTAATCAGAGATGTGTGTCTACGCTAACTCGTAGGGGTGCGCTGTGCAACTCTTTGGCTGGGTTCGCTACTGGTTCCACGAAATATAAATCCTAGTTCTCGTCAATGCTACTTATCTCCCATGTCCCAGTAGGCTCTAATAGGGGAGGCATCAGTGTTTAAACTCAAATATTTTTCATATTTTTATTCTTAAAAGTAAAGAAAGTATAATCATCAATTTAATTGAAAAATTATAAATAGTGTATCTAAATAATATTAAAATATGTAATTATTCTGCTTTTGAAGACTTTATAAAATAACGATTCCTCCTTTACAAAGAAAAACATGGCGTCCGCTGCCCTTATTCCAACAGCATCCATCACAACAAAGACCTTTGGTGATAGACCCAAATCATTCACCTTTGAAGAAAATGGGGAAAGATATTACATTGGCTCAGAGGTAATCCATTTATATTTATGTCTTGTCCGATCCTCAGACATTGGAGTAGGTCTTTGGTTTCGGCTTTATATAATAATAATGTTTGTGATGGCTTCGGTTTGTTCCGTGTTAAAGATTCGGAATCTGCACAGATAAATGTAAAGAGGTGTCATGATGAGAGCTACATTTATTTTAATGGCTGCATAAACATATCACATATGTGCACACACACACACACACGTAACGCATAAATTCTTACACGCTATACTGATATGTACATGAAAATGTGTAAAAGACAGCATCATAATGAATTACCAATAGTACATAAACTAAAGAATGCATTTTTTGTAGAAAGCCTTAATAAGTATATTAGCTGAGCTATTAAACATTTATTGCCAACCATTTCAAACCAATAACCATTTCACTTTTACTCTTTTTAAATTTTTTAAAATTTTGTAATGTTGGGCCGTTAGTTTCTTTTCTAACTTAACAGTAAAAATTCCAATGAAAACAATGACCATTAAGCCTAAGATGCAGCAGACATGTAATGCATAACATAACTTTATAGTATTGTGTGAAATGTCATTTTCACAGGTGGGAAATTATCTCCGCTTATTTCGAGGATCTCTGTATAAGAAGTACCCTTCCATGTGGAGACGTCTCATTACTGTTGACGAAAGAAAAAAGGTTTCAGCAATGGGTATGTTATGTGTCCTTGTCTTCTGCTAATTTTTAAATGACTTTTTATTAACGTGGAGATGTAGTTAATACAAAAGTTATATCAAGGTGTCTTTTAAAATAGTTATTTTTTATTATTAATATTATTTGCACATGTTTTCAGGTTTTGGAATGCATTCTCTAGCAACGAACATCACACTGCTCAAGGCATCAGAGGTAGATGAGATTTTTGAAGGAAATGATGAGAAATATAAGGCAATTTCAATTGGGAGTGATTCATCATTTGCAAGGTAACTGTCTTGATGAAGCTGCAGTAATTTACCTAATCTAATAGTAACATTTCAGATAAAAAATGTAGTTTAGTCCTTGGGTGGAGGGTAGAATTGTTAGTCCTTAGACTTTTTTCTTTCACACAAGATTTTCTACTGTATCAAAAAACAAAATTCACTCATGTGAAACTTTTGCAAATAATATTTGTTATGTGGCTTTCATGCATCTCCTTAAGTAGCACAATGAAGTATTGAATGGAACTTTAAACCAGTGAATAATAAAGAGCTTAGGGAAGCTTTCTATATATGTGATTACTACTTTTGACTTAAAACCAGAAGGGTTAGGGCTGAAAGCTTAGTCTGGTCTGTGACAGAGGAAACTCCATCTGTCCACTGGACAGCAAGGGGGTAGGTGTCTCTCAGGGAAGATATAAAACTGAGAAGAAGGTTTATTTTTCACACACCAAACCCTACGCAAAGTAAACCATAAAAGTTTGAATAAAAATTATGTGTATGCATACAAGTGTTTTGTGTGTGTGTGCACATGTGCAGAGAGACAGAAAAAAGCAAAGATAAGAGAGCTGATACATAGAGCTGATACATAGAGCTCTTGAGAAGCAAACATAATTATAAATCTGAAACATGCATAATGATGAAGTTTGATAATGATGGTAATAATGTGTGCTCTAGCGCAGTTAATCTACATTTTCAGGGACGCCAAGTCAAAAAGGGGAAATAACTGGGTTCCAACCCTTCCTAGCAGTTCTCATCATCTGGATGCTGTTCCTTGCTCAACACACATCAACAGAAACCGTTTGGGAAAACCGAAAATACGAACATTCCCTCTTTGGTGAGTTGTTTATTACTTGATTTGTATTCTTCTAACTTCATATTTGTTTTATACTGTTCCACACCACTGCTTCATAAACATAAGCTAAACTATTTTTAGATTATAGACAATTTTTATTCTTTATTTATTGAATTTCATTTAGATTTTGGTACTGCAAGGATACCAAGTAAATATTTAGAAAGCAAAAAAATTAAAGAGAGAGATAAAGGTTGATGGAATTTCTTCTCTGAGTTTTCAAAGCTCTAGGAATTCATGAAATTTGTGCTTCCTCCTACAAACATGTTAAAAATATTTCCTATTCAAATTAGGACATAAAACTATCCTAAATAATGTATCGTGTATTGCCATGTGAGAAGAGCCTAAAGGAAGGACCAACTGCATTGTGTGAAACAGCTTCTCTTTCTGAGAAGAGTTTAAAGGCAGTGTCAGATGTATCTTATGAATTAGCTTCTCTCTCTGCATGACACTTACATGTGCAGCTTTGATGACACAAATCCTGCGTTGATTCATGAAAATGCTGCTGTGCCGGAAGTGTTGGTGCCTATACGACTGGACATGGAGATTGAAGGACAGAAGCTGCGAGACTGCTTCACCTGGAACAAGAATGGTGTGTTCTTGCAGTATAGTTTCCTTTTGCTCTCTCATGATGCATATCTGTTGTTTGTTTTATGTCAGACATTGACATATATATATATGTTACAGTTCAGTTGTCCTCATAACTTTTGACAAGTATTTTACTGTTTTTCAGAGATGTCCATCACACCAGAGCAGTTTGCTGAAATATTATGTGATGACCTTGACCTCAATCCAATAAACTTCGTGGCAGCCATAGCACAGGCTATTCGTCAGCAAATCGAAGCCCACCCTACTGAGTCCATGTCAGAGGAGCAAGGTCCTGATCAGCGGGTTATACTCAAGGTTTTTGTCTTAACTTTGTCTTAGTCATACATTAAGCTGTGGATGTTAAGTTTGAGACATTTTACTGATCGCATAAAATAGTTCAAGGTGCTGGAGAGTGTTTAAAAGACATTTAAAAGAGGGGATTTTTAATGTGTCACCTGAATTCACTTAAAGCAGTACTTGGTAGATTTGCAAGGTAAGAATGTTTCAGGCACAAGGACTAGTGCATGCAGAGCACATGGAATACTGTGTAATGGAATACAGGGTTTATACAGGAATACATGGAATACAGGCAAAGTGCAGTATTATACAGGGAATGGGGAGTATTGTACAGGGAACATGGAGTGTTATATTGGGAATATGAAGTATTGTAAGGGAATGTGGAGTAATGTGAAAGGAATGTCAAGTCAGAGTGTACCAGCTGCTGATTGAAGTGAGCAGGATGAAGTCGTGAGGCAGGAAGAAGGTAATCAGAAGCACACTGATGGAGACACTTGTAGCAAAGACAGTCCATACAGTAAGTGATAAGTAGCCAGGGAGGAAGTCAAGCAAAAGTGTGACACGATTAGTCTCATGCACCAAAGCACCAGACATTTAGCATCATTCTGACCACACTGAAGGGTGTGGAGGATGGCAATATGGAGGCCAGCAAAAAGGAAGGGACAGCAATCCAGGTGCATGGAGATAAGAGAGAGGACTGGTTTCACAGTGACATCAAGAGTCGGTGATGATTAGTAGTGAAAACAAGTTTTCACCAGAGAGCAGGTGTAGGATTGCATGGAAATGGTGGGAGTTCAGAGTGACTCCTAACACCAGATGGTAAAGGCACTGTCTTCTGCTAATGATCAATGCTTTCAGATCAAGATTTTAATCAGTGAAAACAGTTTTTTGGCAAAGGAGGCTGGATCAAGGAAATATTTTGTCTTGACACTGGTGATGGCATTCTTAACTTGCTTTTTGCTCTCTCAGAAGATCTGGCGATGAGTCTCAAGATGAGACTTCCCTCATCCTTCTTCTACTTGATGCTGCTTTTGTTTGGCTGCTCTGATTTCATCTGAGAACTAATGAGTTGGTAGTCGATTCAGAACAGAGCAGGAAATGGGTGGAGCATGATTCAGAAGCTGGCACACTGCCTTGTCAAAATAAGAGACCATGTCAGATAAAGAGGTATGTGTGAAGTAGCAAAACAGCTTCGTCACCAATCACACTGATATCAATAGCTTTAAGTTGAATGCAAATACTGTCTTAAGCATGAAAACGATTTATCTGTCATGTATTGCATATGTGATGAGACTTATGCCTGGACTGGGCATGCAGTCATGTCACAGATTTGCTGACAGTTGTTTCGTTTTTCTTCTTATCGTGTCATACACGTGTGTGCATCCATGAAATGTTTTGATGCTTTAAAGAAAGGCAATGATGACTGTGTGCAGTTGAACGTTCATGTGGGGAATGTATCACTAGTTGACCAGTTTGAATGGGACATGTCTGAGCCAGACAACAGTCCAGAAGAGTTTGCTACAAAACTATGTGCAGAACTAGGTAATAAAATTTTTGCTCTGGATCTTCCCCAGTTCCTCTTCTGCATCCTAACACACTCATTTCTCTTGCTCTTTCAAACGCAAGTCCTTCCCCATCCCCATTTCTCTCACTCAGCACACATACAATTTACAAATTGTACTTTCAGTATTTTTGGTTTTCCATGAATTAAGGATTAACTATCTTTCCTGTCTGTATTCTCCTGTACAATCTCCATAGATCACTAATTTTTGGCTGCATAATCTGCAGGGTTGGGAGGTGAGTTTGTCACAGCCATTGCCTACAGCATCAGAGGACAGTTAAGTTGGCATCAGCGGACCTATGCCTTCAGGTTTGTGTCCTTGTCGTAGCTTGAGAGGCAGTAACTTATGGTAGTTTTTTTTTTTTTTTTTTTTCTTAAATTGTTCTTACATACTGGCAATAACGATCCGTAGGTTCAGTTTGTTGTTGCAGTTTGGTGGAAGTGACCTCTCCTGTCCATTTGTTTTTAGGGGGAAGGAAGGAGGTTAAGAAAAGCTTTTTTTAATTCTCTGCACATTTTCTGTCTGCAGTGAAGCACCACTGCCAACAGTGGAAGTTGCCATCAGAAATCAGAATGAGGCAGACTCATGGTGCCCATTCCTGGAAACTCTGACTGATGCTGAAATGGAAAAGAAAATTCGTGACCAAGACAGAAATACTAGGTTAGTGCTGCACAGTCCACTCATTATGCAGACTGCTTCAAAACTTCAGTATGAGCTCTTTATGATCAATCTTGTGTACCATTCAAACATGCATCAAATCAATCACTGTTTGTAACCTTTCTCTTGATCCCTTTGTTGATAACTTTTTATCTAACTCTTCTTTATAACTGTCTTTTATCTTACTACACATGCCTTTCAATTTGTTATATGCTAATGACTCTAATCTTGTGCTTGTCCCCTCAAGGATGTGTGTTTTAAGTATTCACAGTGAGATAGGAGTTAATATGGATAAAAGTTTGAAATTAATGCACAGTGTTAATTCTTCCTTTATTTTTCTAATTTTTTTTTTCAGACGAATGCGAAGGCTGGCAAATACAGCACCTACATGGTAGATCAGTTTGGTTTTTTCAAACTTTACCTTGAACAATTCTTTGGAATTATCAATAAATGCTATTCATTAGTAAATACAGTTCTGTTTATTTATGATACCTTTAAAAGTAGACAAGTTTTGACTACAAAGACAGATGAAGCTCAACTATTAAGTATTCCAGATTTTACAAAACCGACAGCGTAATATGAAAACACCATTGAGGATTAGAGGGATCCTATGCTCGCACATCACTGGGTTTGGTTTATTTTATTACTTTGTTCTGCAGTCAGGGTAAAGCAACAACACAAATACAAGACAAGTTAGGGTATTTAATGCAATCAATGCCGCAGTTTGTAGCGCTTCTCCTCCATGCCTGATCACGAAGGAATGCTTAATACAAACGACAATTTCTCATCAAACACAAACATAGCATGCTATACATATACCATAGAATATGCAACATTGTATTACTTTTGCAACGTAACTGTAGATACAAGTTGTGATGCATTATCTGAAGCTCAAAGTAGAGCAGTATGCCCTTTACAGAACAACGAAAAATGTGCTACGTGCAGTATTGGTTTATTGAAACAAGTGGCACATCATGGGTCTTGGTGCTTTGTGTAAACCAGGCAAGAACAGTGTTCCACTAGAACTCAAGTTCAACAAGAACGACCTTTAAGGTGCTATGATTCTTGCAAAGATCTTAGGGTAGGAAAAATACCACCACAGTTAGACATGACATTTTCTAGTTCTCAAGTGATCCACACCTGCCCCATAATGGCAAAGTGAATGTCAGATGATTGAGTCAGCAAAGTTGCTACATAATTATTATACAAATACAGTGCAATGAATGTTTTTTGAAATGGTCGTGTGTTCTTTCTACCTAAGGATTGTTCACAGATTTATCCGTCTTTGAAGACTAGTGAATGTAGACAGAACACATTCTGCTGCTACAAAATTATCACCATCGCCTCTCCATATTGAAGAATTCCACGACAAGTTGCTAATTGTGTAAAACAGTGTCGTATGCCTGTTGCACTCCTCCATATATGTCCAAGACCCGACACTTCATGGAAAGCTGTTGACACAGGGGAAATGAAACCTTTGTTATACAGACATCCAATTGTGGCATGGGATTAGGATATTAATATCAAGCAGGAGCAGTATTCACACCAAGCTAAAGAACTAAAGGTAACAAAATTTTAACTCAACAAAACCTTGGATATGACCCAAGCTTTCGTTAGCTGAATATTGGACTCAAGTCCATAATGCTAAATCTTCAAGTCAGAATTCACAAATATCACAATCACTCTTTTCATAAAACCAGCTGCAAGTGACAATGATTTCAGAACAGATACATCCAACAAAGTATTACCTAAACATTAACAAGAAATATCCTTACTGTGAAATTAGGATTGGATGGCTGTATTTTGAGCTCTGCCAGAACCTTGATGCCATTGGTCAGTTTCAGCGACTGGTACAACATGTCCTGACCTTCCACATTGCGCTTGGCAATAGTGAAGATGTTATTATTGCGCAATTTTTGCGATACAGTGTCTGAAACAAACATGATACCACCATGCATGAACCAAGGCATTCTTTTCTGGAGCATTTAAAACAAATTGGAAAATTACTACACAGACACCAGGTCATCTTAACTGTCATCTCTCCTGTCATTTGGGGCAGTTGATGGCATCATGACTTAAGTGCCCGTCACCATGACAGCGACAACAGGGTGTCACGGGTTGTATTTTGACTCCAACACACCTCTCCCAGGATGTCACATCTGTTTATAGGGCTGATCATCAGTGGTTTTCTCCCCCACATATGTGTATTTTACACTGAGTGTATTTAAAAATCTTTAAGGCTAATTTTGGAGATGTCACTCTACATAAGCTCTTCACCCCTTCAGCGGTTCTCAACCTTTTACTTGTGACACCCCCTGACGAACAAAGGTACGTCCGCGCGCCCCCCTTAGCCAGCAATGTAAGCTAATTTCACTAATACCGGTATAAGAAACTTTTAAAAAGTGACCACCTTCGTGCCCCCCTTGTAAGCATGTTGCACCCCCCTAGGGCGGCACACCCCACCATTTGAGAACCGCGTCCCTAGAGCCTTAGTATTTAAGAATAGCTGAGCACTGCTCACCAGCATTATGCTGAACATCACGTATAGTGTACTGCACTTCGTTGCTGACTGGGATCTCTTTCCAAGAGGCTAGGAATTCTTTCTTGTCCATCTCTCCATCCTCTGTGAAGAAAACATGCATGGGAACTGTGCAGCTGAAGTAAAAGACATCGATGTTGTTCTTCACAGCCACCTGGTATAAAGAGGTAATGCACAAGTCTTCAGCTGAGACATCACACCACTTAGTTGCTTAAACACATTCAGAAGACTGCATAACCTTCATTATCATGTCAGTATGTTGTATATAGGCTGTACACAAATGCTTATATTATTTTGCATAAGACTGTACGCTGTAATCCCAAGTATACTGTTTTCAAGTTGTGAAGTAATAGCAAAGAAGCTATTATACAGTCTGCAGAGACGGAGTCTAACAGTAAGTAGTGCAAAAATCATCCATTTCCAACATCACTAAATTTCATTGGTTCATCAGCTAAACAAAGCTTGCTGAACTTGCCACCATAAGAGGAATGTAAGCCTGCCAACACTTATCAAGTCTTCATGGATCAAGAAAAACAATGGAGCGTCAAACTAATCCTTATAAACAGCAAACTACAGATGAGGCAAGGAAATCTGAAACTCTGATGCTGCCAAAAGAACAAACTAAAACCTGTTAACATATAAGAAATGATGTGATTTTTGGCCTATGTGTCTCCAAGAAAATTTTTATGCAGTAGAGAATAAGCAGACCAAGTATCAAGCACAAAATCCAGTTTTTGTGGTCATCGCACAAAACGCCATCCTACTGAGACAACCACAAATGTCTCAAAACTGATCATTTAGAGTCTCACAACTAGGCAGATAACAAGATCTGTTGTGACAGTTGGAATAACCAGATCTCACTGCTACCTTTGTTTATATTCAAATACCTCTAACTGATAATATCGTGCACAAATGTAGTCCAAAAAAAAAAAACAAAAAAAAAAACTACCTGAAGCATGAGCAAAGGTTCCATCTTCTGCACTTGTCCTGTTGTGTTCAGTTGCAGTGAAGTGCTGGCATTTGAGTTGGGGATCAGTGGGCTTTGAACCTGCAGGGTACCTGCTGGTGTCAGGCCAAAACTGTAAGCGAAAGAGAAACACTATTAAACATTGCTTTGAGACAAGCCGTTCCAAATAAAACTGCTATGCAAACTAATTGTAAGAATGAAGCTTATGTTCACAATTTAGATCTTGGAATCAACCTCCTCCTTTCTAACAGTTCTCAGCTCTCTGCTGAGTATTGTTCTGTCAAAAGTTAATACAACTGATATATTCTCTTGCCAGTTTGATGATTTAGTCTGAAAACAGCCTTTCTGCTCGTCTTTACCTGTTCTTGTTGAACTGTATGGCAAAGCCTGACATGGGCTGCATGGCTCTGTTGGTAAATGTGAGTTCCATGACAATCTGTCCACTGCGTCGGGCAAATGTGCCAGTCACTTCAAGACCCTTGCCTTTTGCTGCTGGAAGCCACACCTAAACAACATTCAAATACTTATTATTGTATAGCTGGAAGCTATACCTAAAAAATATTCATTACAGTTACGCTGCTGCTATTGTTGATAACAGATGAATGATGTATTAAATGGACTAAAGGAAATCTTAAGTGCTACCATGGTTGTATTTAGCTTTAAAATGGGATGAGGACCTATTAAATTGTGAAATAGAATTTTCTGGAGAATAGTCTACAAGGCTGGTACACCCACGGCCTGAGAAGCGAAGATCTGGCCAGGTGTTAACTATTTTAAGTGAATAGTTCTAGTGCAATAATGCAAACTAAGAAAAGATATATCATGGGTAAGACTGACATAAATAGAATATCTCAGGCATCCTGAAATAAATAGGTATGTCTTGGAGAAACTGACCTCAGCTGGGGGAACATAGGACAGTGATGATGCTGAGCCAAAGATATCACCCAGACCTCCAAAGCTATCCATGCCTGCGCCTCCACCACCAAGCTGTGAACATATCAGGATATTATTAGTGCTTTCACGACGCAACATTTCTCTGAAAAAAATGTATGCATCATTAAGTTCTCAGTTTCTAGGCTAGACATATTTAGCATGTCATTGTACAGGAGATTCATGCCTGTATGTGTGGCATCTAAATATATTAGAACGAAGACTTAACACTGGATAGGAGAGAGTCAAGGCTTACCAATGAGTCCAGGCCCTCCCCTAGGAGATCCATGCCTGCACTCTGTACGGGTGTGGACTGTGGCATCTGCTGGTATAGGTGCTGTTGCTGGAAGGGTGTGGGTCCTCCCAGATCCATGTCCAACAGGTCACCAATGAGAGAATCTGCTCCTGGAATGACTGTGGCCTGTGGGGCAGCTGTAACCTGAACTGTCTCTGACAAGACAGGTGCCTCACCCCCAAGATTGTCACTGTCAAAAGGGAGAAAAACATGAGGTCAAACAATGTTCATGTTCATTTCATATAAAAAACTTTTTTAAAAGGAGTACTTCAGCTGATGTCAAAAACGGGTTGATCACTTCACCCCAAGACTATTATCGCCTCACCACCTGAGTCAATCCCAGCCAAGACTATATTATCCCAAATAAGACCACATCATCCAAACACCAAACCCAATGACAGACTGTAGCAAGATACATGCAACAAGTTAAATGAGTACCCAAATAGTGACACCTCTGAATAATACTAATGAAAGTCGATTTATATAGCATATTTCTCAACTGCAGAGTAGGCTCAACGCACACAAAAAAGTCAAAATACAAATTCAGAATAAATAATATATATTCGAATACAGACCAAATATCAGATATTAATAACATTTAAACAGAGATTGTAGACAGAAAAAGAAAGCATTAACAAAACAATATATTTAATGTAAACCTCCATGTGAAAGAATAAATAATGAAAAAAATATTTTAATTAAAAAAACATTGTTTCAGGAAAAAATTTGCCTTTAGGCACCATCGTGAATGTTCTCATCTGGTTGTGTATTGCCGGGTGGCCATTTTTGTTTTGTAAAATGATGGCTGAACTTGTCTGAGTGGCTCTGTTTGAAACAGGCAGCTGAGCTTGAATATGCATGATGTTCAAACAACGTATGGCTCTGATGCTACTAGCTACTTGTGTCATCTGTGATCGATTTGTCTTTTGGGCCTGGGATGATTTGGCTAAAGTGTTGGGATGTTCATGGCTGGGACGATTTCACTCAGGTGGTGAGGGATATGGTCTTGGTGTGAAACGACCAGTGACCTCCAAAACACCCAACATCAAAATGTCAAAACGCAATATGATTTGCCCCAAGCGGTGTTTGTGCAGAGTGTTGCATGACTGCTTGCAAATGATGTTTGTGTTCAGTAATGCAGGCACAAACATAAACAAAGTAAATGCCCACAAGAAACAGAAATCACATACGATTGTGAGCGAGGTGGAAGTGTACGCCTAAGAGATGCCCTGCCCTCCACAAAGGCATTTGGAGGTTTGTGATAAACAGATGCCAGGCTAGAGATGTGACAGATAAGTTCATCCAGCAGGGTGGGTTCTAGCAGGTCTGTCTCTTCCGAGATAAGAGGCTTTTCTGCCAGCACCACCTCTTTTGCTGCTGCTGGGTCAGTTGACAGCAGGCGCCAGTAAATGTAACCTCGGTCACGCAGATCAGGGTTGTCACTATCCTGCATCACACATTTAAAAGGAAACTTCCTGAAACATTCATGATATGATATGATATGAAGGAGACTTATAACGCGCAAAATCCGAATCCTTGGGAAA
>SRHC01000328.1:98844-111079 GCA_004794325.1 Pomacea maculata | reverse complement strand
GCACTGTCACACGCTCCAAAAAAGACACACACTGGAGGCACGGACTGGTCCGTGACACTGTGAGCGAATTTAAACAGCTTCCCCTACAGATAAGGGAACATCAATGTACTCATTTTTACTAGTACTTTTGTCAGTCGCAACGAGAGTTTTTTTTTGGGGGGGGGTATATTATCGGCCTGTGGTAGAGTTCAGAATTTCAAGATCGGCTACGAAAAAAAAAAAATCTTTGCCCAACCTACTTTTCTGGGTATCCTGGTGTCTCGCTGTTCACACAATTCAAACGCCACGTGAAAGAGGAAAGCAAAAAAGAGACGGAGAAATGTTTGTAAATGTTTTTAACAAGGTGACTTGCTCACACAATCTACAGCGAACATTCAACCTTCAAATTAACCAGATATTTTCGGCTGAATTAGATCAACTTTATTCATTTATCATTTTGAGCAGCAACAAGATGATATTCTGTTCTCGTTCAGTCTCACGGGTGCTGGTTGTTGGCAGTTAGTACTTTCCGAGAAGGCCAGCAGTGCCAAGGACGGAGCCTGGTGCAATGAGGCCGGCATCGGCGGCAAGAGCATCACCAATTATGGGAGCACTCAGAACTCCAACGCCCTTGCTCGCAGGCAGGAGCAGAGCTGAGGGCGATACCCCTTCCGTAGACAGGGCCGATGCCAATGCTCTTGCCGATGACGGGAGAAGAGGCAGCAACGGGAGCACTTGGAGCAAAGGAAGCAATGGAAGCAGCGGGCAGACCGTAGCCAGTGCCATTGCCGATGACTGGGACACCGATGCCCTTTCCGTAGATAGGACCAGCGGCCACGCCGAGGGCTTCGCTCATTCCGTAGTAAGGACCAACACCAATGCCAATGCCTTTGCCGACTACGGGAGCAGCGATGCTTCTACCAATAAAAGGTCCAGCGCCGATGACAGGACCAGCGCCGAGGACAGGACCAGCGCCGATGACAGGACCAGCGAGCCCAATGCCATTGCCAAGGACCGTGTCTGCCAAGCCGCCGTACATCAGATCACAAGCCATGGCGCTGGCCACGAGGGATGCGAACACCAATAAAAGTGCCTGCAACACATCAGGTAAGACAAGATGATCCTTAAAAATAAAAATAAAGTATTCCTTGTTCCCAAGCAGATAACACATATGATAAAGATAATGAAGCCAAGATGAGCGATTCTGAAGCTTTAGACGATCTAGAGAAATTGTATCATCTTGAACTTGCCAAATATTTGTTATTTTTAACTAATTGGTAAAGGGAAGCATTCAAATTCCTCCTTCTTATGTGTCCCTGATGTCTTTTGTAGACTTACATGAGTGAGAGAAGATTAAAGTATGTTAGAATCGTACAAAAGTCTGAACTTTTAGAATGTTTATATCGCTGGTCCGAAAAAAGTTTTTACATGGAAATTCTACCTGCGTTTGCTCAGTGGGTTTTTTCAGTATATTTTTGATAACATCGGCTGATGTTTGTCTCTCAGTGAAGTTTCGGAACCTGCATGTTAATTCTTGGTAGAGTGGTTTTGCATGTTTTGTTCAAACATTATTCCAACTATAGCCTTAAACTTCTGCTCTTATCCATCCTTACTTAGCCGAATATTCGATATTCTTGCTCTTTAATCGTTGGTTCGAGAACCTACAGAAAGATGCACTGCAGCACATATCTTAGTGGACTGAGAGCTCCGTGACATTTAAATTTTGGGTGCGGTTCCTTGACTACCAATATCTTGCAATCAAACTGGTTTACAAACGAAATTTGTTTGCACTTTACTGTCAAATAATGAAATCCAACGAAGTTACGGCATGAAAATCACATTTGTTAAAGGAACGTGGCTGGTTTCAATGAGTTCATTTCAATCTGCCTCTTGACTTTTTTTGTGCGCAGTGTAATTACAAGAAGTTTTGAGAACAGTTTAGACAAAGGTCTATTACATCAACAAGTAAGACAGGCTTGCTGATGGCGAGACTTGATCACGTGCTGTCAAAAGAAGCAGCCATGACAGGTACTCACCATTGTTCCTGTTGCTGATGGGGTGTACTGCTTCCTTGAGAGTAAGATGATCAGAAAGTGTTTGAACTCGAGAGTATTGTCCTTTATATAGCTGGCAACTAGGCAATCAATCGCAAATTATGGATGTAAATGTTAATCAGGTGTTTTATCCAACTACAAACTGGCTGTCGTTGCATGTTTTCATCGTCGCCACATATCTCAAATAAGGGTTTTAATAGGCACCAAGGTGATGCAAAGCAGGTGCAATTTTCTTTTCAGGTTTGGCCGTGTGAGCTCGCACTTGCAGCAAGTCATGGGAGGAGGACGTTTACAGGTGTTGCAGACTCTCATCCTCGGATCGTTCCGTTCCAATCGAAAAACAAACAAAAAACAAAAACTTTACTGTTCAACAAAATTGGTGTGTGTGTATGTGTGTAATACCTTGTCTAATAACCTGTGTAAGTGCCCTAACCGCTATGTAATATCTATGTAATGCCGTTACGCTCTCTCAAAGGCTCCGTAGTTTATTTGTAATGCTAGTCCTTTGTCACACCCTTCATTTTGCAATATCATGTTACTCTCAGATTTTGTTCTTGTTATTGGGTTCCTCTGTGTTTTCTGTATTGGATTTTATTCTTCGTTTATTACGACTGTTGATTTTTTTATAGTCCATATGCTATTTGTTTGTTTTCCTGTTCCTTATATGCTGTCCATGTTTCGTTCTTGTTCTTGAGCACTAAGAGGTTGCTCCTTCAGGTGTGAGTATGCGCTTTACAAATTTTGCATTTATTATTATTATTCGTATTAGTAGTATTAGTAGTGGTAGTGATGGCTGAGTGGTCTTTCTATCTACTAGACTCGCAACAATGGTATGACTACTAAATACTCTTAATTACAGTCCGCACGTAATTGATAGTAAACCCTACAACAATAGAATGTTTGCACAATACTTTTACCCAATAAACATGTGCATAATATGTGTATATAATCCACTCACTCGCAAACGATAACAAATACCACCAATAACAAGACTGTGAGGAACGAATGTCTACACCAGCTGAGCTGAGATCTTACAATGGATGGATAATCGGAAAATCAGAGAATAGCTACTTCTTGAGCCCCCACTGTGTTACAATGTTTTACTCTTTGTTCAAAAGCGAGACAATGGACCTGGGCAACTGGACACCTAGGTAAAATTTATTTGTCCAACTCTAGCCATTCTAAAGTACCATTTTATCGGAATCTCATTATTTATTTTATCTGAAGCTGCTTCGCTAACAATCCCTAGCATAGGAATACAAACCACCAACCATGTGTTTGTAGAGCGACGGATGGCTTTGCCTGCTCGGAAGACGGTTCAGTCTCTACTTTTCACACCCCACTACGAAAATGTTCTTAATTTTAAACACATTCGATGCAATTAAGCTCTTTATTTTTTTTACAGGATATATACAACTTGCGTGGTTTGTCTCCTCCTTATCATTTCCCCTGTGGCAACCCCACATGGACCCTGTGGGCCACAACAAGTTACAGGCCACCCTTCCCTGTCTTCCTCCCCACCTGTTACTATATGTTCTGTGTGACGGGAGGAGGTAGAACTCAGTAGACTGAGGATGGGACCCCCTATGCCACCCAGTCTCACCTTCTACAAGCTGAATCCCCACCAGCTTCTCCTTGGTGCCAGGGAATATTTACTGTCGTACATGTTACAATTAATTGTCCTGGTCTCCAGAGTATCTACCAGCAACTTAATGTAGCAGGCTCTTTGTTTTTTCTCGTTTAGGTCCATCCCATCGGCGACTATTTTTCCCAATTTTAAAGCGGATAGGGCTTTACAATCAGATTTTATGGTTTTTGTGTTGTAGATTCCGGTTTAATGTTCTGGCTTATTGGTGATTTTTTAGGCCACAAGAACCCTTTTTAACAAATTAGCTATTCTTCTATATTTTTCTTGTTTCTTCTTTTGGCTTTTATTGTAAAGGGTGTACTTATTTCACCTGGGGATTTTCTTTATTACCCTTTTAAAGTAGCATCACCTTCTCTTGTCGTGATATAGCTTTAGTTGCTAGCACGGTGTAATTCACATCCAACTAACCAGCCTCCTCATCCCTTCACACCACAAGATGAGGCTAATTTGCTGGCATCTGCCATCGCTCACCTTTCTTCCTCAATCCACCATTGTCCTGACATTCAGCTCCTGAAGTATACTCGGCAATCGTCTACCTGTGACCTTCCGATGGTTCTTAACAGTCTGATTTACCTTTCTCTCTTACTAGACTGCCTCAAGTACTTCCGAAGTTCAAAGTCTCTGTACCTTACTAGCTGTTACCTCATCTGTTACTAGTCTCTTACATCTTTCTTTAATTTCTTAGGAAGAAAGGGAGTCCTTTTAAATGTCTCGGACCAGTCTGTTAGGAACAGGGGGTTGTTGCCCCTGTCTTTTGTCAGAGATTATTGCCCTTAACTCTATCAGAGTGTTTTTGGTTGCGTCGTGTTTAACGTCAGAACACGACGTCATTTTATGACGTAATTTTGGGTTTGGAAGAGATTGAAAATTATATGGAAGAAAGCAGACGGCCGTGAGCAGGGAAGAGAGGCGGACTGAAAGTGTGTGTGGTGTTCGCTTCGGATATTGTGTGGATCGATCCCTGCGGATTTGTCTGTGGTGCCAGCTTTGGATCATGTGTTGATCCCCAGGAGTTTATTTGTGGTGCCAGCTTTGGGTCATGTGTTGACTTCAGCCAATATATTCTGAGTCGTCTGTTAGGTGTCTGCTGAATCAGCACCTATTATTAGTAAGATTCGGAACGTGTACGTGGTTTCCTCTGAACGTTTGTGTGTGTGGATATTAGTCAAGTGAGGGCAAGACTGCACCACTGTTGGACAAGGGGCAGAGAGGATTTTATTTAGACGTTACAATTGTGGATGTGAGTAACTAAGACTCTAATGAATTATTCAGAAATATACGACAGTTCGTAGTATATTGGAATGGACATGTGTATGTCGTCTTGGTGACATTAAAAGAACTGCTGGACTTGCAGGTCGCTGCGTGGACGAAGACCTACGGACTTTGTATATATTTAGTTAATGTTGATTGATTTCAAGTTATTTTTGTTCCCACGACAAATCTTTGTGATATATATTTGAAGGAACACGCAAGGGGACGCGTGCATGTTGTGAGTGAAAGTGAGATTAAAAAAAAAAAAAACAGCGTCTCTGACACCCTTTTAAAGTAACATTACCTTCTCTTGTCGTGATATAGCTTTAGTTGCTAGCACGGTGTAATTCACATCCAACTAAGCAGCCTCCTCATCCCTTCACACCACAAGATGAGGCTAATTTGCTGGCATCTGACATTGCTCACCTTTCTTCTTCAATCCGCCATTGTCCTGACATTCAGCTCCCGAAGTATACTCGGCAATCGTCTACCTGTGACCTTCCGATAGCTCATAACAGTCTGATTTATCTTTCTCTCTTACTGGACTGCCTCAAGTACTTTCGAAGTTCAAAGTCTCTGTACCTTACTAGCTGTTAACTCATCTTTTACTAGTCTCTGACATCTTTCTTTAATTTCTTAGGAAGAGAGGGAGTCCTTTCTTTTCCTTCCTCGTGGGTGTTGAGATGCCCATTCAAAACTTGGAAAAGATCCGTCTGATCCAAATTGTTGTCACCCTATAGTTCTTACTACTTGTCTTTGCTAGACTTATGAACGCAAGCTGAATTCCAGTCTCACCTGGCGGCTTGAGTTTCCTTTTGATATTGTTTATTTTCCCCCCGTTTTTTAGACCCCATTTTTAATGTTTGTATTACTATATTTTGGGGTTTTCTCGACATTTTATAAATGCAATCTTTTCTCTCTGCTTCCCTCGCTCACCATGACACAGCCATATTTTTTGAAACTGCGTTAAACAAAAAGAAAATAATCCACACGTGCTCATATCGGCTCCACACTTCTCTATCGGTTTAGAAACGCGTTTGTTCCATGCGCGAAGAAATCAAGAAGTCCGTGCTTTAAACTGGATGAACTAATAGATGAGATGAGTAGCATCCAGTCCAGGATGGGCAAAGTACAACCCGTCTTTGGACCGGCCCGTCACTCATATGAAGTTAACTGGTTTCAATAATTTTTTTCTTACATTTAACTTTGGTTAATTTGGTTGAAAGATATTTTTTTAATACGACTGAAAGTGTGGAGTCATCAATCCGTAACATTCTAACAGAACAAGTTAAAAATAATAAATAACGCGTCTTTAGTTTCTGATGGAGTTGTGAGATATCTTCGGCGTTGACTGCCTTCAAAGGAAAGACAGTTTAAATTTTTACTGTGAGCGAATTTAAACAGCTTCCCCTACCGGTTAGTGAACATCATCATGTATGCATTTTTACTAGATCTTTTGTCAGTCGAATCGAGAGTTTTGGGGTATCTTACCGGCCTGTCGGAGACTTCATAATTTCAAAATCAGCCACGAAAAGTAATCTTTGCCGGACCCACTTCTACTTGATATCCTGGTGTCTCGATGTTCACATAATTCAAACGCCACGTGAAAGTGGAAAGCAAAATAGAGAGGGAGAAAGGTATATGTTTTTAACAAGGTGTTATCTCACACAATCTACAAAGCACATTCAACCATCAAATTAACCAGATATTTTCGACTGAATTAGATAAACTTTATTCCTTTATTATTTTGAGCAGCAACAAGGTGACATGCTGTTCTCGTTCAGTCTCGCGGGTGCTGGTTGTTGGTAGTTAGTACTTTCCGAGACCAGCTGCGCCAAGACCGTAGGCTGGTGCAATGAGGCCGGCATCAGCAGCAAGACCATCACCGATGATGGGAGCACCCAGAAGTCCATTGCCCTTGCTCAAGACAGGAGCAGCGCCGAGGGCGATACCCCTTCCGTAGACAGGACCGATGCCAATGCTCTTGCCGATGACTGGAGCAGCGGCAGCAACAGGAGCAATTGGAGCAATGGAAGCAATGGGCAGACCGTAGCCAATGCCATTACCGATGACTGGGACACTGATGCCATTTCCGTAGATAGGACCAGCGGCCACGCCGAGGGAGGCGCTCCTTCCGTAGTAAGGACCAACACCAATGCCAATGCCCTTGCCGACTACGGGAGCAGCGATGCCGTTACCGATGACAGGACCAGCGAGCCCAATGCCATTGCCAAGGACAGAGTCTGCCAAGCCGCCGTACAGCAGATCACCAGCCATGGCGCTTGCCACGAGGGATGCGAACACCAACAGAAGTGCCTGCATTACATCAGGTAAGAAAGATGGTCCGTAAATGTAAAAATAACAAATTTCTTGTTCCCGTGCAGATAAGACATATGATAAAATGATGAAGCCAAGATGAGCGATTCCGAAGCTTTAGACGATCTTGAGAAATTGTATTATTTTGAACTTGTGAATTATTTTTTATTTTAAACTAATTGGTAAAGGGAAGATTCAAGTTCCTCCTTCTTATGTGTCCCTGATGTCTTTTGTAGATTTACATAAGTGAAAGCAGATTAAAGTGTGTTAGAATCGTGCAAAAGTCTGAACTTTTAGAATGTTTATATCGCTGGTCCGAAAAAAGTTTTTACATCGAAATTCTACCTGCGTTTGCTCAGTGGGGTTTTTCAGTATATTTTTGATAACATCGGCTGCTGTTTGTCTCTCAGTGAAGTTTCGGAACTTGCATGTTAATTCTTGGTAGAGTGGTTTTGCATGTTTTGTACAAACATTATTCCAACTATAGCCTTAAACTTCTGCTCTTATCCATCCTTACTTAGCCGAATATTCGATATTCTTGCTCTTTAATCGTTGGTTCGAGAACCTACAGAAAGATGCACCGCAGCACATATCTTAGTGGACTGAGAGCTCCGTGACATTTAAATTTTGTGTGGGGTTCTTTGACTACCAATATCTTGCAATCAAACTGGTTTACAAATGAAGTTTCTTTGCACATTACTGTCAAATGATGAATTTCGACGATGTTACAGCGTGAAAATCACATTTGTTACAAGTACGTGGCTGGTTCCAGTGAGTTTTTTTACATCTGCCTCTTGACATTTTTTGTGGGTAGTGTAATTAAAGAAGTTTTGAGAACAACTAGACAATGGTCTACCCGAACTCTAGTCTAAGGCGGTAAGGGGACGATGTGGTTTAAGGGTAGCATTATTTGTCCCTTTTGTTTGTTTGGGGTTTTTTTGTTGTGGTTTAGTCTTGTTGCTATTGGAGACTTGATTATAGCATGGGTTTGATAAGTCATGGCAAATTTGTATTAAAATAGAAACAACCAAGTCATCGCTTCAAGAAAAAAAATCCAAAAGAAGCAGCCATGACAGGTACTCACCATTGTTCCTGTTGCTGATGGGGTGTACTGCTTCCTTGAGAGTAAGATGATCAGAAGATGTTTGAAGTCGAGAGTGTTGTCCAATATATAGCTGGCAACTAGGCAATCAATCGCAAATTATGGGTGTAAATGCTAATCAGGTGTTTTATCCAACTACAAACTGGCTGTCGTTGCATGTTTTCATCGTCGCCACATATCTCAAATAAGGGTTTTAATAGGCACCAAGGTGATGCAAAGCAGGTGCAACTTTCTTTTCAGATTTGGCCGTGTGAGCTCGAACTTGCAGCAAGTCATGGGAGGAGGACTTTTACAGGTGTTGCAGACTCTCATCCTCGGATCGTTCCGTTCCAATCGAAAAATAAACAAAAAACAAAAACTTTTCTTTTCAACAAAATTGGTGTGTGTGTATGTGTGTGTAATACCTTGTCTAATAACTTGTGTAAGTGCCCTAACCGCTATGTAACATCTATGTAATGCCATTACGCTCCCTCAAACGCTCCGTAGTTTATTTGTAATGCTAGTCCTTTGTCACACCCTTCATTTTGCAATATCATGTTACTCTCAGCTCTTGTCTTGTTATGTGGTTCCTCTGTGTTTTCTGTATTTGATTTTATTCTTCGTTTATTACGGCGGTTGATTTTTTTTTATAGTCCATATGTTATTTGTTTGTTTTCCTGTTATTTGTATGCTGTCCATGTTTCGTTCTTGTTCTTAAGCACTAAGACGTTGCTCCTTCAGGTGTGAGTATGCGCTTTACAAATGTTGCATTTATTATTATTATTATTCGTATTAGTAGTATTAGTAGTAGTAGTAATGGCTGAGTGGTCTTTCTATCTACTAGACTCGCAACAATGGTAAGACTACTAAATACTCTTAATTACAGTCCGCACGTAATTGATAATAAACCCTACAACAATAGAATGTTTGCACAATACTTTTACCCAATAAACATGTGCATAATATGTGTATATAATCCACTCACTCGCAAACGATAACCAATAGCACCAATAACAAGACTGTGAGGAACGAATGTCTACACCAGCTGAGCTGATATCTTACAATGGATGGATAATCGGAAAATCAGAGAATAGCTACTTCAAGAGCTCCACTGTGTTACAATGTTTTACTTTTTGTTCAAAAGCGAGACAATGGACCTGGGCAACTGGACACCTAGGTAAATTTATTTGTATAGATAATTTATTTGTCCAACTCTAGCCACTCTAAAGTGCCATTTTATTGGAATCTCGATATTTCTTTTATCTGAAGCTGCTTCGCTAACAATCCTTAGGATAGGAATACAAACCACCAACCATGTGTTTGTAGAGTGTCGGGTGGTTTTGCCTGCTTGTAAGACGGTTCAATACCTACTTTTCACACCCCATAACAAAAATGTTCTTAATTTTAAACGCAGTCAATGCAATTAAGCTCTTTATTTTTTTTACAGGATATATAAAACTTGCGTGGTTTGTCCCCTGTGGCAACCCCACATGGACCCTGTGGGCCACAACAAGCTACAGGCCACCCTTCCCTGAGGATGGGACCCACCTATGCCACCCAGTCTCACCTTCTACAAGCTGAATCCCCACCAGCTTCTCCTTGGTACCAGGGAATGTTTACTGTCCTACATGTTACAATTAATTGTTTTTGTCTCAAGAGTATCTGCCAGCAACTTTATGCAGCAGGCTCTTTTTTTTCTTGTTTAGGTCCATCCCATCGGCGGCTATTTTTCTCAATTTTAAAGCGGATAGGGCTTTACAATCATAATTTATGGTCTTTGTGTTCAAGATTCTGGTTTATTGTTCTGGCTTATTGGCGGTTTTTTAGGCCACAGCAATCCTTTTTAACATTTTACCTGCTCTTCTATATTTTTCTTGTTTCTTCTTCTGGCTTTTATTGTAAAGGGTATTCTTGTTTCACCTGGGGATTTTCTTTATTACCCTTTAAATGTAGCATCACCTTCTCTTGTCATGATATAGCTTTAGTTGCTAGCACGGTGTAATTCACATCCAACTAACCAGCCTCCTCATCCCTTCACACCACAAGATGAGGCTAATTTGCCGGCATCTGCCATCGCTCACCTTTCTTCCTCAATCCGCCATTGTCCTGACATTCAGCTCCTGAAGTATACTCGGCAATCGTCTACCTGTGACCTTCGGATGGTCCTAACAGTCTGATTTACCTTTCTCTCTGAACTGCATCAAGTACTTCCGAAGTTCAAAGTCTCTGCACCTTATAAGCTGTTAACTCATCTTTTACTAGTCTCTTACATCTTTCTTTAATTTGTTTGGAAGAGAGGGAGTCCTTTTCTTTTCCTTCCTCGTGGGAGTTGAGATGCCCATCCAAAACGTGGAAAAGATGCGTCTGATCCAAATTGTTGTCACCCTATAGTTCTTACTATTTGTCTACTAGACTTATGAACGCATGCTGAATTCCTGTCTCACCTAGCGGCTTGAGTTTCCTTTTGATATTTTTTATTTTTCTCCCTTTTTTAGATCCATTTTTAGTGTTTGTATTACTATATTTTGGGGGTTTTCGTCATTTATAAATGCAATCTTTTCTCTGTTTCCCTCGCTCGCCATGATACACCAATATTTTTTGAAACTGTGTAAAACAAAAAGAAAATAATCCACACGTGCTCATGTCTACTCCACACTTTTGTGTCGTTTTAAAAACACATGCGCGTGTGTTTGTTCCGTGCGTGAAGAATTTAAGAAGTCCGTGCTTTCAACTGGATGAACTAATAGGTGAGTAGCATCCAGTCCAGGATGGACAAAAGTACAGCACGGGGGCCGCATGCGACCCGTGAACGTCTTTGGAGTGGCCCGTCATTCATATGAAGTGTACTGGTTTCGATAATTTTGTTCCTTTAACTTTGGTTAATTTGCTTGAAAGATAATTTATTAAATATGACTTATTGTGAGGAATCATTAGTCCAGCGGTTCTCAACCTGTGGGGCGCGACCCCCTGGGGGGTCGCGACGTGCCTACAAGGGGGTCACGAAGGTGGTCCCTTTTTAAAAGTTTCTTATACGGTATTAGTGAAATTAGCTTAGATTGTGTAACCGAGTGGTGAGGGCGATCACACTCCAAATCTCTTCTCCCTATTCAAGTACTTTCTCTCGGCATGCAGTGACTTCTCACTTCCAAAACTCAAAACACAATCCCCCTCTCAACAATTATGCCTCCAATCTCCCTCCTCTCGCCTTTTGCCCTCTCTCTCCCCCAATCTCTCATCGCTGACTCCCCACTCCCTCTCCAGTCACACCTTTCTCTTTTTTTAAAAAAAACATCTAAAAGGCAGTCATTCAGGAAACGTCCATCATTCACACCCTTTCGCCCTCGAACGTGCTCAGTCCTAGTACTCTATAGGTCCCTGACAGAAGGCCATGACCAGACAGTGCGGGGTGGGGGCTTAAGAACGACCGATGACTGCTGCTAATGGCATATTTATCGGACATATTTGAGAAGCTGAACGTTGTGAATACTTCTCTACAAGGGAAAGACACCACCATATTACAAACAACCAGGGATGGGCAAGCTACTTTTAATTTGTAGCCGGCTAGGCTACAGCTACTTTTGTTCAAAATGTAGCCGGCTACACTACAGCTACAATTTTGCAAAAAGTAGCCAGCTACTTTGGGCTACTTTTAAAATGTAGCCAGCTTCTTTTGGCTACTTTTAAAAGCGTGATGTTATAACAAGTTAGCTGTAGCCAGCTGGCTGTAGCAACATACACAAACATCAAACATACACACAAAACACTATTACTTGCTTTACAAAGTTTTTATTATAATAATGAAACGGAGAACTGCGATATACCGACAATTTTATTTAGTGAATCCATAAATGCTTTCATTCATTCCTTGCCCCCTTCCTCCCCCGGCCTTTTTCACACAATAAGTAC
>SRHC01000328.1:80423-97820 GCA_004794325.1 Pomacea maculata | reverse complement strand
CATATAAGGAAGTTTCCGACCCTTTGTGTCGTCTAGAAAAGAGCTTGTATCATAGCTTGGGGCCTTCTAAGGGTTTTGACTCAGCCTTTGTTTGAAAATTCATGTCATGACCTTTCGACCGATATACGATGTGACACAGTTGCCCACGTGGCGAGGTGTGTTGCTATGTCTCAAACATTCTCTATTCTCGCTAATTCTGCGCTCGGGAAAAGTAAATAGGATAGAAGTAGATGTTTTCATTGACAAAATAGACATATTTCTAGATTATTCTATGAAAAACCACTTGGCGAGTGAATAGAAACAAAATATGAACTTTGACAGTATGAAGTAATCTGAAAATGGCCAAAATGTAAAATTTTTGACAATTTTTCGACCGGTGTCTGGCCTTAAGTTGTTAAAGCCTGATTTTATTTTCATTGTCAATGAAGTGTCTGTCTTCTAACTCTTGTTTCTTTCTATTCTCTAACACGATTTGTCAGATTGTTATGCAACAACAAGAACAACAACACAACAAGCCAAAAAAACCAACAAAACAAAATAACAATTAACAACAACAACAACAACAAAAATCAAATACAGCAGAAAAAAAACACACATCTATAGTAGACTTAGTTCCTGTCACATTGGAACGACGAACGGTCAAGTTACGCAAAAGTTCGCTGAGCAACAGAGGTTAAAATAAAAGATGTCATAGTCAAATGAACTGTGTCCATCGCGAAATATCCACGGCGAACGGGAATAGAAACCATCCACACGAATCAAAGGGGCACTACAAACCAAACGTACGTAGGAAGAAAAATAAAATCACATGCCAACAAGGTCCAACAAAAAGACGCCAGATAAGACATAGGAGAGAACGCATCCGCCTCAAAGAAGTCGAAGGGACATACCTCTATTATGTATTTAAATAAACATATTTTTTAAATAGCGTGTAAAAAATAATAGTTTATTGTATAGAAACCAAATGACTTAAAATTTACGAAATTAAAGTATAAATATACCTAATTTGCACATTTTTGTATACAAGTAAACGACTGCAATGGCCCCTTGCATTTCGGTGGAATGACCACATTGCTTGATAAGGCTGACGCAGTCTCGAAGACTGTCTATGTCCTTGCTATTGACAGAAGAAATAGAGGAACATGGTTGACACAAAAAGCGAGTTATCCGGCGTAAGAAGGATATGAAACAAACCAGAATTTGGAAGTAAAACTTTCAAATCGGAAACTGAATTTACTTTGATGCACAATATAAGTATCTGTCAAGATCTGGTGAATAGTCGGTAAATATTACTTTCAGGAGACTAAAAACAGTAACAATAAACCAAATATACATAGTGCTAGAAAAGCAATGACCAGATTGGTAACATGTCTGAAGAATTCCTTACCATGACTTGGTGATGGACTGTGAAGTAGGAGGTTTTACCCATTCCGTATCAGTGATGCAACGGCATTGCTTGACCTTAGTGCCACAACGTCCTCCTGAAAATTGAGTTTAAGCTGTCTGAGAAAGAATAAAAAAGTAACAGAAGAACTGATGGCTCTAAATGGCTGTGTTTATGTGTTGTGTTGTCTCTTTCACTCGTCAGTATCACAACAATGACACTCCTTTCATCCATTACTTTGTCTGTCGGTCCATGTACGCTCACTTCCAGCCATGATAAGAGGACGATGACGAAACGTATATAAAATAATATCAAGAAGTTTGGTGGGCTTACAGATGACAACTAGATTTTAGGTTGTAAACGATATGTATGCATAGTTACATATATCTATTCTATTATCTTAACTTCTTCTTTCTTAAAATCATCTTACTTAGATATAAATCTACAGCTGTTACAATACATTGCAATTCCCCAATCTTTCCATTTTAATGAATTTTAAATGTATACAATCCAGTACATGTATACTCAGAAAGGATGAAGAGAGATTGAGTGATTAGCACTCTCCTGTATCAATCATTGTTATTTATCTTGTGTGCTTGCTAAAGCGTTTGATGAACATGAGATCTTGCCCTATCTTTGGAGTGTAGTTTATGTTTCTAACAAAACTGAATCGCTCTACACCCACGTGATATTGTCACCAGAGACCTTTAATACGATCTTGTCAGCTGTTCACAAAATTAAAAACAGGAAATGAGGATTAAAACAAATATAGAACAGAAGGACCCTAAAAATCTTCAATAGGATTTCTATGACAACAATTACCTTGCCAACACTTCATGTTATCCTCTTCAATACGTTGTAATTCGCTGCTGATTTCCACATCATTGTAACATGAAAACTCGGTGTTCTTCAAACAGTTCTGAAAGTTCTGGTACAAGCTGTTGACACAATTCTTTTATAATCTCCAAAATGTAACAAAACCCAAAATTGTAAGCTTTAAATCAAAGGACAGCAAAAGGTGACCTTATACATATGAAGTATTTGATGTTCCCCATCAACGCAGGCTTTTGTCTTTTGTTCTTTATGCAATAACTGCGCAATGTGCATCCCCCACTAACCACAACAGTGAGGGGTGAAGAGTGAGAGCCAGAGGCCTATAAATAGAAGAAAATAGAAGAAGAAAGGGGTGTAGACAATGGTACAGAGGGTGGATAACTGTCCCATAGACTTTTAGCCGTAAAGACGATTGGTTCACCATGTCTCTTCATTTGTATTTTCGCTTGTATGTTCCATTTCCTTAAAAATCGGCAATTCGCTGCTCGATGGAAGATTTTTGGTGGCTATCTAGGAAACATTAATACATTAAAAAGACAGAAATAAAACAAAAAATGTTGGACGGAAAGCAGTAAAAGGAACTAGACAGAAGAGAGGAAAGAAAAATGGTTCCAACCAGAAACTAAAACAATTACTCACTTGCATTCGTTTTCTTGATGGATGATGATTTCGCATTCGCTTCTATTATCTGATGACGACCCAGCTATCAACGAATCTGAGACTGGCCTTAAAATATTCTTGCAAGTATTTAAAATAGCTGTGCAGTTTGTTCCTGAAACTGGCAATAGGAGTTGAGATTTTTTCTTTGCATTGCAACTTACAAATTCGAAACAAATCTGGTTGTAACAAAATTCTCCATCCGTGTATGTCCAGTGTATCTTCATTAATGTAAAGTTTCATGTGACAAAGCAGAATCACGAACACTTTGCCGTATGACCAATAAATCGACATCTTGTCAAAACACTAGAGGTTGTTTTTTAAGCATTAATAATAAAGAGTTAAATACTATAACATGTTGCAGTTTGTGTAAAATTAAAAAACATACCACTTTTTAGGAAGACAAGCAAAAGTCCCGCTAGCACAAAGCTGTTCTTCGCCATCCTGACCACGAAGAGAAGATAACTCGACAGCCGTCTGACAGCAGAATGTCGTATGGGAAAGCACACGAGTGTTTATACAGATGAGGGATTGGCTATTAATGTAAACTTCCATAATGCATATTAAACACGAAGATCTCTTGTAATATTGCCTGGGAGAGCGATGGAAATTCTGCCCAATCATTATCCGTCCTTCCGGTTTTGCTATACACCGGTTACGTATTTTGCTGTGGAAAAAACCGTGAGTTGATGGTCAACAAATCGTAATTCTATATCCCTTTGCTGGGACCTTTCTATTACTTTAAATTTGCTTTCGTTTCATATGATTAAAAATGTGTCTATATTTGTCCGGTTATTAAGAGTCTATAAGCATTTTACGTGCAGACAACTCACGTTTACCAAATATGGATTCACCGGAAACGGTGCAATGCTCTTAAACTAAGCAGACTTTCGAAAATTTAATCCTGTCCCTTTCTCAGGTCGTATGTCAGTAAAATATATAATGTGTAAACGATCTAATCCGCTGATGATAATGCTTCAATCCGTAAAAGTATTACAATATCAGAACAGAATAGGAAGCAGGTGCTCATGTTGACATTAAGTGGTGAAACAAATTATCCATCTTGATCGATACTAATGAGATTAATCAACGTGCTGACAGGAAATTTAGTTGTCGCCAAGGAAACATTTTAGCTGTGAGGAGCGGGTTGAACACACGTACTGACGCTTCAGCGTTTTATGATAACGTGAAAAAATAACTAAATTTGTGTAAGTCCAATTTTAAATGTTGTTGCACAGATGCCAGACCTGCTCCATTGGCTGTCAACAATTGGCTTTAGCCGTCACTTTAACAGTAACAACGACATCGATTCCATTAGATTTCTTATGTCAGTGTTGACTGTTTGTGTGCAGGATGGAGGGGAAGAGATGGTACTTTGTAAACTACTTCCTTGTACAGAGCTCAGCGAAGTAACTTGAAAAATAAAATCCTCTCTAGACATCAAAGTTCATTTCGCAGAAATATGCGCCTAATTATATCTATAATGTAGCATTGTCGTAAACTTTACAATGTTATGCAAACATCTCGTTTCTTTGCTTGTGTATTTGTTTGTTTGTTTGTTTGTTTTGCAACCTTAATACTCTGCACACGAAAAATAAAATCCGAGATCAATCACACTATAAACTTAACTTTATAATTGTCATTATACAGTTTATTTCACTTTTCAAATAATTTATAAGTATTTTCGTTTTAGATGAAGAGAGCAGGTTTTATATTATTACGTCACTGCTGACAACGGTCTGATCATTATTTAATAAAATCACAAATGTTATTGGCTGGTACTAGAAAGTTCTGTATGGTCTGGATAGACAATAATTTGCCTTAGTATAGTGGCTTTACTGGTTGACGGCTCTGTAATTGTTGTCCTGTCTAGGATTTGCTTTCTGACAAAACAGATTTTCAGATATTACACTATAGATGACTCACAGCAAGTTAAAGCTAAATGACGATGAAAAGAAGCTTTTACGTTTTCAAAGAGGAGAGCCAGAGTTTACACTGTAGTGCTTGTCTCCGTTCCCTGGGTAACTTCAGCGTGTAACCTAGGTTTCAAAATGTTTTCTATGTCTCTTAAGCATGTTTCTAACATCTGTTGTCCTGCGTGCTGCAAACTCCGGAAGTTCAGCTCCATTCGCCGCACTCTGTCCATCTCAAACACCAAAACTTTCACCTGCTCATTTGTTCTGTATAAACTAGACTATTGCAACTCTTTTTGTTTTTACTAGCTGTCCACAATACCTCATTCCTAAGCTTCAGAAAGTCACACTACTTTCTTACTCTCATCACTGGCTACCAGTTAGAGCCAGAATATACTATAAGCTCTCAACTCTATGATATGGATTCTTTGGTGCAAAAAAGAGGTGACTAATTAGACTTAGGGACTAGAAGTGATTTATTGTTACCTACTACTATTGTTTCCTCTTTCTACCTTTCTATCGGAGAAAAAAAAACTGAAAAAATGATGACCTGAGAGAAAGAGACAGAGAGAGACAAAGAAAGAAAAGTACAAATACATAGAAAAAAAGAGAGAAAAACGTTGGACAGATTAACTCGAAGTAACTTGTCGTTTTTTCGATGCAAACACGAGGAAACAAAGCAGCAATAATCTCCATTTAAAGTCTATCGCGCCTGCAATACAATACTCAGAGCATTACTGAGTGCAGCTACAGGGAAGTTTAATGTGTTTTAAATTTTGTCACTTTATTGTTTTAGTTGCTTTTGCAAAATAGATTGCAGCGATGAACTAGACACTTTCAGGTTCTGATACAATCTGCTTCCATTTTCCTCTACTTCAATCACTCTAAAAGGACAACGACAGATTAGAATATAGGCCACTCCTTTCGTCTTCCTTAAAAGGACATAACAAGAGCGCAGGAAGTAGGTGGATGACGTGTGCAACAAGTAACAGTGAGTTACAAGTGACGACTCACAAAGTTGAGTGGAAGCAAACAGACAAACTTGCAGCTGCACTGACTCTCACATCTGAACTTAAGCCATGCTATTAGAACTATTGTCAAATTAAATATGAAGAAAACTATAGAGAGAGAAAAGTTATCGTTAGAATCTTTTAATTTTAATTATACTTTTTTTTTTAAAACCGGAGTCATATAGTCTTTTGCTTACTGTTACTTTACTAATACTTTCCGCTTCAAAATCACAGCCTGAAATTTTAAGAATTTTTAACGGGTCCACACACAACTCAGACCACAAAGCTCAAAGGACTGAACGAGACTAAAGCACTTTGTACTTTAAGAAAACAAGAAAGCAGCAAATTGAAAACAACATTGGTGTTTATTGTAGTTTCCTTATCTGTTGTCTGTGTACTGAAAAAATTAACAAAACACATTTTTTGTAAATACTTTTGGCACTTTTACACTCATTCGCTAAGATATTAATGTCACTAGAAGTGTCGAGAACGTCTGGCCTCAATAATGGTCAAGTTAGGGTGGAATCAGTAGCAGTTCCTATTGTGGTGTCAGCTGAATAATACTTCAATTGAAGGCATGTCAAAGTACTTTTACAACACAATAGTGAGTTGGGAACAACATCAAGTTGTTGTTTTTTTTCCTCGGGGTGCATATGCTTTGCATAAACGTTGCTGGGTAATAGGCGACAATTACGTACCTTCTTAAATAAGGGAAATAATTCTTTTAATTATGATACAACTTCTACAATTACTGAACAAGAATTTGTTTTTTAAAATGTCACATATTTTCTACCAAGATGATATTAAAAGTAAGGACTTACGGGTTTGCAGAAATCGTCGCAGTTTCCAAGGTTGTGAAATCAAAACCTAAATCAATTAAACACCAACAATTACTGCCCTTTGTTGGTAGGCAAATGAGACATAACGGCGTTTGTTTTGGAAGGGACGCAAGGCAGGTTCGAACCGGCTAATGGTGTGTGCAAAAGTGCTTTGATAATAAAAAGAAAACCGAGGTACTATAGTCGGCGGCATCATCACATCATTTAGTGATGATGATACAAGTACCTTTGCATAAGCGTCTCACTGTGGCATTGGCAGCGGCAAAGTTGTTATCTATTATCGCTGTTGTCAATGAACAGGCGTCAACCTCTTGTTCTATACACTCCGTGGCATGTATTAAAATCCTGTGGATGGAAATATCTATGATTTAAAAGTTTGAAGAAAATTCACACCTTAGATGTAAATAGGGATTGGGAAAACACTAAGTTAGAATATCTTGGATTACCATTTGTAGCTAACAAAATCTGACATTTTAAACTAGATGTTACAATGGTTACTTTTCAAGATTGCTAGATTCTTTATTCTTTCACCCTCTCAAAGGTGTTCCGATATTTATTATATACATATATATTCACACACATTCCCATTTAGTAGTTTTTTTTAATGTGATATTATTTTCTACAAAATGAAGTGATACTTTAATAATTGACATTATAAATTGTTCTTAGAGGCAATTTAAATAAAAAAAGGAGAATCAAAATAGAACTCTTATTAAGACTCATCGATATTTTAACGTGTTTCTTCGATTTGATGTGGGGGATTCCTAATTGAATAGTTTAGTATCTCCGGACATTTAAAAATATTCTGCACCAGATCAAGTCTCAGTAAAAGTTCCATTGCAAAATTGAAAAGTTCACTATTTAGTGTTACCGTCTCACTGGTTTAATCAAAATAAGAAATGGAAGGGAGGAACAGACAGGGCAAGAATGGAGGTGATAGATGGCGGTAAGAGCAGATCAATTGACATTATTATGTTTTATTTACTTACCTGCACCATGTACTGGGAGTAAGTATGGCCGCTCCGATGTCTGCAGCGGAAAGCGAGACAGAGACCAGTGTCTCCAAGTCACCAAGACTGACCCCCGACACCAGCTGTGCTTCGTCAACACACGTCCTGACACTTGGACAGGACCAAGTCTTGGTCGTGTTTTCCTCAAAGACTTAAAATAACAATCAAACCTGGTCATTTCACCTGACTTCACGGCAATCATTTTATTTATTTATTAAGTCAATATATTTCTATTCAAAATGAAATCATATTTGAGTGTTGTACTACTAGGTAAGACAGTTAATTCATCGCTTAGTAAAAAGTATAAAATAAACTACAAATTCGACATCTAGAAGCCAGTAACATCAAGAATAAAATACTGTGGAGTCTTGTTGTTACTGTAAAGTGTCGTGGTAAGTACAGTGACCAGTGAACAGCGATAAGAAAGCTGGTACATCAAAGAGAGCCAGTGTGAGTCTCAAGACGATGCTGTGTGTTTGTTTACCTGTACAAACTGCCTCAAAGCTTTTTTCAACTCGCTGCCACTTGCTGCTGAGGCTGTCACTACATGAACTGCTGTTTCTAGAGAGACACTGGAACCGTTGCCTTAGAATTCTAAAACAAATACTTTCATGAACTAGCATGTGCAACATGCCATTTTAATGAGTATAATTAAGCACAAACTCTTAATGACACAAAGAGCATTTAATTTTTATAGTTAATTTTATTGAAAAAAAGGATTAACCAGCATAAAAATGATTTTAACTAAGGATTAACCACAGGTGTTTTGTTTTCAGAAAACTTCCTACAACATTAGGTGCTAGTTACCCGCAATTGGGGCTTGTCAGGATGTGTACAGAAAAGTACAGTCTGGCAAACAGGTAGTCTACCTGATCTTGAGCATCCATCCAACAAGCAAAAGCACCGGGGCACTCTGGTTACAAATATTTTTGTAACAACCAATCGTGTTACAAAAAGTTACAATATTATTTAGTAGTGGACTGAATCACCTATCGAGACTACATCTGAAGATTGTAGGTAATTAAAGATATGTAAATTAAGCTTTAATTGCAGGGAAGGTCACAGGGGCGTATGCTACTACAACAACACATACAGTTAATACAAAAATAACTAAAACAGCAACTACTACATCATACTACAGACAATAGCTACGTTTTATTAACTTTAATAAAAACGGTGATTATAAGGGTGACTAAAAGAACAAAAACCGGAAAAAAGTTTCTTGTAATTATTCACTCACAATAACTAGAATGAAATAACCTCAATAATGTTGTGATCTGAGAAAAAAAACCTGTTTTGCACGCTCCATCCATCATTTTAAATGTAACGGAAAGTGATTGCCACACAGTTGTATCTTTATTGCAGCCTCTTATTTTTCCTGTGCAGTCCTTGTATGAGTTCATGCTCTTGCTGTGGGCAAAAAAGGGGGATACAAATATTTAACGGATGTGAAAGACAAACATCTTAAAATATCTACTACAGGGGATTTTTTTTCAATAATTAATATACCATCTGCACATAGTACATTCTAAAATGTGAGTTTAAAACCATCCTCTCCTTTAAGACACAGGTTCACAGACATCAAGTAAAGAGAAGACCACAGACACACTTACATTCAAGAACTACTTTTTAACAAAGATAATGTAGAGGTGAATATCGCAAAGTACAGAGTTTTTTAACATACAATTTCCACTGCCACTTTGTATAACGTGTGCAGTAAGTAAAGTCAAATAAAGTTGAATATTGTATATGTGCTTTTGAATTAATTATAAAACAATTACTGTACGCACCACATGCTCGCGGCGTTCAACATCTCGGAGGAGCACGCGCACTTCACGAGCTCCAGGGCGCACAAGGTGTCTACACAGAAACATTCAAGCAAACAGTGAACTGGAAACAAATTCTTAAATAAAGAGAACTCAGTGCAACATTTAATATTATATTTCTGTAGCTTTTTTTCCTTATTACTATGTCTTACATTTTAATGTCGTCTTTTTTGTCCTTATCAATATCGCCGCTAAAGTAGTCCATTATCTATTCAGCAAAGTATAAACCTATTGCCGCTCTATACATATGCCTGACGGTTTTTAGTACACAACACTCCATTTCAACCACATTTAGAACTGAATACTGTATTCGTCGGTTCGTAAGAAGATTTTGATAAGCCCTGTAGACCAATACTTTTTTTGCATTTTAAGTTTTTACATTAATCGTTGAGCCTCAAATTTTTGATGACTATGTAATTTTATTGTTTTAATATCGGCTTTATGAACCACGAACAGTTAAGCTGCTTAAAAAAGTTAATAGAAGGATGTTTTTACGAGTAATTTTCAGTTTAAATAAACTGCTGAGAAGCAACACATATATTTTCCACTAACATAAAGCACGAGTGCTCGAACATCAAGCTGTTTGTGACATTACCTTGTGAACAAATGTCAGCGGAAGACTCTTGAAGTTTACTTAACTCACTGCTGATCTCAGGATCGTCCTCACAGGTTTTTATGAGCAAAGTGTAGTTAGCACAAGTTTTTAGATTTTCAAAGGAACTGTTCGTAAATATAAAAATAAATTTGAAATTTCTTTATATAATGATAATATTAGGGATTTAATTTTGTTATGGGATATTTAGAGAAAATGAAACAAACGCAGAGAGAACGAGCACAAAAACGAGAAAAGTATTAAAAGATGAATTATGAAATCAGCAAGGATGTGTGTGGATATATATAAATAGATAGAGAGCATGTATTCAGCGAATCTACGAGTACAAACTAACGAGGATAAAAAAAAATAAAGGTATGAAAGATAACAAAAACGATGACAGTTAAATTGCCATAAAAATGAGAAAAAAAATCAGGAAACCTAACGCAAAGGAAGGAAAGCTCAGGTAACCCACGTGCAGGTAGTTTCCACAGATTCGATGACGTGGCACTGGACTAACTGAATTGACTGGTGTATTCTGACACCAAAATGTGAATAGGACTTTAGAGAGAGATTGCAGACACGAAGAAGCATTGAACAGTTTTGTCCGGGATCGGTTTCTGGAAAAAAAACAAATATTTTTACAAATAATATTTCCCTTAAAAAAAACAGAGCACCCGAAGACCCAAATAAACAAGATATTTTTTGTTCAGCAGTTGAGCCTTTTTGCCACGAAACCTTCCCTTTTGTTAAGCTAATCTGAATTAAAAGTATACTGATCACACGGGATAACAAACAGACAAGTGTGCTTACTTCCGACGGTCTAACTACTCGTCTGTCCGCTAATAGAATACACATTAAATAAGAAGTAACTTTTCTGTACTGTACTGTCTCCCAGTAATGTAAGCTAAGATTAGTAATGTTTTAAAAGATAATGTATGACTGATAACCTGTCAAAAACAATAGATTGATCCTAGAAGATTTACGGGTTACTTGTCTGCTTGCTTTGCAACACTTCAAAAGTTAATAAAAGACAAGAATATAAAACTGACCTGTTTCGCAATTTGATTTTAAAAAGTTGATTTCTCCAACAGCTTTTTTCATAATATCAAAATAATAACAGCCTTCAATCTTATCGATGCAATCTTGGAAAAGTTTTCGATTTTTACTGACGACAAAAAGAAAGAAAATGAAAATGAAAATATGACATTATTTTCGACACAGAAACGAGTTACATCATGCAAAAATCATGTGATAAGAACCGAGTTGTACGAAAAAACATTCGGTATGTAGGGAAAAATTCGCTTGGTAGCAGCATTGATGTGTAAAAGAGAATCTTATTTCTAACAATTTCATGACATAATCGGGAAAAATTACCTTTAAATGAGAAAAAATAAAATAGAAAGGATGAGAAATCCACCCAGTAATAATATTGCAAAGAAAATTCTCGGACAGCTCACTGCTAGAACTTTATTTGATGAGCGAAAGAAAACATGCTGCTGCTTATTGTTTGTGTAAAGTGTGTTGCAACATAGATCACAGTTTGATAATATTTACTAACCTATATGTCTATAGACTTACGTACCATGCATTGGCGAAATAACTTGAACTATTAACTCTTGGCATTGAGATATTAGTCAAACAGCTGCAATTCCAGACCTCAAGGTAGCAAAGCCTTTCTGAAAATTGAGTCAAAAAATTGTTGGAGAAACAAACTTGAGCACTTTAAATTTAAACAATTATCGAAATATACTTTAGCAATTTTACTTTTTCATATCAGATAAAAAAATTATCCTCCTACCTGCTGTATAGTTTCCTAATTGTATAGAATTAGTCGCTATCTGCTTTTGCTCTTTTTTCACATAGCTTTGTTATTAAGAACATTATAATATTAACCTGCTTAGGAACAGCGTCTTAGTTTGAATTAATCCTAAAGTTTTCCTGTAAAGAGCAAATTTCAACTCTTTAAATATATATATATCATAGTATGTCTTCTTATTTGAACAAAAAATAAACACCATAAGAAAAGATAAACAAAAATTCAAACTGTGTTAGTGTCTTTTGGCAAGAATTTTGTTAATGACTCTATAAAATGTTTGTCCTCTTTAAATTAGTCTGTTCCTAGGATTTTTTATTTTAGTGATTTGTTACATTAACTCGCAGAGATGTACCATTCGCAAACTAACATAGTTTACACATTTAGGAAGGATTGTACTCAATATATTGTACTAAAAGCAGAGACATTTAAACACTTTTCTAAAGTTTAATCCTAATTTAATGGAACAGTTTTTTCTACATCAATTGGTGGAGTAACTTTAGTAGAGTCACAATAAACCCACTTTTACCTTCTCTAGAAACCTCAAAGAAATTATATTTCCTTCTAACAGACATAACCCTGACATTTGTGGATTCGCTAGAGTTAAACTATTAAAGCATTTTCATATTTATTTAATAATAATACACACTTAAGTGTGTGTGTGTGAGTGTGTGTGTGCGTGCGCTTGTGTTTGTGTAGAAATGTGTGTGCATACCCACATGTATTTTACAAATTCTGTAATAATTATACTAACGGAAATTTTATTATTATTATTATTATTATTATTATTATTATTATTAAAAAGACAAAGTAGCTACAATGAAATGCAACCTTCATAATCTGGATAGATGCCCACACAATTTTAAAAAGGAAGAGGGAAAAATATCTAAAATATAAAATATAAAATGACAAAATTAGTGTGTTATGTTTATTATATATGCACTTACTTAAGTCCTTTTTGCTTCATTTGTACTTTTTAAAATAACAATGATTACCTTGTGAGCACTTCAAATCGTAGTTGCTTCGAACACGTTGTAGTTCGCTAACAGTTTCGTTTTCTTTGACACATGAAGGCGCGGTTTGTGTCACACAATTAAAAAATCTTTGGTACGAGCTGTTGAAAACAATTTTCTTAGCATTCACAATTGTATAAAAACGTGAACCTTATAATAAATCTTGTCTGACTTTTGAGATTACACATACAAATTTATATACGCGTTCAATCTGCGGGGAGAGAGAGAGAGAGAGAGAAATATAAACATCAATAAATAGGAAATGTGTAGTAGGCTTCTGTAATTCAGTTAGAAATTTGTCCTCTGTGGAACATTTGTGCAAAATGTACTCACTAAATACAGTTTAAAGAGCGTAAGAAAAGCAAAGGACAGTGAGAAGAAAGAGAATATTGAAGAAGTGATGTAGACAATGGGAGAAAGAGTGGGGAATGGTCCAGTGACCGTGGAGACGATGGGTTCAGCATGAGATGCAATTAAATGAATAAATCAGACAATCGCTGATGAATGAGATTTTTTGCTGCTCACTGGAGTGAGCTTGCCAACCGTTGTCCCCTGTTTTAGTTTTCTAAAAAACACGGATACCTATAAATAGAGAGTATAGAGAGAAAGAAATGAAGTGGGAACATGAAGAAAATGAAAGCAGTAGGACAGGTAATGGCGACGGAAAGACAGAAAGGGGGACAGAAAGAAGTGAGGGAGAGAAGTGAAGACAGAAGGAGGACAGAGACAAGTGATTAAAGGATTAAAGATGACTCGTCGAACAAAATGACTCACTTGCATTCGTTATTATGATCTTCAACGGTTTTGCAGTGGTCTCTATAAGATAATCGCTCATTTGTGACGTTAACAGTTGGGGATGACCTTAGAGACTTCTTGCAAGCATCTAGAATATCTCTGCAGGTCCTTTCTGAACCTGACAATGAAAAGCCGTTTGAGTTGTGATAATAGTTTAATGCCTTGTGGAAAGTCCAAACAAATCAGCATCAACATCAGCCTAAGATCTCTCACAACTTCAGGGACTTTGAAAAGGCCTTTGACATAGTGTGGCAAGAGAGACTATAGCAAGTGATGCAAAACTTCAGTATCGAGGAAATCGAGAAAGTTCGCGTTAAGTGCTCAATTCTTAATTATAAAATGTACAAAAATTCGTGGAATAACATCACCTACCTGTTGGTACGATGAAGAGTAGAAATCCTGTTAGCACAAGGCAGCTCTTAGGCATGGTGACTGCTAAGGGCAGATAACCAAGACAGCCCACTGACGGGACGAGAAAGAGTTGAACGTTTCTACAGATAATTTTGTCGTTAGCGACGGAAAACAAGGCAAGTCTATTGTAGAGCCAATCAACACTCGTTCTCAGATTTGCGGGACTTAACCTTACTCCATACTTAGTCCCAGTCATCAACATTATTCGTCCTTCCTTAAGTGATCTTCCGGTTTCTGGCGGTAACACGCTCGCTGTCATAGTCAAAGCAATATTTAATGTCTTTAATGAGGTCGTTGAGGTTACGGTGATTGCCAACAGCCTGCAACATTCATGTGACATAAGGCAGGACTTAGCTCCTACTGTGCATTTGCAAGGCTTAATATAACAAATTAAAATCAACAAAAGAACAAAAAGGCCATTCGTAACTGACAAATATTGTCTATTTTTTAAACTTGGCAAATATATAAACAACTTAGATAAAAACCTCGCCAAACATGATCAAACCATATTTGTGCGGTTACAATGCTCAGTATTCCATGTAAAAACATCTCGAGCTGACGGAAATGGATTTACTCTGCTCGCTGCCCGATGTGAGAGATAAGTCGTTAGATAATTCAATCTGTTCCTGCTTGTCACTAATTATTTCACTGTCATCTGTTATCTAAAGTCTAGTGAGAAGGCTGGCCAGACGAAGTCTCTCATACAGACAGTTGTACTGTCAGCAATGAATTTTAATTTAGAGAAGACTGATGAGTGGATGTCTGTGCGTTTGTTGTATCTCGGCTTGATTATTTTAACTAATTACTTCATACACTCCAGAAAGTTTCGAATTCTGCTTAGAACTCCTCTCCTTCATTGTCTGCCCTCTACTCATCCATTATTACATTCAGAACAAAGTGTTTGTGCTGTGTGTTCATTATTTACTAGGCTCCTGCCCTGACTATTTCTCTGAACTTTTACAGTGGAACTCTCTTTCCTTTCATATTCGTTATCTACCCACCATCGAATCTTTTAAACATGCTCTAAAACACATCTGTTCCATGAGCATTACTCCTTACAACATTTAACATAGTTGTCAATATAGTCAACTGACTAGTCCGCCTTCTCGTCTTCCTCTGGAGATTGATGGCTTTCTCCATCCTTACTGTTTGTTCCCTGATTCCTCTTTCAATCTTCTATGCTTAACTTTTGTTCTTTGCCTGCATTGTTATTTCTCGGTCTATCCTTCCTTCTTCAGTACTCTCCCATTGTCCATGTGTGTGATAACATGAGGTACCGTTGCGCAATTTTCAAGTGAGTGTTGTTGACATCTCCGTGTGCAGGGTGGCGTGGACGGGTCTATACCTCAAGAACTTTGGGAGTTTGGGTGAAATGAGGTTTGCTTAGTAACATTTTAGGAAGTGCTTCACAGTATTCAGTCCATTAGTTAAAAAAATAATTTACTTTTCCCTGAGAGAAATGTCTTTATATCTTCGGTATGTAAAACATTTTTAACATCTTCGTAAGGATGCTCATTATCCACTCAGCGAAACTTTCCCCAACAACCAGCTTCCCCCCCCCCACACACACACACGCACGGACGCACACGCGCAGAGACATTGTGAGAGAGAGAGAGAGAAGGAGATTGGGAGTGTGGCAAATGGACTTAGTGTCAGTGGTCGTTATTTTAATGCAGTCAAGAGTAAACTAGAAAAGGTTGTTTTTTTAATAGGGTGTGATTGCAATAAATGTTAGGTGCCCTTCAGGCCTGTTTGTTACATTGTTAAGTCATTTCACTCGTAGTTTTCTTTCAAAAACGGGATTTTCTAATGAATAAATCAATATCCACCTTCACAACATCAGGCTTTGACTCCATCCTCTTCCATTTTTTCCCATTCATACTACGTCTCTATTCACTAAGACAATGATCGATTAGAATATAATTTTGCTATAAAATGTAAATTTAAATACTTGAGCATGAAGTAACAGAACTAAAATAATGGGTTTGTGTGTGTTAACAGTGTGTGTGCGTGCATGCTTGTATGACGTGTCTTCAACAACGTATACTTTATGCAGACCACATTTCTTTCCCCTAGCATTGAGTTTTAAACTTGTTGGTGGTGAACACTTGGCATCATTCTACCATAATGTAGCAACATGTACATCGTACCGGGGACACTTCGAAGACACAGTGCGATAACAACGAAACTGTCAGTCAAGTATACAATTCCGGCAATAAAACACTGAACATCCGGACAGAGGAATTGCTGAGTAGTTACAGGGCGTGGTGATAGTTGACTGTTGACACACCAGCGGGTCTCCTCCTCCTTCCCCAAACTGTTCACAAGGTCGTGTTCTTCGTTGTCATGTGGTCTTAGTTACTGGTTCGGCGTAAAATATCAATCCTCTTTCGTCCATGTCACAAGTATAGATGAGTGTGTGTGTTGCTAATGATGACAATGACTAGCTGACTTCAACGACGATAGCAATGTACGTGATGACAACCTACCTGACACTTACCACGTCCAAATATACGTAATCACCTGTAAGGTTCATCTTATTTCCTAACGTGTCTCTTGCTCCAAAGCATTTTTGTTTTTGAGAGTCGAGGCACTGACAGACAGGGGACACTGACTATTTTGTCAGATATTTATTTCAGTTGCTTCCTCTAAAGTCCTTTTCACAAAGTGAGGCGACAGCCACCTGGACACTTTCAGGTTTTGATTTACTTTGCTTGGACTTACCAGGGATTTAGATATTCTCTGCACTCATTTGCACCCACATTGTCTCAGTCCTGAACACAGCAAACAACACACGAGTTGATCAGAGCAAGTTTTATTCATCGAGATACAAAGGGACATAACCTGAAGTACGAGAGATGAATCTAGTCAGAGTGATTCCCCTTAGCATTGGTCAATTACAAAGGTTGACTGAGAGAGAGCAGGTGACTGGAAATGACACGGAAAAACTGAAGAGAGACAAAAGAAAGTTAGTATTAGGTAGAATTTCGCCCTACTAATTATATCTTCCTTTTTACTTGTTTCCTTTCACCGGAAACTCCTTACAGTGTCGCTACTGTTTACTGTACATGTACTCTGTTGCCCTAAAAGTTTCCAAAGGTCCATTTTCTCGCTGGGCATATTTTTCGGAAGAAAAAGTGACATGAGCTGTCGTAATACCACCTCATTCCCCTGTCTTTTTTAATCAACCTCACCAGCACTCCAAAACAAGGGCGAACATTTGAAAAAATTCAAAGAGAAGATGACACTTGCTTTGCAGTCTTTTCTGTCGAAAAAAAAACAAAAACAAAAAAAAAA
>SRHC01000328.1:59278-80386 GCA_004794325.1 Pomacea maculata | reverse complement strand
AAAAAAAAAAAAAAAAAAAAAAAAAAAAAAGGAAGAAAAGAAAAAAAGGAGGCGTGAAGTGGTCAAGTTACCCGGAGAAGTGACCTCTAGTGCTCACAGATGTAACAGTGCTACACGGCCTTGACATTTGTATTGGGACTTGTGGTCTCCTGTTCACTGTAGTAACCTGACAACCCGGGAACTCAGCTCCACGTCTCTTCGAGCAAGGATATAATCGCTTTGTTGGAGCAGGAAAATATTCTTATCAGACATGATACCCTTGACCCATCTGTGTCAATACACGAAAGAAAATTAGATTTGGTGTGAAAGATAGTGGTGTGTATTTTGTACTGTTGTCGTGGTTTTCAACAAGTGTCATTCATACTTTATAGAGAAGTATTCTGGGTTAATACCAGCACGTGTTGAATTATCGAATTCAAATTTATTATTTGACTCCTAAAATGTTGAAATTTAATTAGTGTGTCTACAATTTATTCTTTTTGTGAATTTTTAAATAGAGTCAATGTACCATTTTTTTCATCTTTCTGCCTTTTTATCTATCATAAAACGAAAGAAAGACACAGAAAAGAAAAAGAGAGAAAGAGGTATACACATAAAAAAGAACAAGAAAGATGTGGAGCAGATAGACTGGAGGCAACTGGTTATTTTAAATGTAAATAATAGCAAATTCAACAGAAGTAATCTCCCTTTAAAATACTCACAGCATTCCTTACGTGCGACTACAGGACAGTTTATTGGATTTAAAATTTTATAGTAGTTTATTCTGACTATTTTAGAATAATTAGAGTGCATGGACTGTAGTAAACACTTCCAGGTTCTGACACAATCTGCTTCCATTTTCCTCCATTTACATCGTCACTCTTCATAAAAAAACACAACGACAGATTAGAGTTTATGTCATTCATTCATCTTTAAACAAATAAAGGGACATAACCAGGAGCACATGAGGAAGGGAGATAACGTAGGATGACGTGTGCAAAAAATAACAGTGAGTCACATCACGAATCTGTATCCCCTGGATGGCTCAAAGACAAAGGATGCCACTGTGCAAGTGTCAAAGCAAGACAAGTGGTGAGCGGCTCAGACAAAAGCTTCTCTCCATTGAGAGCCAAGACTTGTTTGAAGCGGAAGTCTGTCAACTGCTCGCCGAGACTAGCAGCGGAGAACATCGCAAGAGGTCGAGCGTTGGTCTGGGCACACAGCCATCCACCTGTACAGGTCCGTGACAGCCACAGGTGAATGGACATGAGGACAAGAACTTGCACCTGCACTGACTCTCACATCTGCACTTCGGGCCGAGCTATTAGAAGCGTTGTAAATGAAATCTGAAAAAAAACTATAGAGAGAAGAAAGTTGTTAATTATATTTCTATACTTTAATTATATTTTTTAAAACTTCGTTCCAGTAACACTGGAGTCATACAACCATCTGCTTACTGTTGCTTATTGTTTATTTACTAATTCAATCCGTTCGAAACTCACAAATTGGATTCCTAGAAGTTTTGAAATGTCATTGGGTCCAGTTTTCAAGCAGTTTAATATATAAATGATCGGAAATGAATACTTGTGTTTCTGCAAATGTTAAAAATATATATAAATGTTTAGCAACAAGGATAACATATAAATGTAAGACTTCACCATATCAAACCTGCTTGACATTGCGGGGAACCTTGTCGGCTGGTGATTATGTCCTCCCCCACACACCTCACAGCGAATTCAAATGAACGAGACTGAAACAGGTTTCACTGCTGTTCTTTAAGAAAACAAGACATCAGTGAGCAAATTAAAAAAAAAAACAAACACTGATATTTACTGAACTTTCCTTACGTCTGTGGGATGAAAACAAAACAACGATTGTTTTGTAAATACGTTTAACACTCTTACACTCACTCTAGACTATTAGTGTTACTAGTGTTGATAACGCCTTGCCTCAAAGCAATTGTCAACTAATGGTAGAATTAATACCAGTTTCTTGTGTGGTTCAATTACAAGCATAATAAATATTAAAGTACTTTAACAGCACAAAGGTCTGGTGGGAAGAAAAAAATCAAGGCTTTATTGCCCCGGGGTGCACAATCTCGACGGCACATTGTTAATTAAAATACAATCGCTGCGTGTCGGTGTATGCAGGCTGATCCACTTACCTAACTTCTGTAATGAGTGTAGCGTCTTAATTTGTAACCCTGTAAGTAAATGAACGAAAACATAAGGGAGAAAACCCGGGAACCTTTACATACGTTCCTCTTTCGATTGCTTCCCTTTAAAGGCTTTAAAAACTCTACCAATCAAATATTTTCTTGTCTTTTGTTTACTTGGGCGCCATTTTGACATTCGTTGATCGCTACTAGATTTGACGTGGATTTATACTCAAACAACAGAAAATGAAAAGAAAACAGTAAGTAATATTTAAATTCTAATGTATATTCTAATAAATTATGATCTTGTTTGGTAATTTATGTTTGTATATATTACGTAAAAATATTTTTCTTTATTTCTGACTTTTGACCTTGGGCCCTATATCTGAATTCTATGCCGCATAATTTTACTATCTTTGATGTGAGCTTTCTACAAGAAATCAGAACCTATAATTCTTAAAATTAACACCACGTAAATGTTTTTGACATGCTCTTTTAAACGGTGTATCTCATATATAGTTGCCTTTTTTGTAGGTTAACAAATATAATTTTTTTAAACCACCGATCAAGATTTGCTTTGCGGGCACTCAGTGACGTCATGTCTGCCAACTTTTCTGAAATAAAGGAAATAATTATTTTATTTATGATAAAAGCACTCAGCCAACATTCAATAAATATCGAATAAGAATTTTTTTTTTTTTTTTTTACAAAATATCAGTCATAACCTTTCGGTAACAAGACGATATTGTAAGAAACGACTTACGGGTATGCAGAAATCGTTGTTTCATGTCGCACAGTTGTGAAATAAAAACAAGAAGTGATTAAACACAATTACTGCCGTTAAGAAGTCGGCAGTCAGACCTAACGGCGTTTGTTTTCAAGGGAGACAATGCGTGTTCAGACCTGTAAGCGGTGTCGGCAAAAGAGGTTCGATAATAAAAAGTGAGGTGCGCTAGGAACTGGTCGACGACATCATCACATCATCTAGCGATGATAATAAGTACCTTTGCATAAGTTTCTCACTGTGGCATTGGCAGCGGCAAGGTTTTCCTTTATTGTTGTCAATAAACAGGCTTCGGCCTCTTGTGCCAAACACTCGGTGGCATGGATTAGAACCCTGTTGATGGAAATTTTTATGATTTAGAAGTTTGAAAATATCCAAACTTAGATACAGGTAAGGATAGGAAAACATTACACCGCATTAGAATATTTTGCATGCAAACTCGAAGTGAATGGAAATTACATTACTTGCTAACGAAACGTGAATTGCAAATATGAGGTTAGAATATTTCATTTTAAAGATTACAAGATTTTGTATTCTTTCACCCTCTCAGGTGTATTGAGATATTCATCACATATATCTTCTCACACATTCATATCTACTAGTTCGGCTTTTTGTGAATAATAATAATAATCTCATCATCATCATCATTATTATTATCATTATTATCATTAATGATAAAGATGAGTTATATAGCGCTTTTGCTTCACTATCAAAGGCGGGATCAAAGTTTACAAAAAGAAAACATACAAATCTGATCTCAAAAGATGTCATAATGGGTATTCCTGATAAGAATCTTTACTTTAAGAAATCCAGTTGCTTTTAAATATTCTGCACTAGGTTGAGTCTTTTAAAGGACATGTATCTTAGTAACAGTTCCATTGTCAGTTTTATTGAAAAATTGTATAGTGCACTATTTAGCTTTACCGTCTCATTAGCTTTAATAAAATGAGAGACGGAAGGATACTGGGACAGGCAGGCAGGAAAGGAAGGAAGACGATGAATGACGGTAAGAGCAGAACAATCTACATCACTGTGTAACATTTATTTACCTGCACCATGTACTGGGAATAAGTATGGCCGCTCCGACGTCATCAGCGGAAAGCGAGACAGAGACCAGTGTCTCCAAGTCACCAAGACTGACCCCCGGCACCAGCTGTGCTTTGTAAACACATGTCCTTACACTTGGACAGGACCAAGTCTTGGTCGTGTTTTGCTCAAAAACTTCAAAATAACAATCATACCTGGATATTTCAACTGACTTCACTGCAGCCATTAAATTTAAAGATAATTGATATGTTTCTGTTTTTGTTTTTTTTTTACAAAATTGATTATTATTCATGTTATTGCTAAACTGATAAGTAAGTAAATAAATTCATCGTTTATGTATAAAAAAAGGTGTAACATAAATTAATAATCTGACAAATAAAAGTCAGCAATATCCAATGTAAAAGGCTATAAATCTTGTCGACTGTACATGAAGATAAGACAAAAGAAACAAGTATTTGAAGGCGAAATTTAAATACCATGTTAGTCTCAAGACGATGCTGTGTGTTTACCTTTACAAACCGCCTCGTAGCTTTTTACAACTCTCTGCCATTTGTGACTGAAGCTGTCACTACATGAACTGGTGCTTTGAGAGAGACACTGGAACCGCGGCACAAGACTCCTAGAAAGTGTAATGGATGAAAAAATATTTGTTTATACTTAATCGGAAAGTCTTAACGATGCATACGGCATTAAAACGCTAAAGTTATTTTAAACAACTAAGGATTAAGTATAGTTTAAAAAAAACTGTTTAGACTTTTAATTGCATCTTGCCTGCAAGTGTCGTTTGTCATTGTCTCCACAGCAGAATACAGTCTGGCAAACAGGTAGTCTCCCTGATCCTGAGCATCCATCCAGCAAGAAAAAGCACTGGGACACTCTGATTTAATTAAAAGTTTTGTGTCACAGACGATGATACTAGAAAAGTGCAGATTAGTATTCTAGTAGTAGACTGATTGTCCGTTTCTGAATATAATCAGGTTATTAAACAGATATGAATAAAGAAAGTTTCAGTAGAAGCAGTCAGAGTGACTACAACAGTTAAACCTACTACAACAATAACTTCAACTACTACAGCACTACAATAATAAATAATTACTACATGAACATCTACTATAATAACAAAAGCCACAAAAGTGACTAAAATAAACTTGACTGTAAAACAATATATTGCAATTACACATGTAAAATTCTTTATATTTATATTAAACAGTTAAGTATCCAGCCTGAATGTCTTGTAATTCAAGAGAAACACGACCTGTTGTACAAGCTCCTTCTGCCATTTTTAAAGTAACGGAGAGCGACTGCCACACTGTTGTAGCCTTATCACAGCCTTCGATCTTCCCTGCACAGTTCTTGTAAGTGTCCATAGTCTTGCTGGAGGACAGGAAAGAGGAGACAGATATTGTAACAAATGTGAAAGACGAGGCAAGCCACCTACAGAGACAGCAAACAAACAAACATTCTAAAAGGTCTGCTTCAGTGGCTTTTTATCAATTGGACTGAGATCTGCACAGGATAGTGTTTGTTTTTTTTTTTAATGTGAGTGAAACACCACCCTCCATTTTGTGACTCGGCCCTCGAATATCACTGTTCACTGTGCATCCCATGCACTCCTACATTGCGAGATGTGTGGCCGTTGGTAGAATTAGAACTGAATACTGATGAGACATTTCTTTGGAAATCCTGACGAGAAGAATTTGGATTTTGAGCTTAATGGTGCCTGTAATTCTGTCTCTCCTTAGACTTTTTATTTAACAATAACAATAACAATAACTATAGCAATAACAATAACAATCAACTTTATTTGTCCCAATGGGCAATTTAAATAGGAGGTGTTTTTAAAAGAAAAGTAAAAAATTTTTTTTTTAATGTTATTTTACACAGATCTCAACTCAGTTATTTGGCATGAAACAAAAAACCCCACTTTTTTCTGCAGAAGACCTTAAAAATATTCGCGAAAAAACAAACAGGAATGTGGCGAAAAAAGAATTTCTGAAAAAAAACTCTTGACACCCATATTAACCTTTGTAAAGTCGTGTTTTCATTAGCACCATTATTAAGTAAAAACAAATACAATAAAGTAGTGTCTGTATGAAGAAACCCTCTCCTATACAAACCACATGTTGTCGGCGTCCAGGAGATCGGCAGTACACGCGCACTTCACGAGCTCCACTGCACACAGGTTGTCTACACAGAGACGTTGAGGTGAACAGCGTGAAATTCTTTAAAAAATCTCAATACAATTTTAGTTCTCTCGCTCTTTGTCGACCTTCAATCGTGTTACTTCTTATTGTGCCACCATCAACATCACCCTGAAGTAGTTTATTATGTAGTCATCAAGACACAAGCCCATTGCCTCTCTCTATATATATATATGTTTGTATTTACTACACAATCATTCCACTTTAATTGCATTTAGAATGGCAAAATCTATTCCTTGGTTACTAAACTAAATGTGCGTTACAGACCGATCAGGTGAATAGTTTGTTCACTACACAGTCACTGGACCGCAAATCGTTGATAAGTTTTTTTTTAATTCTTATAATGTCAAGATAATGAAATATAAACAATTACAATAAGCTGTTCAAAAATCAATTATTTATTGTGATGTTCACGGATATCTGAAAGGAAGAGAGGGGGGGGGGGGGAATTGGTGTTTTACGCCGTGTCAGCAACTAAAGGCTATATTACGGCAAGCAGCCAGCCCTGTAAACAGATGCCACGTGCAGAGAAAGAACAGCCTGCCCGTGAAAGGAAGAGAGAACAGGATTAGAAGAGGTTAGTTGACTACCAAGAGGAGAATAGTATCACACAATCTGACTCATGGACAATGAGGGCTCTGACACCTCACTCCTCTCACAGGAAGATCACGAGATTATCTTTATTTTCAAAGAAAGTAAATTTCCGTATTTATTATCTTCTTCTTGTGTAGTTCTCTTTTGATGTATAACAGAAACCGTATTTTGTCTTTCTGATGCTCGGTTATTCAATATATATATATATATAAAATTATTTTGTCGTTACCTTTTGAACAAGGGTCAGTGTAAGACTCTCGAAGGTTTCTTAACTCACTGATGAACTCAGGGTCGTCGTCACACGCATTTGTCACCGAAATATCATTAGCACAAGTTTTCATTTCCTCAAAGGAGCTGTTGGCAGAAATAAAAAAAAGATTTTTCCTTATGTTATGATTATATTTATGGTTTAAATATTAGAGTTAGAGATATACGGAGAGTGAAAAAAAGAGAGACAAAAAATAGAGTGAGCATGTGCGTGAGTTTGAGAGGCTGCAACACATCTAACAATAGTGCGATAAAGTTTAAAAGGTAAATTAGTAATACTCATAAGCATTGAGTCACAGAGAGAGAGGAGGCAGAAAATTGAATGCAAAGACAAGCAAAGCTCAGGTAACTCACGTGCAGGTAGTTTCCACAGATTGGATGACGTGGCACTGGACTAACTGGATTGACTGGCGGGTTCTGACACCAAACTGTGCATCTGACTTGAGAGATGGATTGCAGACGTCAAATAACACTGAACAGCTGTGTCTGTTTTCAATTTCTGTGGTACAGAGAATAACCCGTTAGTATTATTTGATCTTTAAATTAAAAAAGCACCAAAGAATTATAAGAAATTGCTTCCCACTTTACCTCCAAACATGTTTTCTCCTTACATGAGCAAAGTGGTGGACTCTCTTCTTCATCTCGACTTAATATTGCTACTGATGGGTGCTACCCTTTACGGATTTGAAATGGCGGGTACGAAACACGCTTCTGCGTTAGATATTTAAAAGTGGATATAAAATACTTGGATGTGGTTTTGCTAGTCTTAGGTCTTTGTCCCATACCCCATAGTTTTAGTACAAACTATGTATGTTTCTCATCACATCTGCTTCTCTGCGTGGTTACAGTTTGGACAGCCAGCCAAGACAAAGTTTTCACTGTACTAATGATTTCAAATTGCTGGCACATATTGAGAGCTTTTATTACCAAGAGCCTGCTCGCAGCTTTTAAAGCTATATTTACAATCACCTGGTTTGCTGCAGTACTAACATTTTTCAACATATTTCACTTTAATGAATTGTAATTTTATGCAAGATTTACCATGGCTTATTAGACGAAATTTTATTCGTAGGCATATATACCAAAAAAGCAAGAAAGAAAGAGGAATAATAAGTAAATAAACAAAACGGTCTTTTTTAGTAGCCATCATGATATTATTTACAAAGTTAAGGAGTAAGCAGGTCTACACAGTGTACAATTTATGTCTATAAAATAAACAAAAGGCATTTCATTTTCTCACATACTTCACTGACACTTTGCATCTACCTTCACATAGTTCAAGTGTGACATTGAAGGCCGATGCTTGTTGTCCTTCTGATGCATTTAGGTGACAGTCGTCAGCCTTCAGGCATGTTTGTACATGTATCAGTAGTCTGTTGATTGAGAAATTTAGAACTCATTTAGAGATTTAGTTACGGATAGCTAACAAATGTCTGAGGTTTTTTTTTCCAAATTTCTAGTATTTAATAGACTTTAATGAAAAGTTTTGCCCTCGTGTGAGCATCCTCCCACACCACTCATTGCATTTACCAATACCAACTAAGCTTGTGCTGAGTAATGTGATATCCTTCCATGGAATATAGGTGTACAGTGTCCTCCGATGTATATATATATACACACACATATATCGTGTACTAAAATGTTGCTGTCGAGTGCGATGCATGTCAAGCCCTAAAATCATTCCATATAGTGCCATGCATTCCAATGCTCTATAGTTGTACCGTTTTATGCGATATGAATCGTGCACTAAACCTGTGTTGTGTAGTGTCATACATATCAAAGACTTGCTGTGTGTGAAATGGTAGAGTTTGAGTATATATTACTTTGTACATGACAGCATACTCACGAACACCACCAGCCTTGATTGTTGATGTTGACAATACTGTTTACATATTTCGCATTGTCAAACGTTTCCTCTCTTGTAAAGTTGTCTTGGAAAAGGATCCCCGCTGTGGGGTGTTTGTTCACTACACAGGTCTTGAAGGATGAACAGTTCGAAGACTTTGGCCACAGTATAAAAGCTAAAATGCAACAAAATGTAATAATCGTGTTTAGTACTGCACTGGATCTGTTATCTTTGATCACAGTGTAAAATATTTGTTTTCCTTTTCAGATATCTGAATGTGTCTTTCCATGGTTTTATTTTGATTTTCTTTTTCGATGTTAGCCAAACAACTTATTTCTGTTATTTTCACTTGTACAACCCCACCCCACCCCTAAACCTGATAAAAGGGTCTGCAATGACGCCGTTGAAAGAAAAGAGTGGAAACAAATGTTAAGAAGAATCCTTATTATTAATAAAGTGGACAACATAATTTACATATTAGATATTTGAGTATCAATAGTTTTGCTTACTGAAAAATAACCTTGACAAGGTCCAAACAAAGTCTATCTAGGTATGTGTCAAATGTTATCCTTTGTATTCCTGACAACTGAAAGAATTCTATTTTCTAGATTCCTTAGGACAGTAACACAAAGGTTTGTGCTTATGAACAAACAACACTTGGCGGGAAATAAACGGTAGTAATCAGACTGGTGGCGATGAATTACTTGCTGAGGACGCTTACAGTAAACAAAGTGTTGGGTAAGAGGCAGCTAAGTGTCTACGGGAACTGTCCAGATTGATGTTTTTAAGAACGACTTAACCGATTATTCACTATTTGAATATTTATCACACACTCCCACGGGGAACTCTGCACTATTGTTTGTGATGTCTAAGAGCCGAGTACCGTTAAATAAATAAACAACATAATCCCTTCAACAAGATAAGTCACGTAAAACAAGAAACGTTCATCCATTTTCAGGTTTGATGATATTTTTATTTGTATATTTAGTATTTTGTACATGCGTCTTAGATTAACTTCTGTCTGCTTAATTATTCCATGTATTCGATATTTGATTTCACTCATACTGTTCTTTTTTGTGCCAAATTAAAAAATAAATCATTAATGATTTTTTTTTATTTTTTAAAGCGTTTTTTAACATTTAAAGCAAACAAAAATTCAACTATCAAACAAGAAGGACAAATGCACTTTCTGTCCTGCAACAAACTGAGCGCCACCTGGGAAAATTGTCCTTCTTTACTCTCAAATATCTCTTAATGTTGTCCTCTAATCTGACTTGACACACATTCTTAGTGTCCAATATATTATTATCGTATAACCCTGACATATAAGATTTTCAGTCAGAATCTCGATCCCTCAGTAACCTGTAGCATGAGTTTGTGTTTACCTGAACAAAATGGCTGAAAGCTTCTTTCAATTCTCAGCCAGTTCTCAGAGTGGTTGGTACTGCAGGCTTTGGTGTTGGCTGACAAACACTGGAAGAGTGTTCCATAACGCCTAGAAAAAATAGTAAGCTGTTGATTGTTACTATGTGGATGCTAAGCAGTTAAAATAATAACTGGTAATTACATACTGCAAGCAATAACCTTAATCGATATACCCAATCAGATCTAGGACTCCCAGGTGCATTGTCTTTCTCCATCCAATGTAATAATAGGTATGCATGACTGAAACTAGTCAAACCAAGCTGTCACTTGCTAGTAACCGTTTATCTACGTGTTTATAAAATCAAAACATTATTTATAGCTACCGCTGCTTTTAAAATTCAGATTTATTACTGTAGCCATAGCTCCAAAGTTTGGAGACCAGACCTTTGCAGAGAGATTTAATTTCAAAGTCTGTCAAACATTGTCTGCGATGAACAAAGTACAGTGTACGCAACATCGCTGGAAATATCAAAGGTGTTCTAAGTAACTGGAAAAAAAAACTAAGGAGGCAGAGGAAGAACCAGGTCTGGGTGTTGAGGGATAGGCTTTACCAACAGAGAGCCTTTAAAAAATTCGGAGCAAACCCTAATCAAAAACCAAATCCAACATTGTAAATCGGGAGATCAGCATATAATTAAATACTTTATAGCATTTGAGCCTAAAAACATGAAATTTTATAGGATTGTGTGTCTAGATTCGTGTACCATTCAAGCCACGATTCAAGGTACTAAAGGGCCTTTTAGAATAGTAGACAAACGTTATCTGACATGTGATCATGACATTAACAAGTGAGTCAGTTAAAAAACACTTTGAGGATTAGAATAGCAGCTTAAAAATTTATTATTAAAGAAGATTTTAGAATTTGACAATTTTAAAGAGATAGGGAAGGTTCTTACCTGCAGAGGTTTCCGTTAACATCGTAGGGTTTAGATGAAGAACGAACGGCATTTACTAGATCAGACTCACACATCAACGAGGCATAACATTCTAAGAAGTAAAAAAGAAAAGAACATGACTTAAAGAATCTGAAAACTATTAAAAACTTGGTAACGGATGTTGATATATTTTAACGAGTAAAAATAATTGTGACCCTCCACGCACGAAATGAGTCTTAAGTCGCGCATCCGTGAAATAATTATCCGCTAGCGAAGTACGAGAATATTTGGAGTAACGGTAGAAAAAAAATGTATATAAATATACGTCTTGTGTATTATATTAGAGTAGAATATACATGTGCTTCTCATGCCCTATGGGGTACCGGAAGGGGTCCTCGCGTGAGAGGTGCCGGAAGAGTTACCACCCCATACAAGGGAAGTGGAACAGCTCCATCTGGCGGAAGTGCATCGTGGCAAGAGTAGTGTGCCCCTGCTATGAGTAGTCTCCACCTTGACGAGAGTAGCGCGCCCCTGGTACGAATACCAGCCCTGGGACCCTTCTCCCTGTCCCGAGTGTCTCCAACGCGTTCGCGAGGACAAGAACACCTCGGGCTTGTTGAAAACAGAGAACACAGGCAACGGCATCTTGGCTCTCTGCAGTAAGAGGTACATCTGTTCGGGCGACACAAACAAATTTTTCACCAAAGGTCTAAACAAATATCGAAACCAATTCGACCAACACGATTTTAAAAACGTTTTGTGCACGCAACAATCCAGTGGTGGCTACAACACCGGGTTTAAAACCGATGGAAAATCCATGTTTCTATTTTTTGTCTTTGTAAGAAATCTGTATGAACTTAGTTCTTGGTAGCTACCAAACACCATGGTCTAACTACTATGTTGCTCACTTCACCTACTAAAATACATTTATAAAATAAAACAATTTTTGTACTGTATGGACTTTTCTGTTTCTACTAGTAATATTAGCTGAGGTTAGTGATATTTCGAAAGGTAAGCCACGAAGAATAAACCGTATAAAAATATTGCAGGGTTCTGAAATATACCAGGCTTACATTTTTAAAAGGGTCCATACTTTACAGCATAACCAAGATCATCAGCAAACCGAATAAAACTGACCTGAATTGCAAAGTTCTTTTATAACTTTATAATGTGCATTGGCCCGCAGCATGTCTATAGAATGATTACAGTCTTCAATCTTATTAGTGCAGTCTTGTACAACTTTCCAGTATTTGCTGTTAACATAATAAAGAAACATGTTTGAAACAAAGTGAGAGTTACAGAATGTCGAAATCACCTCAGGCTATTTAAACTCTACAAAAAATGTGTTTAGTTCACTTCTTTGAAAGGGACCTATAGCCACTGGTGTAAACAAAGCAAACAATAGAAAACCAGAGAAATTCACAGTTTTAGGTTTGAAATGAGCACAAGCTTTTCAAGAACCCGCTGGCAGACCTTCTTGCTGAACGAAAGAAGACGGGCAAATGAACGTTTTCTGTGGGAAACATAGTGTGATAGATACTGTATACTGACTTTCACCACATTCACACCATGTGTGAAGAGGTACGTACCACGTCCTGCTCCTCGCCAGCATAGCATTTGGCTTATTTCTTTCGTCTATGGGGTCAATCGAACAGGAGCATTTAGCGATCTTGATTTGGCATATACCTGAAAATTTGAGTAGTAATAACAAATAAATATAGCGATGGGACAAAAGTCAGACCTAAATTTTCAAGTACAGTTTCCCAAATTAAACTCTCTTACATTTTCTTGTTATTAAGGAAGGATTTCCATCCATTTTTGTGTCTTAAAGCTTAGTTTGTATAAAAAAAATGTGATAATTTCATCAGTTATCTTTTTTCAGCAGTTATCTACTTTCTGCTTTTTTAAATAGAAATACTTACCTAGTGAGCATCTATTCTTGTAATCTGTTTGAAAAAGTTCTAGTTCGCTGAGGACTTTCCTATTGCTACATGTAGACATTTTGCTCTTCATACAAGCCCAAAAGTTATGGTACAAGATGCTGAAACAATTTTCATAAAATGTACAAGTCTCTCTCTCTCTCTCTCTCTCACACACACACACACAGAAATCAGAACAGAAACTTTATTGAGGGTTCTGGTCACGAACGAGGACCGACGTCTATGCATGTGTTCTGTTGTTTACTGTGATAGCTATGACAGCTGTACAACAATTCTTAAACAAAACGTTACACTAGATAAGGCCTGTGAAAGTGCTAACGGAAAAACGAAGTTTTGGTGTCATTTGTGTCCCCTTTCTGTGGAGTTTTGATCATTTTATGTGGGTTATGAAGGGCAAAGTTTGTTTCTTGTTTTTTGCCTTCCTTGTGCTCCTGAGTGAGTCGGGCTTGAATCTCCACCTCCGCATCCCCGGTGTTTGCCATTTTAGACCCAAGATAGGTGAAACTGTCAACTTCCTCAATCTCTTCTCCATTTAGTTTGATGTTGTCTTGGACGCTCTCTCATACTTTTCGTTTTCAAAAAGCGACTGAGCACCATATTATTAATCTACAGAAAATTATATCTGCAACTAACGAGCAAACACAAGAGAATAAAAATCGCTTTGCAGCTCTGGAAGAGGAAAACGAACAGCTGAAGGAAAAACTGGAGTAAACTGAAGGTGAGATTGGCAGCTTGGAAGCAGCATCACACAGAAATAATTTTTAAATCTTTGATGTGGAAGAGACCAGCCAGGAAAATGATGCTGTATGTGCCGAAGAGGTGGTCAGACGTGTGAACGAGCTCTGTGGGGATTCATCATGGCACACCGAGGACATAGAGTGTTCACACCAGGAAACCGAGACAGGATGCTTCACGGCCTCTGATCGTGAGGTTTCAAAGATGGTGGGACAAAATGCGTCTTATTGGAAGTAAATACCTCAGAGACAAAGTGAGAGCGGAGGGAGAGAGTGGCAAATGATCTGACCAGGCTGCAGGCAGATTGTACACAAAGAGCCCGTGACGAGATTAAGACTGACTTCCACAGAAATGGGAAGCTTCATGTGGAAGACAGACGTTAATTTTTTTTAACTGTTTGATTCGCAAGTGCAACCCATAATTCCTTATGACTGTGAAATTTAGCGGTTGATGGCAGATAATTGCATTTATAAAAAGTCTGGCTATGAAAAAATTTCTTAATGTAACGAGTAAAACTCCTAATACATTGGTCTACAGTAAATGTGGACGCTATGCCTTGTACATTAATTCATATTAGATGTATTTCTTACTGGCTTTAGCTATTATTGCCACCTGAGCACTTCCCTAAAAAGGCCTATGCAATATTATTCCGTTTGCACTATGACAACAAGGTTACTTAGGTTTATCACATAATAACCACATTGTATAAATACGGTTATGGTTTTGTATAGGAAAATAAGTGTTGCCAATATCAACTTTTTAAGTGAATTCAAGTTACGTTTGATGGATTGTTTTTAACAAGAATGGCATATCAAAGTGAATTCTATTTCAAGGTTCTTTCCTTATAGTTTATACAAATCTTCCATAATACAGAGGAGTTTTCTTGGTGATATTAAGCATATTGGTATGAGAGATGTCCTGGTAAGAGTTAGGCCAGGTGTTTCAGATTTGTGCTGTCATCAGCTTCGTTATCGTTTTGCTGAAAATCAGAATAAGAAGTGCCCTTTCCGTCAGGATGAAGAAAATGAAATACACTTTCTATTTTTCTGTCCTACGTATACTGATTTACGAGAAAGCTTTATCCCCCAAAATATTTTAAAAGATCTTCTCTATTCAGATTCCAATTTATAATGCCAGACACTAGAATTAATATTTCTAACACCCTAACTGCATTTGTCTACAAAACATTAGATCGGAGAGATAGGTCCCTAAGATAGTGTATTTTTTTCTGTTTTCTTAGTTTTAAGTTTTTGTAATTGACAGACAGAAATCAGAAATAATAAACAGTAAGACAGGAAATGGAGAAGGACGAACAGAAATGCTGTCACAAAAATTAAAAACGACCAGTCAGACAAAATGACTTACTTGCATTCATAGTCCCTGTGTCTTCCAGACTGGCAATCAACGGTATCAAACGATGACTCATTGGTGGCTATTGAATTGAGGATCGATCCTAAATGAGTCTTGCAAGTATCTATAATTTCTGTGCAGTTTTCTTCTGAAACTGTCAGTGAAAAGCAGTTGTGACAAAAGATTTCTAAACAGAAGACTTCGTTTATGCCAAATATAAGGAGAGGCAAAATCATCAAAATCTTCGCGAGCAGATATGTTTGTCAAAATTGTGAAATTTCTTTTTAACTCCTTAGGCATCAATACTACTGAACAGTCAATGTGACATAAAATCCTGTTTGTACCTGTTTGTACAAAGAAGAGTAGAAGTCCCGTCAGCACCAAGCTGGTCTTAGTCATGTTGGTTGATTAGAGGAGATAATTAAGACAATAGCCCTCTAACGTGCAGAGTGTCGGAAGAGAAAGAAAGAAATGTTTATACCATCAGCGACGTATCGAATGATGGAGAACCACAGGAACACACTGTAGATATACTTGGGCCAAAAAATGAGGATTGGACAGAAACTAAACAGTACTAGTCCTTTGACCACTTACACTATCAGCCCTACACACATTTCTAGTTTCACTTGGCGTAGTTTGATGCATGTCTTGATAACGACGGTGAAGAAGAACGTTTAGATTCTATTACTCATCCCAGGCCTCAATTATAAAAAAAAATTTCCGGTTTCGCTCGACCGAACTTGCTGACTTGCTCTGGAACAGACCAATGAAATGTGGTCACGGTGAACGACACTTGACATTCAAAGTCAGAAAATAACGGATGTATCTCTTGATTTAAATTAATTATATAAAGTACAGTTTTCCCTACTTAGAAGATAATTGGTCGATAAATTTGTTTTACAAAAGTCAGGTTACTAAAATACAAATAGTCGTTTATCATCAATTTGTATGTGCTCAAGATGAATATAACAATCAAAATGCAAAATTGGCTCTACTTTTTTGCAATCTGCATTAACTATTATGTACACCACAAAATGTATTTTAACGGTAATTGATAGTTATATAGTTATACCTAAATATTTGTAATTTTCAAGCGACTTGGTTTAAAGAGTCTTCGAGTCTAAAGACCCACAAAACTCCCTCTTTAACCTTTGCCTCACTGAGTCAGGATTTTTCATGCAGGTGTCGGAAAGCTGGCGAAGTCCAGTCCATGGATTTCATAACTGTTTTCTTCAACCCTATTTTGATGCCAATGTGTGGTATTGCAGGCTTTTGTGAGCCTCGACCAGAGCTGGGTGCTGGATATTCTTATCTCTAGCTGTTATTTTTTGTCTTGAGTCCATTCCTTTTACAAGAAGTGCAATTCCCTTGCTCGGTGTAGTGAGTTGTGGTGGGTTTCGTATTTTTTCGTATTTTCGTGTGCCTGAAGTCTTCTGTGCGTCCTTTGTTACACGCTACTTGATGCAGAAAAAGATGGAAGACGATTTCCACAAGCAAAAGTCATTTTCGAATTCTATATATAGGGCATTCATGAGGCCCTCAATATCGGAACAGAATGCTAGATTACCTTCCTTTCTGAAGAAAGGCTCCAACTGCTGGTGGTGCTTTTGATATGAAGTAATTGCGACATCTTCTTCTAGAAAATTCTATTGTTGGAGTCTTGGACCCATCAATCCTTGGATGTCCAAATCACGAACCAGGTCGTTAGTTCTTCCTGTGTGTTGGCTGATGATGCACCACAGTAAAAATCTGGATCATTGCATGCTGACTGACCAGGAGAAGAATAGGTGAGGTCACCGTCGTCATCAGCATGATAGTTTCTTCTGGTTGGCAAATGTCTCTTCCCCACAAATACAGCAAACATTTTCCACGGTATCAGCGCACTTTCGAAGCAATCGTTTTCCATATTGTAACTAAATGGATAAAATAATGACAGTTTCATGTAACAGTTACTTTAACTGTGTCTCACGAAGTCTGAAATATTTTCAATGCTCAACCTTTGTGACTGGGCTATATATATATAGAGTACACTGTGACGTCAGCTTACTTCAGCAGAAGCCTGGCAGTAGTACTGATTACATCAGAAAATGATGCAATAAACTCTTGATGACGTATGCATGACGATATTATGCAATGTGATGTAATATTACGTCATTCTAGGCTTATTTAGGATGTCCTTACAGCCCTAGTGGCAACACGTACACGGTAAACACAGAAAATGAACTCTATCAACTACATCAAATATCTTTAAAACATATTAGTTTGTAAAATCTGTCACATACATTCGCTAAGAATATTGTATTGTAGGAAAGGACTTGTGGGTGTTTCGTTATTTTACTCTACACAGTTGAAAAATTCAAACCGGAATTTACTACACGCTGACAGCTACTGCCCTTGAGTAGTCGGTAAAAGTTACATTGCCAGTTTTATTGTATGTTGTCTTGTGCATTAGTTAGGGTTACTATCTTACTCTGTTTAATGAAATGAGAGAGGGAAGGTCACTGAAACAGATAGGCAGATAGACCAGAGGGAAAGAAGGGAGGTGATAGTGAAAGTAGAACAATCTACAACATTGTGTTCTGTTACTAACAATCTACAACATTGTATTTACTGTAACAACTTTTACTGAAGACCATTCGTAAGCTGGGTAAATGTTGTGAAAGGTTTGACCAAGTCTGGCAAAGTGCTACTGAATAGCAAAATTATAACTTTTTTCATACAAGGGTGGACGTCCCATCAGAGAAACGCCTATCGCCTAACACAAAGAGGAACTAAATGACAAGAACAAGAGCTTAGAGTAACAAGATATAGCAAAAGGAAGGGTGTGACAAAGGACTAGAATTCTGGGAAAGGTTGTTAGGAGTAATGTTTACAGAAGAGGTGTCTAGCTGGGAAGTAAGGGAAAAGCAATTCAGAGAAATATGTATGAGTAGGCTGTGTGTGTGTGAGAGAGAGAGAGCAGTTTTATCACAAATGCTGTGTTTTGAAGGGTATGTATATGTATGGGTAGAGTTTCTTAATACATCTGTGGATAGAAGTTAGAAAAGAATGGTCTTGACATTGCTTATTACTGGATTGTCGCATAACAGTTTTTAGATGTGTAGTTATTTTGAAAGATGCTCACACCCTTGATAGAGCTGTGCTTTTAAATAAATAAAAATAAACCTCAGATGCATACTGAAATGGTTACTTTCCTAATCAGAAATCTTATATGTTCTGATGTAAGATAATAATATTTGTTGCTGCATGTCTTACATATCTATACTATCTTAAGTTATTTTTATTTTTATTTATTTATTCCACACTCTAGTTTAGAATGATGTTAATGTTGATAATAATGATGTAGATAATATTTGTTCACACTCCCCTTGAAAATGACTCATCTTTACTCAATAAAAAGTTTGAATTCGAGTTCAAGTTTTCTCTCCCTTGTTTAGTCTTTATCTCTCACACACACTAACATCCTCTTTCTCCCTGATGCTTACAGGATACTTTCTCGAGCGAGTTTGATTTGTGTAAAAAATTAATGGCTTAGTTTCTTCTGTGTAGTATTATTTATCTGAAGTGACTCTGAGGTGACATCTTAAAACTCAGGAAACAAACAGGAAAAGTGTGTTCCGGCAATCACTTTTACCAAATATAGCTTTCCAAAAAATCTAAAGAAATATTCTTGCCAAATTTGGTAGTGTTCGGGGAAAAAATGTGTGGAGTTGATCAGGCCTTAAAATAACACACACTGTCTGTTTATCTCTCTCTTTTACTCTCTCTTTCACTCACACACACGTACATCACCACAATGGGTTTTATTAAATGACAACTTTGCTCACACGCATGTCTCGAATGCGAAACATTTTAAGGTAAACTTGCTTCAAAAGATTTTGGACTTAATTTCAGATTGTCCTTGAGGAACTCAGTATTCATCACATGTTGATATTTATAGCTTTTAACATCCTTTTTAAAGGAAGGTACCTTGTGAAAAATACTGTACAGCTATTGCTCCAGACAGAGATGAAACAAATAACAACAATCTTCAATATCTCTTGTTCACCGAGCCTCTTAGCGTCGCCACACCTACAGACTATCATCATCGTACATCCCTGGCAAACTTCCGATTTGCAGTCTGTACCGACAGCAGCAACGCCCATGATTTTAGAAAAAATGGGAAGTGAGAGTGTAAAAGCTCCATGTTGCAGGATTTACGTTTTTACAATAGTTAATTGTTTCAATTGTAGAATCATTGTATATCTGCATCTACAAAATTAATAAATACACAAAACTTTTACTGTTTACTTTTTCCAATATTATTAGATATTATGTCCAACACCCACGACATAATGATGGTGTAGCTAAAGTGTTATCAATTCCCTTGATTTCCCCTTTGCATGCAAATTTCTTTGTTTTACATCTGGAAAAAAAAATTATAGACGGCAGACGATACCACTTTAGGTGTACTTAAGAAAAAACTTCAAAACTAAACTAGCTACCAAACCCTAGAAAAAGATTTGGAGTAAGGTTTTTGTGTTGTACTTTGGTCGTTAAGACTTTCGTTCTTTGTGGGACTGTATTTTACGTTTAAGACAATTTTAAAGAGATTCTTAGCCATAGTTAAATGACCACTTCTTCCCAACGGTAACAACAACACCAACAACATCTACAACAAAAATAAAATAAAAATTGCAAAATTTGTAAAGCGCATACTCACACTCCTAAGGAGCATGCTCTTAGCGTCTAAAAACAAGAACGAAGCATGGACAGACCACGAGGGATAGGAAAACAAATAACATATGAACTATAAAAGAATAAACAAGGGTACTAACGAAGAAGAAAATCAAATATGATGATGACGATGATGATGATGATGATGATGATGATGATGATGATGATGATGATGATGATTAGAATAATAAGAAAGGGAAGAAGAAGAATTACAACTGTTGTATTTCAGACCTATAAACAAATTGAAGCAATTCAGCATGAAGTCACAGAGCTAAAATAACATTTTTATTTATTTCCTTTCAAAAGTACAACAAATCTGCTGTAGTCAGCAATGTACATGTTTAGGTGTAGTTTAGATTTACAAAGACAATATTAATCAGTGATAAAGGCAGATTTATTAATATACACTATAGTCTTGTTATATGTAAAATCATTGCCAGGATGTATCTGACAACGCATGATAAAGAAGTGTATGTCAAATAAAAGGCACGAAACGCACAACACGTAACCTATGGCAAAGGGACATCACTCTCTCAAGAGACCCGAGACTACGGCAAGTGGGTTACAGTTCTTGTCTTGACTGATACTAGTTCAGGCCAGTAATTGAAGTCTATATTTTCTTTGTTAAATCGATAATACAACAATTTGTTTGATTATTAACTGATCGAAGTGTTTGGAGTTAACGATTGTATCTAGTGTTTTCTTGTCACTAGCTCAGCAAATCTCAAACTGAAAATTTTATATGAACAAATTTAGCAACTAAGGTAATGGGGGATTTCTTTATGTCTACAAATAAAGGTGGAATGAGTAGCGGGCAGGGATGGGCAAGCTACTTTTAATTTGTAGCCGGCTAGGCTACAGCTACTTTTTTTCAAAATGTAGCCGGCTACACTACAGCTACAATTTTGCAAAAAGTAGCCAGCTACTTTGGGCTACTTTTAAAATGTAGCCAGCTTCTTTTGGCTACTTTTAAAAGCGTGATGTTATAACAAGTTAGCTGTAGCCAGCTGGCTGTAGCAACATACACAAACATCAAACATACACACAAAACACTATTACTTGCTTTACAAAGTTTTTATTATAATAATGAAACGGAGAACTGCGATATACCGACAATTTTATTTAGTGAATCCATAAATGCTTTCATTCATTCCTTGCACCCTTCCTCCCCCGGCCTTTTTCACACAATAAGTA
>SRHC01000328.1:0-58603 GCA_004794325.1 Pomacea maculata | reverse complement strand
GTCGCAATAAAGACATTTTTGAACATCGCTACATTGTTGAACATCATTTCCTCCCTCGCGCAAAGACAAGACATTTTTACTTTGAACATCGCTACATTGTTGAACATCATTTCCGCCCTCGCACAAAGACATTCTACCTTTTACATTGCTGCCGTGCTGAACATTCTGGAATATAGATGCAAATCTACAACCCAAAGACATTATACTTTGTACACTACTAGAGTGCTACAGTCGTGAAAGTAGCCAACATGTAGCCAAGCTACAGCTACTTTCTAAAATGTAGCTACGGCTACAAGCTACTTTTTTAAAATTTGTAGCCGGCTAAGCTACAAGCTACAAAATTTGTAGCCGGCTACAGTAGCTGTAGCTAGGCTACAGCTACTCCCCATCCCTGGTAGCGGGAGGGGGAGACACAGGTGGAAAAGTGGTCACTAGCTACCTGAAGCACTGAGAGGCCTTTAGATGACTATTCTGACACTGACAAACTTTGATCTTGCTCACCACTTTCTGTATCAGCTTGTTGACACCTTGCCACACATTCCACAGAGAGGGTGAGTAAATCATTATACAAATATTTGAGTCTAGAGGTATTGTCAGTTGCTTTGTTATCACAGGGAGAGGGAGAGAGTTTAAAGGTAGAACTGTTATTCTTTTTAGTATTTCTTTTAATTTGTTCAGTGATTATTAAAAATACACTAACCTTTCTCTTTATTTGTTAATTACAGCATTGTATCTGTCACTAGTATTTGTTTTAAACTAGTGAATATTGATACAGTTTTGTTATTAATAGGTAGGATAAAGCCTTCATGATTTATAATATTAAAAATCAGTCCATTATAAATATTTTGGAATCTTTCGTGTCCAGCACAGCCGCTGGAATCTTGTTGATTTTTTGTTTGGCTGGATAAACAAATAGGCAGAATGGTGTTTCACATAGTGTTTTTGTGCAGATATCCAGTATCAACTAGACTTTAACAACAGCAAATGTTGCCATCAGAAAACTCACGACAGCCAAAGAGAACAGTTGTTCTAACCCTGAAAAAAAATATTCAGTATCAATCAACCACTTATTAAAGTGCTAATAAGCTTACATCATCTTGCTCAACTTTGTAATATGTAAAATGGACAACAGTTATCGATTCGTTTTTAACGGGCATTATAACTGAAGCAATTAAAGATTGCACTGAGTAACATGCTGTTACATCACACAAAAATTATTTTACTACAAGCAACGTAATTCAGGGTTTGCCACGTGCAAAAAAAAAAAACTCGTATATTTTAAAAATTTACATTATAGAATAGTCAAAATAGATAAAAAAAAATAGCTATCAAGCTGAACCAATGAATCTACACATTTCTGATTTATTTGTACAAGTAAAAAAGAGAACACAACGATGTCCAAATAATCTAATGAAACTAGAATATACCGAAGACAGATAGAGATAATAAAGTAAAGTAAAAGAAATAAAGGTCAGATGCAAATTGTGCGAAAGTTTTAATTAGGCTGCTTACCACTTGTGGGTATTCTGCTTGATGAATCTGAAAAATTAGGCACTATAAAACAGTTAATGTTGAATTCATTCATTTACACACGATTCAAAAAAAAATTATTACAGACTCTGAGAATCTATGATTAGTACATTAAACAACTAAACTAAAACGTGAAGCAATAAAGGTCAGAGGCGAATTGTGCAAAATGTTTTGCTCACCACTGGCGAATAAGAAGCTTCCATCTGGTGCACGAGTTCCTGAAAAATTACATTCTTTGTAGTGACTCAGAAACAGTTCATGTTGAGCTCATTCATTTTTTAAAAAAGTTTTTTACGGACATTACAATAATTGTATGAACCTACACACATTGCTGCATCCACAACAGCAGATGCGGTTAGTTATCTATCATACACGACAATACATACACGAAGTGACATCGTTTGTCAGGAAAACACAGAACAATTAAACAAGGAAACAGATACAATGTGAAACATTTATTGAACCGTATATCCCCTTGTTTACTGGTAAACCAAGGGGACACTGAATAAATAAATACCTCTACAGGCCTTGGCAGCTCTGGTTTTCAAAGACGCTACATTAGGATTGACTGGGACATTGCAACTGTCTTTCATCTGGTCCATGCAACCCAGTGCTTGCTTGAGAATCCTGCACGAGAAATGTTTTTATTTTAATTAGACAATAACGGAAATTATTAATTAGTGAAAATTAACCCTATTCTTCCTTTTGTAAAGTTCTATACACAAGGACATGCCTGAGACCTTATCACTTTGTTTTGCTTTTTCTTTTGGCTTCCATGCACAGTCTGTCTGTCTCCGAATCCCCTTCCTCTGTTTCAAATTTTGCTTGATTTTAGGTTTTTATCGTTTTGTCTTATCATTATTCCATGCTTTTATAGTCTTTGATATTTAATTGTTATCATCTTTTCTGACTTTTCTGCTTTCAAGTAATTCATGTTCCTATATCAAATACTTGCTGTGTGCAGTAATTATTTACAATGTGTACAAAAACAGCAAAGATGGCAGGTTTTTTTTCAAAACGACAATTATTGCCAAAACTATTTTAGTTTAAAAGAAGAAGCAAAATATTCTACCTGCAAATAGTTTCTTTGACACGAGGACTCAAAGAGGCTTCAAGAGCAGACTGTGGCTGTTGTTTGATACCCGAGAAGCATTGAGAGGACTTCGGACACGATGAGCGAAACGTAGCGACTTGAAATTCATTAAAAACGACAAAATTTTTATTATCAGCTTGCAAAAAATGTGTTAACAACATTCCAAAATTTTATTATTTTAAAGTCTAAATTTGTATGAGAAATCTCAGAATGATACAGCAAATAAAGAACCAGATGATAGAAGCAAGATAACAGGGAAGAATTTTAAAAGTATCATCGGAGTCTTTATTTAACATATAATGTGATGTTTTTTCACTTTCATTATCTCTAATTTTGAAATTATCTTGGAAAACAGTATTCATTATCCATGGGGTTCCAATGTTACACATCATAAGCTGCATAATTTCGAGAACCAAGAAAGCTTGGAGACATAAATAACTACAGGTTTTTGACAAGCTTTATAGTTTCAATGTTAATTTTGTAATGAACCATTAACGTATTGTAATATGTCAAACGCTGTGACAAAATGAATTCAGACTATTTTTTTCATAACACTATGGGTATGAGATGTGACCTCCTGACCTGTGCAGCCTATGTCCGTCGCCGTAGAAACCAGCTTTGCTTGCTGAAGTGATGCCACGTCCTCGCAGTCTTCTATCTCCCCCATGCATTGTGTGAAATTTTGCTGATTATTGCTGGTAACAGAGGCGACAGTTCATACAGTGAGAAGCTGACAACATGAAACAACAAATTTTTCTAACTTCTGAAGAAAAGCCCTGATAAAATACAGTCAGCTAAGTTTCTAAGTGATGTGGATGCTTTGCTGACTCTTAAGAAGAACGACGACGATGTCAATGAAAGAATGCATACCATACTTTGGTGACATTGTCGAAATCGGAGTCTAAACTTGCCTCACATAAGCAATAGATAATCCTCGTTCCGCAGAGCAGTTCTGAAAATTAAATAATGTGAAAAGAGAGAGAGAGAAGGTGGATGAAAAAGACAGAGCTTTGTGGTCTTTCATCATACGGTGAACAAAGACGATCTTGGCTAGGGATAGGCTTTTAATTGTTTCTTCGTTTCAAAATAACCTGTAAGTGTGTGATATATTTATATATGGATTATGGAACATTAGTCCCCAGTGTCTGTTGATTGATTTTAGAATTCGACATCTTTAATAAGTAATCGCATCATAAGAAAGAAAACAGTTTGCACCCCACTAAAAATTAAAGACATTGGAGAACCAGATACCTGCGTTTTTATTATAGATATCATGTTAGTAAGGTGGCGTAGAAAAAAATAAACCGGCAAGAAAAATTATTTCAATGAACTACTATCTCTATCTAGCATGGGTTATTGCTGCATATCTTTAAAATATTCGATAATATGTTTATTATGTTTACACAAAGAAAGCATGCATCATTACCTCTGGTGCAGTAGAATTGGTAGACTTGTTGAAAAAGGGCTACCTGACCTCTGACTTCTTCATCTGTGAAACAGTCGGCCATGGTGTTTCTTACACAGGCCCAAAAGCTTGTGTATGAACTGTTGACATAGTAAACCTACAGGACACGTGTCTGACGCGTGCGACACGAAGCCTGCATATGACCTTTGACCTTAGCCTGAGCGAGAGAAAGTTGGTGGGAAGAAGAGGTAAATGACAGTGAGTCGGGAGAATGCAGAGAGAAGTGGTAAATTACTGCAATTAAATCAACAACAGAAAAATAAAGAATACAAATGAGTAATACAGACATCAAATAATTGATGAGACCTATAGTTTTATATATATATAGAGAGAGAGTTAATCTGAAAGATATACTAAAAAATGAGAAGCAATGTGAACACTAACCGAGAGAGAGGGAAAACTAAAGAAAAAACTCACGTGCAAAAGTTTACAAGAGAATTATTGTTACACCATTTTTTATCAGATTTGGATGGACTGATGATGTAATTTCCTTTGCCAACCCACAGCAACGCGGTACACGTGTCTAAGAGGGCTGTGCAGTTGTCTCCTGAAGCTAAATGAGGTCTCATGTTATGATACAGTGTGATAATATCATCCAGAGATTGATTTTAAAGTAAAACATTACAAACAATTTTTTTATAGAAAATCTGAGACACTGAGTGCAAATGTGACTGTATTATGTCCGCCTAAGACAGTCCAACGATATGGTACGACATAAGGAATAAATAACATATACCAACGATCTGCTGTTTCTCTTGTGATGACGGCGAGGATAACTAGTGATATGAGTCTTTACACATATTTCACAATATTCAGCAAACTACACTGTTCACAAGGCCTTTCCATTACAAGACTCTTTCAAGAAGGGACACCATGCAGAAAATGAAGTCCTTTATCTTTCTAAGCCCGAAACTCCGCCATTGTCGGTCCAAAGCCCGGAGGAGGACGGAGGAGGATTGAGTGTAGGAACCCTATACCCTGAAAAACCTCTTATGTTACGAAAAAGACAACTAGAGAAATAACTTTATCTGGTAGAGACGGTCCTCCCAGAACAGCAGCAGACAGAACCAGATGGAGGTACCTTGATGTCACCTCACGTGGACAGAGATGACTGGTTGACCGATTTTAACCAGAAAAACATTTTAACTACTCTGTGTCATCTAACAATGTAACATCTAGTCATCTAACACTCACACACGTGTTTTAAGTCTTAGTTGTGGAGCACGAAGTACAGTCAGACAATCATTGTGAACAAATAAAACTTTACCTTTCTGTCCAAAGAATAGAAGTACTGTTAGCACAAACCTGCTCTTCTCCATGTTGGATTAGGGAGTAAATAAACAATTGAAGAACTATCTGAAGGAAGATAAGAAAAGCGGCGTGTTTGATACCTATCGTGACGTAGCACGTGACGTAAAATACTGCGTAAATAAACAAGAGAAACCATTGGGGCTGTTTGCTGTAGCAGCACTTTGGCGAGTCGTAGGACCATTTGCTTGAAATTTCTGCCCTTATCTCTTTGGAGCAACTAAACTTCGAAGCTTTTAAGTCTGGGATTAATTAAGAAATGTCTTGCATGTACACCAAAGCATTTTGTTTTCTTCTTCCACATCTTAGTTTGTCCATGATTCCATCTCTTTCCTTAACCTTGAACCCACTAGTTGCTCCAGCCACATACACGTGGACCTTATCCTGAAAAGCTTTCATTATGGAAAATCTCATTGATTCCATTTTATCGATCGTTGCTTTCCTCTTCTGAAGTCACAACCACCACCATTCTCTAGGACCATGTGTGATCATTAGGTTTTAATGACATTTACAATAACTCATTATCAGAGAAATTATTTCGTCGCTTCTTGTTTCTACACCGTCATCTTTCAACGAGAAGTTATAGTTTAGCAGGTTCGATTATTCTGGATTAATTCATCGGAGTGAAGTGTTGTAGATTGTTTCCTCTGTTGTGTCTCCCGGTCCACGGATGCTCGGCTGGATGATCTCGACACCTGAATGGCTGACTTAGCAATCTGGATTGTTTCTTTGTGATACACTTTGTAATTAAAACAAGATTTCTTCAATGTTAATGTCGTGAGTGCACATATTTCATCTAGAGAGTTATTGTTCCGAGTTGTGTGGGGTGTTGTGGGGTGTGTATCGTTGAGTTCAATGTCTTTGGGCATGTCTCCCTTAGCCGGCCACCATTCTACAGGATTGTTTATCTCATTAGGTCTACATAACAAAACAGAAGCAAAACAAAATATTTTAGTACGTTAAACTGATCAGCCGTTTGGAATAGCTGACGAAAATGGCGTGTTACAGATTGTTTCTCTTGTTGTGAGCGCCATGTAGAAGCGATCAGGTTCAGAAGGGAAAGGTCAAAAAGCAGGAAATGAGGTCACTGAACAACTTGGGTCAAGAAGCAGAGGATGTCAACAGGACTTGTGGTCCAGCGATAAGGTCTGTCTACACGGAAAAGGACATAGGGAAATCTGTCAGCAGCAGAAGGTTTCACCTGGTAACAGTCACACAGAGACCCTCTCCCCTTCCCACCGTGTGTGTGTGTGTTTTTTTTTAAGTGAGACATGCTTAAGATTGATAGAGAATATGTAAGATGTGAATGGTACACACGTGGAGAGATGGAGAGGAAACGCAACCATTGTAGCATCCCTCACTAGCTTCCTGATATAGCCAGTCGTCTCTAGTTGACACACTTCCGACCCTGAGAAAGTGCATCCTCGCTCTGTACCTTCTCTACTTGTTTACAACACTTCGTGATATACATGCCACACTTAAACATTGTTAGGGAATCACAGTGCTAACCTCTGACTTGTCGCATAGTCCACTCACTCTACTGCACGGTCACAAAAGAAACAGTCTCATCAGAAAAGTGTTTTCTGTTTAGTGTTTATTAAATAGTTTATTATAAGGTTCAATCCTATGGTATACAGTAATAGTTACAAGTTTTATTATAGAATACATATTATTCACATGTATCTATTTTAACTAGTGAATATTGACATAGTTTGTTGTCAGTAACACATTTTTAAAAATATTAATTTCAATACGGGTGTATAATAAGAAAAAGAATGTTTATGATGGTTTAAGCAACTTTAAGAAAAAATAATTAGTCCATTTAAGAAATATTCGAAATATGTTGAAATATTTCCTGACCATCGCAGTTGCTAGAAGCTTGATTTTTTTTTAAATTTATCTGATCTTTTTTATTGGCTGAATGAGCAAACATGGAAGCTGATCCACCCGATTATTAGTCATATACGTGTTTCGTGCAGAAATTTCGTCTCAGACTTTCAGGAGAGCAGCGGCTGCCACCAGAAAACTCAACACACCGGAAGAAGACAGGCGTTCAAATCCTGAAATAAATTGCTTTTTTAAAAAAGAATTGACTAAGTTGCTGATAAACAATATGAAGTTTGCTCAGTTTTAGAAATTTCTATAATAAATAAAATAGAATTACAATCATCATCATTGACCTTTACAGGTCATTACAATTACAACAAACATCATAAGACAGACTGTATTAAACAGCATATTTTAATTGCAAACCAAAATGTTCTCATTAATTTATTGTAATATTAAAATTCAAGGTCTTCCACCTTAGGAAAAGTAAATTTAAATCGACATTACAAAAAGATTCAAACTGGTTTGAATAAAGGTAGAAATTTCATGAACATAACTTTGAAATTCATCTGCGACAGAAAACATGCTTTTTCTGGAAAAATAAACATCTTAGGCTGAAATATAAAAAGTCTATATGTATATTACGCAAAAGTTTAATTAAGTTGTTTACCGCTCTTGGGTATTCCACTTTCGTTTGATACATGAGTATCTGCAAAGTTATATAGTCTCTTCATTTACAGTGAGATAAAGGCAGTCGTTAAAGAGCTAAATAATTACACAGATAAAATGTCAGGGTTACACTATTAGAATCTATGTTTTTTTAAATAAAAATACGTACCCACACTTATGCATATGTTGAAAACAGATATAAATAGAAACTTGTATTAACGAGATCCCTCGTAATTCACACATTAATAAGAGAGAGGAAGCCTGCACACATATGTACATTCAAATGTTTCGAGATATATGTATATAAAGATATGTCAAGAAGTTCTACAGCAAATAGTCTGTTTGACAATCATTACTTTTCCGACATCATCAATACGTGGACGATGAGTTAGAACTACCTTTGCAGGTGTTGCCAACGCTGATTTTCATCGACGCTACCATTTCCTTTTCCTTCATCGTCACATTGCAGACGTCTGCCTGCTGGTCCACACAGCCTACTGCATGTGTGAGAATCCTGCCCGAAATTTTTTAAATTTTTTATTAAAATATAACCATTATTACTAATTAGTAAGCTGTAGCAAATTTCTTGCGTTGAAAAATTTGCTTGAAACAGTGAATTCTCATATCTGACTGATTGTCTAATTGTTCACATCAACACACTGTTATTCAGTGTTTTATTACACGATACTTGTTAATTAAAATAAAAAAGTCTGTCAGTTCCATCCTCGCTCTCTTGCTAACTGTCGGAGAATCACCTGTGCAATCCTAATGTTTAGTGAGCGTAGCTCAGTGTCAAGAGATCACTCAAGTCTTTTTTATGACATTAATAACAAATTTATCAATCATCTATTTAATGATACTGCCTTTTTTCCATTCCACTATTTCGTCTTCACTTTTTCCTTAAAGTCGGTTCTACTATACTATTAAAATTATCAAAATGGAAGAATTTTAAAATAGCAGCATATCGCTTAAAGAGTTTTGTAAAGCGAGTTGAACCTGCCGATACAAAAAATCATGAGTGTATATACACAACGCGCACGCACACACACACACACACGCACGCATACAATCAAACAAATAAACAAACAAACAAACAACCAACACAAACAAACACAAATTAGTTTTCGTACTTACGAGCACCATGTGCCCGGATTTAACATGCCGGTGGTGAGTTCCTTGGTGTGGGTGAGAAACACAGTCTCATTACTCCTCCAGTCACCCAGCCTGACCCCCGGCACTACTTCTGCTTTGTCCACACACCTTTGTATGTTTTCACAGGGTGAAGGATCCGTCATATACTCATCGAATTCTTTCAAAAAGATACCATTAATACAATTAATACTAGTAATATTAGAACTATGCTTTACTAGGAGTATAGCATGTATGTAATTGGTAATTTAGACTACAATGAATTTCATGTCTGAGACTGGTTATTTCACTGGAAATTAAATGCAGTTGAAAAACCTCATTTGCTTATTAACCTTTGACAAAACTTTGAGGGTTGGTAGCACTTTGTCAAATGGCTCTTTCAGGTTGTTTAATACAAAATGAAATCCCTTTTTCTTTTCATTGAAAATATACTCGACTCCACCAATCGCAGAAGGTGAGGAAGGTTAAAGTTCAGCAAGACCTGACAGGTGACAGGAGTACTGGCACTCGACTACATGAAATGTCTCAAACAGGTGCTCGACATTTTACCTGAGCAGACTTCCTTGTAACTTGTCACAACTCTCTGCCACTTGTCACTGACACTGGCACTGCATGTCCTGGTGTTGTTGGTCAGACACTGGAACCGTGGAATCAGATCTCTGCACACAATATAACCATCCGATAGGTAATTTGTTTTATATAGGTATGTAAACAATACAACACAGCTATCTTTATACACAAAAATGATTATGGTAATAATTAAACATATCTACACACATTGCTTATGCAGATTAACGACTATATGAACGAAGACTTAATTGTACGGGGTATTATTATTGGCTTTATAGTCTTTGATAATGTAATCATTTCTCATCTTTTCTGGATAGTGATTTCAATACTCTTATTTCAAATTCGTGTGTAGTAATTATTTTGTTATGTTTACAGGGATGGCAAAGTTGGCAAGGGTTTTATTTTTAAAAGAGCTTTTATTATTATTACCAAACGCATTTTAGTTTGAAAAAGAAAGCAAAAAAAAAAAAAAAACTACCTGCAAATATTTCCTGTGACATCAGAAGGGCCCAAAAGGGACTTTGTCTGTCCTTCACTCCCCATAAAGCATTGAAAGGCCTCCGGACACGCTGATAAAAACAAAGCAGCTTAAAATTCATTAAAACCAACAAAAGTTTTTTACGAACTTGCAAACATTCAAGCATTTTATTATATTGAAGTCAAAATTTGTTTAAAGGCCATCGTCTGTAAGAGAATGACAACAAATAAAGGACCAGATGATAGAAACAAGATAATAGATAATAGTAAGGAATTTAACAGTGCAGTGTGCCTTCATGCTAACATATGAAATTGTGATTATTTTCCCTGTATTGTCTTTTAAAAGGGATTTTGGATAAACAGTATAATTTGTTTATGCCACAGGTATCAATGTTACACATCAGAAGCCGCATGTCGAGAGCGGAGAAGGTTTCGAGATGTAAATAACTACAGTCCGACAATCTTTACAGTTCGCATGCTAATTCTGTAATGAAGTCAGATAACCTATAATGTCATGTCAGGCACTGTCACAGAATAAATTCAAACTATTTTCCTGCTACTGTTTCCGGGAATGAGAATTGACCTGCTGACCTGTTTTGCAAATTGCTTCTATCATGGCTATAAATAGTGCAGCTTGCTGCCTTATTTCACCAGCATCGCAGTCTTTTAGCTTCCCGATGCATTGTGTGAAATGTTGGTAATTATTGCTGGTAACAGAAAACAGAATCAGGAATAATTTCAGCAAATAATGCACATTTGACAGTAGAGTTCGATAACGTGTTCAATAGCAAGCGATAGGTATCTAAAAAGTTTATTTTAAGAACAGAAACACTTTCTCTTAGCTTAACTATAAAAAGTGCTCATAATGCAAAGACAAAAGCATTTTGATGTAACTTTATATACTTTTTTGTCCAGTCAGCTAAGTTCCTGAGAATGATGCTGATGCTTTGGTGACTCCTAAAAAGAATGGCGACGATGTGAATGGAAGAATACGTACCACAATTTGGTGATATTGTTGACATCGGAGACTAAATCTGCCTCACAGTAGCATTTTCCGATCCTATCTCCACAGATCGCTTCTGAAAATTAAATAAGATAGAGAGAGAGACAAGGATCATTAGAGATATATTTGTGCTCTATTATCATAAGATGGACAAGGACATTCTTGGTTAGGGAGAGACTAGATACACACCAACAAATTTTCGCTTGGTTTGTCAGTTATTATTAAGCGAACGAGGCCCTGATATCTGGTGAGTGCATGCGGCGCATCGTTGTCCTGTTGACTAAGGGACGCTACTGCGTATTTAATACTCCGTAGTCGGAAACGGCTATCGCCCATCTCTACCGACAGGCATTACATTTTTAAGACCAGATGTCGACGTGCTTGTTATCGCACACACACACACAGATGTCGAGCTTTTGCGGAGCATCTTACTTGTCATGGTCTATCTTCCCATGTGTGTGCAGGATTTGTACTATGTACACTATATATATATAAGGAATTATCTCCGACTAGAAACCACGACTTCTCAGGCCATAACTCAGTTGCCAATTTTTCTCTCTGATTATGTTATTTTACACAGGAAGATCAACAGCACAGACATTAAGACTCCATAGATAGACTGAGAGTGTTCACTCCCCACTAATCTTTAAAATCATTGGAGAACCAAACATCTGTGATTTTAATGTCTATATAATTCTAGTAAAGAGGCATAGAAAAAACACGGTAAGAAATATAATTTAAATAAACTAAGATCTCTATTTTGCATGGGTTATTGCTACATATGTTTAAAATATTTAGTACAATGATAATGTTTCCAATTCACTCTATTTGACTGTTTGGTTACAGTGAGTATTACCTTGTCTACAGTAGCCATTGTAGGCCCATTGAAGACTGTCTATCTCTCTCTGGATAGCTTGATCGTTGCGACAGTTGGCCATGGTGTTGTTCACACAGATCCAAAAGCTTTGGTACGAACTGTTGACATAGTCAGAGTAGGGGTTAATGCTGACAGAAGCTGTCAATGATTACAGTTAAATCAACACACTCACATTCTCTCTCTCTCTCTCTCTCACAAGTGTGCTTCTACTAGGTAGCATACAAGACAGACCAGGGTAGAAAATCACCCGATTGATGGTCACAGCTTTTGGTGGACTGGGTGTAACAAACTACATTTATTTCTAGCGATTGCCGATAACCTGCTGATACTAAGATTCGGTCATGTTATGCCAAGAGCAGAAACATCAGAAGTCGATGGACTGACTCTTGAATTTGAGAAAAAGTTTCACAGTGCAGTAGAGAAGTTTTATAGTGTTGTAGAGACAAAATTCTTTGCTTGAAACGGAATACAAGAAGTGTGAATATAAACACACAGAGAGAGAGAGAGAGAGAGAGAGAGAGAGAGAAAGAAAGAAAGTGGGAAACAAAATAAAAGAAAAAAAACTGACGTGCACAATTTTTCCCGGGAAGTAGCTGTAGTGCACGGGTTGATCTCCGATTCTTGTGAACTTGTGCTTTTTTCTTGGTCAGGCTCTATAGTCGCTTTGCATGCTTTAAAAAGAGTTGTGCAGTTTTGTCCTGAAACTAAACACGAAAAGTAAGATTTCAAATTGTTGTCAGATTATTCGGACATTAGTTTTAAAGTGAAGCATCAACAACATCTGAGACACTCAATTCAGATGTGACTTTATTAAATCTGACTAAAACGGTGCAATGAAAGAATGTACAAATTCCTGCACCAGCAATCTGCAACCAAGCACTTTTCTTTTCTTATCATGAAAGCGAGGATAACTGTCTTCATGGTTTATTTAGTAGGAAAGTGCTTTAACCGTGAGTGGTTATTTCGCACTATAGAGAGGGGGAGGGGGATAGGAAGGAAATCGGAGTACTCGGAGAAAACTTCAGACGCCTGTGAACAGGTCCCACATACAAAGAGTGTCCCGAGACGAGATCTGAACCCTGAGTCCATCACTGCAGTTGTGACAAGCGAGTGTGTAAATATTAAACTACCGGAATGCTCGAAAGGATAATTAGCGATCTGAGTCAATACAAGTATGGCACAATTTACACCATGCACAAGTCTTTTCAATTATAACACTCTTTGAACAAATCACATCGTGCACAAGTCATTTCAAGTACAACATTCCTTCCACAAGCGACATCATGCACGAGATGAAATTCTCTACCTTTGTGAAAGAGAAGAAACACAAGTCCCACGAACACAAACCTAGTCACTCCCATGTTAAACGTCTGAGAAAAATGATTAGCCAGACAACAGCCGTCTGCAGCAGAGCGAACAGAAAGACAGAGAACCTTGTGACACTGTGCTCTGTGGGGCGTGTCGGTGAGGGGAGGCTACTGCGCTGTACAGCTGTGAGAGTTATCGTCACGGAGGCTGGCAGGGTGGACAGGGGAAGAGGAAGAGAGATGATGTCTCGCGGATACTAGGTCACATGTAGGGTCACGAGCCCTGTTGAGAGAAATACACAGCTCATTTTGAAATAAAAATAACTATAATAATTACAATTGAATTGTCGTAAATGCATGTTTGAACATCGTTGAAAAGTGTGTACTATGTGTACACATTTATTTGTAAATGTATTATTGAATAAAAGATTCTTAGCTGATAAAATAAACGTTTCCCAATGAAAAAAATAAAAATTAGACAAGAAATACACACTTCATATAAAGTAGTTTAGAAACCTACAGCAAAATATGTACTTGGCAGCGATATAATTATTGCAACAGGTGTCATAGCAGGCTGCTTTGACAAGAAAGTGCTTCCACCTCGATGTGATTTCTCGCTGTCAGGTGAGAAAAGGAAATTTGAGTCACCGGAGAAAAGTCTCGACGCCAGCCGTGCGAAGAAATATTAACCGAAACTAATAAAATATTATATGACACAGGAGCTGGGAGTCAATAAATGGTGAAAACAGATGGTGCCATGGCGGATATGGTTTACGGCCAATATAATTTCTCCCCAAGTCTTTTTGTCATCGACTTTTCCTTTTTAAAAACCATTAATTTTTTAAGAAGAAATCAACAATATTTGAAATGTGATGTCATAGTGACATGCCCTGTCTCTTTACCTCCTGTTCAGTATTCTTTCAGTAATTTATGTAGTAGGAGTAGGAGTAGTACCAGTGTGGGGTGTGTACACTCGTGTCATTATTAATATCGACTCAGTTTTGTTGATGAATTAATAATATTTGCTTTTTCTAGCATGTGCTTTGTATAGTGTGCCATTATACAGACAGGTTTGGTAGCTGACTGAAAAAACATATCTATCAATGTCTAACAAAAAAGTAAGAAAATCAAATATAAGTACTACTGTAGTAGTCGCCTTTTTATAATCCAGAAAAGTGTGTATATTCCTGTCTACTGCTCTTCTTTAATATAAAAATAATTCTGCAGATTTCCTGGAGAAAACATAATATCAAGTTTGAAGTAAACTGAAATGTTTCTCCTGCTAGTGTTGTTTTTCAGTTTTGAGTGATGAGGGAGAGAAGTGGTTGGATAGCTTGCCTAGGTCTTTTCTTTCATTGTCCCACTTGACTTCGCTGGAATTTGTTTGTTTGTTTGTTCATTTTCTGGACCAAGTTCTATCTGGCAAGTTTCCTCTTGATTTAATGAGCAAGTTTCTGTCATTGAGACAATGATTGGCAGTGTGGACTCACTGACCGGCATACTGATACACACTGTTGGCACTGTTCTCTCGCATCTTCTGCACATTAAAGCCGAGCGTCGCTCAGTTAAGTTCTCAGTTCGAAAGGTCGAGGTTAAAGGTCAGGAAGTGAGGAAACCGAAGCACATCCCATCTCGAAGACAAAGGAAGTCAACAGGATTTTCGTTAAACTGGTAATGAGTTTCTCACTTGCAACAGGCTAAAAGGAACGGTGTTGTCAACACAAGGTTTGACCTGGTCACTGGACAGACTCAAGACTCAAATACTTTATTGAGAGACCGAGAGAGAGAGAGAGCGAATGAAAAGAAAAACAAACTTTTTGTGCGTTAGTAACTCTGTCAAACGTACACATTTAGTTATTCTTATACTTAGACTGCGTCTCTGTCCAACACTAAATTAATCCTCAGAGAAGTATGAAAAATATTGCAAACTGATTTTATTGTTTACGTGTTGCTTTTACTGTACTTATACTACTGCTACTTATTATTGGTCCTCAAACATTTAGTGCACCGGAGGCAGACTGGACCCACTTCCCTAAAATATCCCGTCGGGGGTAATGACGAGTTAGAAACCCTATTTATCTCGAAAACAATATTCTTTATGCCTATTTCTCAATCCTTATACCTTTTCTTTGCCAAAGCTTGAGTCAGCTGGAAAAAGTACTCTGCGTTCCACGGGTATTGAACCGGATAGAGTCCCGTGAGTGCCTGTGCTCTGTTAAAGTTAAACTATTCGCTCCTCGCATAAACCCTGAATGTGTTAAGAATTGTCAGGGACACATTTATGTGTGTGAAGGATTGGTAAGATGATCTTTTCTTAGCTTGGAAAGGTGTGGTCAGTTTTCCGGTTAGGTTTATCTCTACATTGTCAGAAATATTTGTTTTGTAGTATTGTTTGCATTATTGCTGCACATCAGCACGCAGCCACCGTTCACAAATCTTTCTTGAACAAATACATATTATATATATATGTAACATTCAGATACACACGTACATGTATTCACATTGACATAAAAACAAGAACTGGTGGGCATGCACTTACATATGCACATCTAAGCGGACAGATACACATACAGTGAGGAGAGAAAGATAGAGGGCGCGCACGACATGTAAAGTTTGTATTCAGACCAGTAAGAGGGTTAGTGTATGAAGTATGTGTATGAAGACACTTACACAAGTAGGCCACAGAACTGCTTGTTGGAGGACTTTACACCGGCGTGACTCTCGGGGTCGCTATAAATAACCTTTGCCCCGCAAGATGGCGGCCAGGGTCTACATTCATAAAGTGAAGGTAGGTCATCGCTCAGGTAACTCAACGACAGGCAGTACGTCCATGTATTTTGTAAAGTGGTATCAAGACTCCGCAGATGTTGGTTTACCCCTGGGACAGTAGTTATATCCACGGGGTCTGCACAGAGTGTCAAGTTATACCGAGACAAGAAGTTTTTCCACCATCAGTTGCCTTCATTTTGTCCTCCAGGTAAGGACATACCTTCACTTCATGAATACAGCCCCTAAAGTACGATTGTCAAGATTTTCCTTGAGTACTGCAGAAGGCCACATTAATAAAACTCTTAATTGTTTGCCTTTCTCTTATCTAGCTTTATATAGTACAAGTGTTGGTGCGATTAAAATGGGTTTTTCTTTATCTGACAATCAGTGGAAGGGAAGAGGAGGGAGGGTGGAAGTGAAGGTATAAAGTAAAGGCTGACGTGGTCCACGCCCTAACTGCACGCCAGCGACTAGGAGGTAAATAAGGAAGGAGTGTGCGACCTGCTGTTATATACACTACACAGCAATACATCATCGAATGTTACCTGAACGACACAGGTGTGACATCCGGAGTACTATATGTCTTGCACAAACTTGACCAATCGTGGTCCTTTTACAACCGGAGTAACATAGGCACAATCAGGGCCGCCGAGAGCCAGCCCGGGCCCCGGGACAGACGACCTCTCCGGGCCCCTTGTACTTGTAATCGTAAATTATTTTCCCAGTATATAATGTATGTTTACAATTCGAATCTCAATATCTACACTTCGTTCAGTAACAAAATATAGACTGCAAACAGTAGGACAAGTGCACTAGGATCTACATCACTACTTGAACATAAAGTTGTTTACATGCGAGTGGTTAGTAAATGAGGACAAATGATGTTAAAGGATCAGACTTGTAGCACCCCGCTCCACAGACCCCCCCCCCCCTTTAGTAAGGACTGTTACGTCAGCAGCGATGTCAAAACCTCGACAGATTAGAACAACTGCTAGAGGTATCACATAGCCTTTTTGTTGTAAGTGCTGCGAGTTTGTACTAAGCTCACTGACGTGCAAGGAAATGTTCTCTATGTAAGTGATTTATACTTCTACATGGAAAGAGGAAGAACCGAAGAAGTGAATGCCTAAACAAGTCTTCATCGAGTGTCGTTAACAACCTCATTAAAAAAGTGTTTGCTGCGACGAACAGCAGAGCACATCAGTTATCATTTTTATCAACTTACATAACAAACACGCAGCACCTATCGAAAGTCCCTTCCTATATTATTCCTTTAGCAAAACCGCAAGCGCGCGCGCACACACACACACACAATAACTACACACACGCATGCTGTTACACGTAAACAAATATCTGAACTGAACTGTCGCCTTCAGACTCTTTAAAGCAGAAATTTTGAATTCATCCAACTTTTTACGAAGCATAAACTCGGTCGACTTCAACCGCCATCAGTCACTAGCCGTTAAAACAAGTGCTCAGTTTTAGAAGACAATACTCAATTACGTAACAGGTAGTGTGCGACATCGCAGTTAGGGGGGATGGAACATAGCACGCACACAGGGAGGGTGGAGGCTGGCAATGTGGGGGTCGGGTGGTCGCTGGCCGGGTGACAGCCACGTGACAGAGGGAGAGCTGGAGGAGGTCGACTAGCGACAGGATGCAGGTGCGCAGATGTGGTTGGGAGGGGTGGAGGATGAAGAGGCGAGGGGGAGAATGAGAGGAGACAGCTAGCGCCAGCCGACGATTCTTGAGAGCATAGGACTGACAAGTAACTTGAGCAAATAAAGCCGTTTGTACGAACTCTCGCTACTATGCCACTTTTGCTCGGTCCCGGTAGGTGGCATAGTAGCGAGATTTGACTGTATACAGCATCATATATGACAGCTTCCTTCAAGACAACTAGCGCACAATAAGAAAGATTCCGAGGTGGCTTTGGGGGACGGATGGTGGGTAGATAGTATCTCCTTTTTACCGGGGGCTTTGTCGGCAAAGAGCAAAAGAAGGTCGGAGGCCGATGTGTTATTACAGGGCGATGCTGGTACATCGCCGGAGGTCGTGCGATCGTCCCACACCTTTAGTTACAGTAGTCAGAGTCCTCCCCTTTCCGGTGACATAACTCTCCTCCCTACCTTTATCCGGGCCATCCACCCACCGTGCGAACACTGTCTATACATTTAAGTTACCTTTCTCATGCTAGCCTCCTCTTTATCATCCTCCTCCAGCTCCAAACTTCCCGCGACACCACCGTGATCAATTTATAAGTCTAATATTTGCGGGACAGCAGTTTTTAAAATGTTTTGCAATAATGTGTTCTATTTTGCTGGCTGCGATAGTATTACAGGATAAAATAGTCTCATTGTATCAAGGATCTACTGTGTAGACTAATGTAGTTGTTTGTTTGTTGATGGAGATACGGTTAAAAAAAGTCTCAGTGTTGCTTAGTAACTACGGAAAAAAGCAGCCTTGATGTCTCTCGCTTACAGGCTGCAGCGCCAGGGGCGGGCCCCCACCATGTCGGTTCACAGAGTGGCCACACATCAGTAACATACCTGCCTGATCTCCACTGTTAATTCCGATTTGCTTGCAGGGCCCGCCCCCTCCTCCACACCACCCTTCCCTGTAGTGGCACCTGTAGCCAGCAATCTCATGGCACCAACGTTCTTCAGGGCAGTTCACACGCGATAAAATCTTTGGTGTCCAGCGGCCGCCACCTCTTGGCTTGTCCAGCGAGAATATGATACCCGCTGACTACACTTCTCACGACAGGCCCCAGCACCCCGAAATTGTATTCTACAGACTTGAAACTCAACTTCTGCATGTGTAATGCTTGGGTGTTCTGTCCTTAGACCTTTCTTTAAAAGAAAAAGAAAAGGAGAATAAGAAAAAAAATCCACTGTCCAAGGCCGGGCCCCCTTGACAATCGCGTGCCCGGGTACACCAGACCCCTGTCCCCCCCTCTCGTCAGGCCTGGTAACATTTTAGGAAGTGCTTCACAGTATTCAGTCCATTAGTTAAGAAAATAATTTACTTTTCCCTGAGAGAAATGTCTTTATGTCTTCGGTATGTAAAACATTTTTAACATATTCGTAAGGATGCTCACTATCCAGTCGCTAAACTTTCCCCAACAACCAGCACACACACACACACGCACGCACGGACGCACACGCGCAGAGACATTGTGTGAGAGAGAGGGAGATGGGGAGTGTGGCAAATGGACTTAGTGTCAGTGGTCGTTATTTTAATGCAGTCAAGAGTAAAACTAGAAAAGGTTTTTTTTTAATAGGGTGTGATTGCGATAAATGTTAGGTGCCCTTCAGACCTGTTTGTTACAGTATTAAGTCATTTCACTCGTAGTTTTCTTTCAAAAACGTGATTTTCTAATGAATAAATCAATATCCACCTTCACAACATCAGGCTTTGACTCCATCCTCTTCCATTTTTTCCCATTCATACTACGTCTCTATTCACTAAGACAATAATCGATTAGAATATAATTTTGCTATAAAATGTAAATTTAAATACTTGAGCATGAAGTAACAGAACTAAAATAATGGGTTTGTGTGTGTTAACAGTGTGTGTGTGTGTGTTAACAGTGTGTGTGCGTGCATGCTTGTATGACGTGTCTTCAACAACGTATATTGTATGCAGACCACATTTCTTTCCACTAGCATTGAGTTTTAAACTTGTTGGTGGTGAACACTTGGCATCATTTTACCATAATGTAGCAACATGTACATCGTACAAGGGACACTTCGAACACACAGTGCGATAACAACGAAACTGTCCGTCAAGTGAACAATTCCGGCAATAAAACACTGAACATCCGGAGAGAGGAACATTGCTTAGAGCAGCGGTTCTCAACCTTTTACTTGTGGCGCCCCCCCTGACGAACACCGGTACGTCCGCGACCCCCCCTTAGCCAGCTAGGTCGGTGGAAGAGCGGGGGGGGGGGGAGGGAGCCCTAGCTAACCTCGAACGCCGCGTCGAGGAAATCAACAACGGAAGAACAAAGTTCGTATCTGCAAGAAGTATAACTGTTAATGAAATTTTACTAAAGCTAATAAATATTATTTTATTGGACACTCACTATGATTAATGAGAAGGTTGAGCTGCTTGCTGTTGCATAGAGAACCGAACCTGGGTGCGATGTTCGTACCCACTGCTATTCGCAGCTCAGCCTCTGCGTCCACACGATTTCTGTATTGAGACTTCAGTGCTGCCAATGCTGAAAATCCTTGCTCACACATATACGAAGTAGAAAATGGCAGCAGAACTTTCATTGCTTTCTCAGAAAGGAGAGGATATTCACCGTTGATGCTAATCCAGAATGTTGGCACTGGTGTTGTTTGGAAGACCATTTTCAGGGATTGGTCACTCGAAAGGTCGACGAGCTGCTCTTCTTCTTCCGTGGACAACCTGCTTGTGCTAGGATCAGCCAGAAATGGATTACGAATCCAATCGTATTTAGTCACATCAATTTCAGCGAAATAATGCTGAAACCTTTCTTGAAGTCCGTTTAGATGGGCAATAATTACATTCTTCACCTGATCAAGATTCAAGTTGTCAGCCTTGCACTTACACAAGCACAGAAACATATCAAAAATATTTTCTTGGCGTATCTTTTGCGTCCACAACAAAATTTTTCTAACGAAAGCATTCATCTTGTCAGTTGTTTGTAACATGTTGGTGTCTTTCCCTTGCATAGAAGTATTCACAACGTTCAGCTTCTCAAATATGTCCGATAAATATGCCAGTAGCAGCAGTCATCGGTCGTTCTTCAGCCCCCACCCCGCAGTCTGGTAATGGCCTTCTGTCAGGGACCTAGAGTACTAGGACTGAGCATGTGCGAGGGCGAAAGGGTGTGAATGATGGACGTTTCCTGAATTCCTGCCTTTTAGATGGTTTTTTTTTTAAAAAGAGAGGTGAGACTGGAGAGGGAGAGGGGAGTCAGCGATGAGAGATTGGGGAAGAGAGAGGGCAAAAGGTGAGAGGAGGGAGATTGGAGGCTTAATTGTTGAGAGGGGGATTGTGTTTTGAGTTTTGGAAGTGAGAAGTCACTGCATGCCGAGACAGTGTACTTGAATAGGGAGAAGAGATTTGGAGTTTGAGCTCCCTCACCACTCGGTTACACAATGTAAACTAATTTCACTAATACTGGTATAAGAAACTTTTAAAAAAGGACCACCTTCGCGACCCCCTTGTAGGTACGTCGCGACCCCCCAGGGGGTCGCGCCCCACAGGTTGAGAACCGCTGGCTTAGAGTTACAGGGCGTGGTGACAGTTGACTGTTGACACAATAGCAGGTCTCCTCCTCCTTCCCCAAACTGTTTACAAGGTCGTGTTCTTTGTTGTCATGTGGTCTTAGTTACTGGTTCGGCGTAAAATATCAATCCTCTTTCCTCCATGTCACAAGTAGAGATGAGTGTGTGTGTTGCTAATGATGACAATGACTAGCTGACTTCAACGACGATAACAATGTACGTGATATCACTGACGACAAGCTAACTGACACTAACCGCGTCCAAATATACGTAATCACCTGTAAGGTTCAGTCTTGTTTCATTATGTGTCTCTTGCTCCAAAGCATTTTTGTTTTTGAGACAGGAGGCACAGACAAACGGGGGACAGATAGACAGCCAGACAGCCAGCGAGACAGACAGACAGACAGACAGACAGACAGACAGACAGACAGACAGACAGACAGACAGACAGACAGAGTTAAGTCAGGAACAGATGTGATCATAATTACTTACAATGCACCTGTCAACACAAATAATCAGTCTCTTTGCCTGTCTTGCGATAAACCCCCTACCGCTGGGGACACCGACTATTTTGTCAGATATTTATTTCAGTTTCTTTCTCTAAAGTCCTTTTCACAAAGTGAACCGACAGCCACCTGGACACTTTCAGGTTTTGATTTACTTTACTTACACTTACCATGGGCTTTAGATATTAGCTTCTCTGCACTATAATTTGCACCCACATTGTCTCAATGCTGTACACAGCAAACAACACACGAATTTACCAGAGCAATGTTTTATTTAGCGAGATACAAAGGGACATAACCTGAAGTACGACGAGAGAGGAATCTAGTAAGAGTGATTCCCCTTAGCGTGGGTCGGTTACAAAGGTTGACTGACAGAGGGCTGCTGGCTGGAAATGACAACGGAAAAACTGAAGAGAGACAAAAGAAAGTTAGTATTAGGTAGAATTTCGCCCTACTAATTATATTTTCCTTTTTACTTAGTTCCTTTCACCGGAAGCTCCTTACAGTGTCTCTACTGTTTACTGCACTGTGTTGCCCTAAAAGTTTCCTAAGGTCCATTTTTTCGCTGGGCATATTTTGTGAAAAAAAAGTGACATGAGCTGTAATAATACTACCTCATTCCCCTGCCTTTATAATTAACCTCAGCAGCACTCCAAAACAAGGGTGAACTTTGGAAAAAAATTCAAAGAGTAGATGACACTTTCTTTGAAGTCTTTTCTGTCAAAAGAAAAAAAAATGGTTAGGAAAATATTCTTATCAGACGTGATACCCTTGACCCATCTGTATCAATACACGAATAAAATAAGATTTGGTGTGAAAGATAGTGGTGTGTATTTTGTAGTGTTGTGGTTTTCAACAAGTGTCATTCATACTTTATAGAGAAGTATTCTGGGTTAATACCAGCATGTGTTGAATTATCGAATTGAAATTTATTATTTGACTCCTGAAATGTTGAAATTTAATTAGTGTGTCTACAATTTATTCTTTTTGTGAATTTTTAAATAGAGTCAATGTACCATTTTTTCATCTTTCTGCGTTTATATCTAACAGAAAACGAAAGAAAGACAGAGAAAAGAAAAAGAGAGAAAGAGGTATACACATAAAAAAGAGTGAGAAAGATGTGCAGCAGATGGACTCGAGGTAACTGGTTATTTTAAATGCCAATAAGAGCAAATTCAACAGAAGTAATCTCCCTTTAAAAGACTCACGGCATTCCTTACGTGCGACTACAGGACAGTTTAGTGGATTAAAAATTTTATAGCAGTTCATTCTGATTATTTTTGTTCGCAAATTAGAGTGCATGGACTGCAGTAAACACTTCCAGGTTCTGACACAATCAGCTTCCATTTTCCTCCATTTACATCGTCACTCTTCATAAAAAAACACAACGACAGATTAGAGTTTATGTCATTCATTCATCTTTAAACAAATAAAGGGACATAACCAGAGCACGAGGAAGGGAGATAACGTAGGATGACGTGTGCAACAAATAACAGTGAGTCACATCACGAATCTGTATCCCGTGGATGGCTCGCAGACAAAGGATGCCACTGTGCAAGTGTCAAACGTTTCGGTGTAAGCCTTTTTTTTCGCGTCCGCGGCGAGGTACATCGACAGAACAGGACAAGTGGTGAGCGGCTCTCCTGCTGTAGGCGTTCAGACAAAAGCTTCACTCCATTGAGAGCCAAGACTTGTTTGAAGCGGAAGTCTGTCAACTGCTCGCCGAGACTAGCAGCGGAGAACATCGCAAGAGGCCGAGCGTTGGTCTGGGTGTAGCGGGATGAATCGTTGAGCAATATGAATCGTTGAAGCGAGGCATGCTCATGCGTAGAAACTATGGATCTTCTAGGGTTGTTGAATGAATTAGCAGACATTTTCGTGGTATTTTACTAAATCAAAACCAATAATAAAGCTTGATTTGTATGTGTTTAGCTTTTTCATGTTGTTTTTATTTAAATTTGACGTGTATTTACTCTTTAGCAGACGATCAAACACCCACTCGCGCAGGGATATCAAACAAAAATAGTCCGCTATCCACATCACTTGCAAGCTATAATAATTTGAACCTAAACGTTTCATTTGTTTATCAACTGTTAAATTTAACTTTTTAGTATTTTATTTCTTGTTAGGTTCAGTACATTCTCTTCGAATGCCTCGCTTCAACGATTCATATGGCTCAACGATTCATATTGCTACATGGGCACACAGCCATCCACCTGTACAGGTCCTTGACAGACACAGGTGAATGGACATGAGGACAAGAACTTATTTGTACATGCACTGACTCTCACATCTGCACTATGAGCCGAGGTACTAGAAGCGTTGCAAATGAAATCTGAAAAAAAAAACTATAGAGAGAAGAAAGTTATTGTTAATTATGTTTCTATTCTTTAATTATATATTTTTTAAAACTTCGTTTCAGTAACACTGGAGTCATACAACCATCTGCTTACTGTTGCTTATTGTTAATTTACTAATTAAATCCGTTCGAAACTCACAAATTGGATTCCTAGAAGTTTTGAAAAATCAGTGGGTCCAGTTTTCAAGCAGTTTAATATATAAATGATCGGAAAAGAATACTTGTGTTTCTTGACATGTTAAAAATATACATAAACGCTTAGCAACAAGGATAACACATAAATGTAAGACTTCACCATACCAAACCTGTTTGACACTGAGGGGAACCTTGTCGGCTGGTGATTATGTCCACCCACACCCCTCCGACAGCAAAATGCAAAGGACTTAACGAGACTGAAACAGGTTTCACTGCTGTTCTTTAAGAAAACAAGAAATCAGTGAGCAAATTAAAAACAAAAACACAACAAACACTGATATTTACTGAACTTTCCTTACGTCTGTGTGCTGAAAACAAAACCACGGGTTTTTCTTTTGTAAATAAGTTTAACACTTTCACACTCACTCTTTTTCTGTTTTTGACCCAGGTGGAGTCTGCTTTAGAGCTAGGCCAAAAATATCTATTGGTGCTCTCTGGGATTAGACATTCATTTGGCATGATGGCTGCAAACTTCTTTCCATCTTCGAATAGCTTGATAATGTGGTACATCTTTTAAATCTTTGATCATCAAAACCTAGCAAATAAATAGAAAAAGACTATGTAAGAAACTTTAACAAATTAAATATCTTTTCTAAATCTTATTTCTTTAATCAAAATACTGCATTTCATTTTAATTGGACACTGGCCTATATCAACCTAAATAACTTGTTTACAATTTCTTTTGTTTTTATTGATCATGCATTTTCTATTAGGTGTATTTGATATTATAAGGGCACACCCAATACAGTGGTTTTTGAACAGATAGAAAATATTTAATGCTAACAAAAATAATATGCTTTGAGCAGAAAAAACCTTCCATTGCCTATATATATGCATGCTCAATCCATTTAAATTCCTGTCGTTAAAATAACGTTATTTATGAGCATCATTGACTTATACCACACAAAAAGAGAAATCCTTTAAAATAATTATTAAGCATCAAACAAATATCAATTTCCTGTTGCATAGTATAGAAATATGGTAACATGCTAGGATAGGAACAGATAAGTACAAAATTAAGGAAAAAAGTAAATGTTGCTAATGAAATAACATTTACTTTACTTTCATCCATTTGGGTTTAGTGACTGAAAATGAAAACAATATACACATATATACACTCACATAGACTCAAAATCTGCTTTGAAAAAACTGAATAATAAAGAATATGTATTTGTTTGGTGGATTGAATCAGATGTACTGAAGAACCTAAGAGTAGTTAAAATTGTATGTGTCAACCCAGCAGAAAAAAAATGGAAAACAAAAATGTACATAATTTTGTTACAACAATTTTTACACAGACACTTAAATTATGTTCAGTTGAATGTAGTTTTTTTTCTAATTTCGCTAACTTTTGCTAAATGTGTAGGGCACATATAGGGCATGTCCCTAGAGAAATTTCTTTTCTTAACTAGGAATCGCTCATATATATCTTTGCTTAATTTTCAGATGCTGGTCAATGAATATTACAATTTTAAATTCTGAGTACTTGTACCTTGACAACTTTCGAAGAAGGGTGAAGATCTTTCCTGAAGAAAAATGATGAGATCGAGTGTAACTCCAATTTCGCTCTATTTTATATTTAAATATGGTGGTGACCAGAACACATTTGAAGAAGGGTTGCGCGAGTGATCGTTCTTGATAATATATTAACACGTGTATATACTTTATATTTTTGTAAAACTGTGATAACTGTTAAGTATAAAATATATTTATATGTTATTTGACAAACTACAAAATAATTACAAATAAGCTCTTTGTAAAACGTGTCTTGATAGTCATAAATCAGTCGACGTCAGCAAGCTTGGGTCAATCTTGGTGACCGGGGTTCTTGGGCGGTAACTATTCCACCAAGCTTTTACCAAGTTACCCATCGTGCAGCTGAATGAACGATCGCGTTGCGCCGCGCCGTGAACCTTGGCGCTTCCTTGGTGGATGCTTGGTACTGGGCTAACCAATGTTACAAGATTTTCCCAAGCTTGGCCCAAGCTTGGGCGAATCTTGCGTGTTTGCTGGGTCGACACTGAATGACGCCCTAGCATTGGCTGCTCGATCCCCCTCCCTTCTTAATTCTAATCAAAATGATGGGAATACGGCATAACGTCATTTTAGCGACTTTTCCATACAAAAAATTCACAAAGCTCTTCCTTTTCATTATTTACAAAAGTAAAGATTTTCTCAATGCTATAGCCTGTGATGTTGACCCTTCGGTAAACAACAATAAGCATGCAATTCGATCGGATTTCCCTAATTTTTTCCCTGTTCCTTCTGCTTTCGTAATAATCGGTTAAGTTTATAAAAAGCATTTAAAAACCATATTACTGTCGTTTGATCCTGTTTTCGGCTTTTTGTATCGTCCACTAAATATTGTGGTCTTTCTTGATACAATAAGCCTGAATCAGTATGTAGGTGCGGCAGTAAGACGGTAGTATTCTACATCAGCCTACGGGGCTGACAGCCATTCCTCTTACAAACAGCCTGAGCTTGGGTCGCATCATCATCATCATCATCATCATCATCATCGACCTTTTCAGGTCATTATAATTACAACAAACATCATAATACAAACTGTATTAAGCAGCATAATTTGATTGCAAACCAATATGTTCTCATTAATTTATTGTAATATTAAAATTGAAGGTCTTCCACCTCAGGAAAAGTAAATTTAAATCGACATTACAAAAGAGTCAAACTGGTTGGAATAAAGGAAGAAATTTCATGAACATAACTTTGAAATTCATCTGCGACAGAAAACTTTTTCTAAAAAAAATAAACATCTTAGGCTAAAATATAAAAAGTCTATCTGTATATTACTCAAAAGTTTAATTAAGTTGTTTACCGCTCTTGGGTGTTCCACTTTCGTTTGATGCATGAGTATCTGCAAAGGTATATAATCTCTTTATTTACAGTGAGATAAAGGCAGTCGTTAAACAGCTAATTAATTACACAGATAAAATGTCAGGGTTACACTATTAGAATCTATGTTTTTTAAATAAAAATACGGACCCAAACTTATGCATATGATGAAAACAGATATAAATAGAAACTTGTATTAACGAGATCCCTCGTCATTCACACATTAATAAGAGAGAGGAAGCCTGCACATTTATATGTATATTCAAATTTTTCGAGATATATGTATATAAAGATATGTCAAGAAGTTCTACAGGCAATAGTCTGTTCGACAATCATTACTTTTCCGACATCATCAATACGTGGACGATGAGTTAGAACTACCTTTGCAGGTGTTGCCAACGCTGATTTTCATCGACGCTACCATTTCCTTTTCCTTCATCGTCACATTGCAGACGTCTGCCAGCTGGTCCACACAGCCTACTGCATGTGTGAGAATCCTGCCCGAAATTAAAATTTTTTTTTTTATTATTAAAATATAACTATTATTACTAATTAGTAAGCAGTAGCAAATTTCTTGCGTTCAAACATTTGCTTGAAACAGTGAATTCTCATATCTGACTTATTGTCTAATTTTTCAGATAAACACACTGTTATTCAGTGTTTTATTACACGATACTTGTTAATTGAAATGAAAAAGTCTGTCAGTTCCATCCTCGCTCTCTTGCTAACTGTCGGAGAATCACCTGTGCAATCCTTATGTTTAGTGAGAGAGGCTCAGTGTCAAGATATCACTCAAGCCTTTTTTAAGACATTAACAACAAATTTATCAATCATCTATTTAATCATACTGCTTTTTTTCCATTCCACTATGTAGTCTTCACTTTTTCCTAAAAGTCGGTTCTACTATACTATTAACATTATCAAAATGGAAGAATTTTAAAATAGCAGCATATCGCTTAAAGAGTTTTGTAAAGCGAGTTTAACCTGCGGATACAAAAAATCATGAGTGTATATACACAACGCGGACACACACACACACACGTACTTATACAATCAATCAAACAAACAAAGAAACAATCAAACAACCAACCAACCAGCCAACACAAACAAACAATAATTAGTTTTCGTACTTACGAGCACCATATGCCCGGATTTAACATGCCGGTGGTGACTTTCTTGGTGTGGGTGTAAAACACAGTCTCATTACTCCTCCAGTCACCCAGCGTGACCCCCGGCACTACTTCTGCTTTGTCCACACACGTTTGTATGTTTTCACAGGGTGAAGGATCCGTCATATACTCATCGAATTCTTTCAAAAAGATACCATTAATACAATTAATAATAGTAATATTAGAACTATGCTTTACTAGGAGTATAACATGTACGTAATTGGTAATTTAGACTACAGCGAATTTCATGTCTGAGACTGGTTATTTCACTGGAAATTAAATGAAGTTGAAAAACCTCATTTGTTTATTAACCGACAAAACTTTGAGGGTTGGTAGCACTTTGTCAAATGATTATCTGGTTGTTTAATACAAAATTAAAACCCTTTTCTTTCAGTGAAAATATACACGACTCCACCAATCGCAGAAGGTGAGGAAGGTTAAAGTTCAGCAAGACCTGACAGGTGACAGGAGTACTGGCACTCGACTACATGAAATGTCTCAAACAGGTGCTCGACATTTTACCTGAGCAGACTTCCTTGTAACTTGTCACAACTCTCTGCCACTTGTCACTGACACTGGCACTGCATGTCCTGGTGTTGTTGGTCAGACACTGGAACCGTGGAATCAGATCTCTGCACACAATATTACCATCCGATAGGTAATTTGTTTTATATAGGTATGTAAACAATACAACACAGCTATCTTTATGCACAAAAATGATTATGGTAATAATTAAACATATCTACACACATGGCTTTTGCAGATTAACGACTATATGAACGAAGACTTAATTGTACGGAGTGTTATTATTGGCTTTATAGTCTTTGATAATGTAATCATTTCTCATCTTTTCTGGATATTGATTTCAATACTCTTATTTCAAATTCGTGTGTAGTAATTATTTTGTTATGTTTATATGGATAGCAAAGTTAGAAAGGGTTTTATTTTTAAAAGTGCTTTTATTATTATTGCCAAACGCATTTTAGTTTGAAAAAGAAAGCAAAACATCCTACCTGCAAATATTTCCTGTGACATCAGAGAGGCCCAAAAGGGACTTTGTCTGTCCTTCACTCCCCATAAAGCATTGAAAGGCCCCTGGACACGCTGAGAAAAACAAAGCAGTAAAATTCATTGAAACCAACAAAAGTTTTTTACGAATTTGCAAACATTCCAGCATTTTATTATATTGAAGTCAAAGTTTGTTTAAAGGCCATCGTCTGTAAGAGAATGACAACAAATAAAGGACCAGATGATAGAAACAAGATAATAGATAATAGTAAGGAATTTAACAGTACAGTGCCTTCAAGCTAACATATGAAATTATAATTATTTTCCCTTTATTGTCTTTTCAAACTGATTTTGGATAAACAGTATGATTTGGTTATGCCACAGGTATCAATGTTTCACCTCAGTAGCCGCATGTCGAGAGCGGAGAAGGTTTCGAGATGTGAAGAACTACAGTTCGACAAACTTTACAGTTCGCATGCTAATTCTATAATGAAGTCAGATAACCTATAATGTCATATGTCAGGCACTGTCGCAGAATAAATTCAAACTATTTTCCTGCCACCATTTAAGGGAATGAGAATTGACCTGCTGACCTGTTTTGCAAACTGCTTCAATCACGGCTATAAATAGCGTAGCTCGCTGCCTTGGACCACCATCACCGCAGTCTTTTAGCTTCCCGATGCATTGTGTGAATCGTTGGTAATTATTGCTGGTAACAGAAAACAGAATCAGGAATAATTTCAGCTAATAATGCACATTTGACAGTAAGGATACTGTGTTCAATAGCAAGCGATAGGTATCTAAAAAGTTTATTTTAAGAACAGAAACACTTTCTTTTACCTTTACTATTAAAAGTGTTCATAACGCAAAGACAAAAGCATTTTGATGTAACTTTATATACTTTTTTCCAGAGTCAGCTAAGTTCCTGAGAGTGATGCTGATGCTTTGGTGACTCCTAAAAAGAATGGCGACGATGTGAATGGAAGAATACGTACCACATTTTGGTGATATTGTTGACATCGGAGACTAAATCTGTCTCACAGTAGCATTTTCCGATCCTTTCTTCACAGATCGCTTCTGAAAATTAAATAATATATATAGAGAGAAAGAGCATTAAAAAAGATATTTGTGCTCTATTATTATAAGATGGACAAGGATATTCTTGGTTAGGGATAGACTAGATATATTCCAACAAACTTTCGCTTGGTTTGTCAATTATTATTAAGCGAACGAGGCGCTGATATCAGGCGAGTGCATGCGGCGCATCGTGGTCCTGATGACTAAGGGCCGCTACTGCGTATTTAATAGTCTAGAGCCGGAAACGGTTATCGCCCATATTTACCGACAGTCTTTACATTGTCAATTAAGCCCAGATGTCGACGTGCTTTATATCGCACACACACACACAGACGTCGAGCTTTTGCGGAGCATCTTACTTGTCGTGGTCTGTCTTCCTATGTGTGTGCAGGACTTGTACTATCTATACTATATATACTATGTATAAGGAATTATCTCCGACTAGAAGCCACGACTTCTCACGCCATAACTCAGTTGCCAATTTTTCTCTCTGATTATGTTATTTTACACAGGAAGATAAACAGCACAGACATTAGGACTCCATAGAGAGACTGAGAGTGTTCGCTCCCCAATAATCTTTAAAATCATTGGAGAACCAAACATCTGTGTTTTTAATTTCTATATAATTCTAGTAAAGCGGCATAGAAAAAACACGGTAAGAAATATAATTTAAATAAACTACGATCTATGCATGGTTTATTGCTACATATCTTTAAAATATTCGGTACAGTGATGACATTTCCAATTCACTCTTTTTGACGGTTTGGTTACAGTGAGGATTACCTTGTGGACAGTAGGTATCATAGGTCCTCCGAAGACTGTCTATCTCTCTCTCGATAGCTTGATCGTTGCGACAGTTGGCCATGGTGTTGTTCACACAGAGCCAAAAGCTTTGGTACGAACTGTTGACATAGTCAGAGTAGGGGTTAGTGCTGACAGAAGCTGTCAACGATTACAGTTACATCAACAGCAGAAAAAAATATTAAAATAAAGGTGTTTAAAGGGCTTTAAATAAACGATTAAACCTATAGTCATAAGCTGAATTACACATAAAGCAGGTATACACGTAGTCAAGCCGACAGTCACATTCTCTCTCTTACAAGTGTGCTTCTACAAGGTAGCATAGAAGACAGACTATGGTAGAAAATCACCCGACTGATGATCACATCTTTTGGTGGACTGGGTGTAACAACCTACATTTATTTCTAGCGATTGTCGACAACCTGCTGATACAAAGATTCGGTCAAGTTACATGTTATGCCAAGAGCAGAAACATCAGAAGTCGATGGATTGACTCCTGAATTCGAGAAAAAGTTCCACAGTGCAGTAGAGAAGTTCTATAGTGTAGTAGAGACAAAATTCTTTGCTTTAAACGGAATACAAGAAATGTGAATATAAACCTAGAGAGAGAGAGAGAGAGAGAGAGAGAGAGAGAGAGAGAGAGAGAGAGAATGGGGAAACGAAATAAAAGAAAAACTGACGTGCACAATTTTTCCACGGAAGTAGCTGTGGTGCACGGGTTCATCTCGGATTCTGGTGAACTTGTGGTGCTTTTTTCTTGGTCAGGCCCTATAGTCACCTTGCATGCTTTATAAAGAGTTGTGCAGTTTTGTCCTGAAACTAAAGACGAAAAGTAAGATTTCAAATTGTTGTCAGATTATTCGGACATTAGTTTTAAATGGAAGCATCAACAACATCTGAGACACTCAATTCAGACATGACTTTATTAAATCTGACTAAAACAGTTCAATGAAAGAATGTACAAATTCCTGCTCCAGCAATCTGCAACCAAGCACTTTTTTTTCTCTTGTCATGAAAGCGAGGATAACTGTCTTCTTGGTTTATTTAGTAGGAAAGTGCTTCAACCATGAGAGGTTATTTCACACTATTTCGAGGGGGAGGGGGATAGGAAGGAAACCGGAGTATTCGGAGAAAACTTCCGACGCCTGTGGACAGGTCTCAGATACAAAGAGTGTCCCGAGACGAGATCTGAACCCTGAGTCCATCACTGCAGTTGTGAGAAGCGAGTGTGTAAATATTAAACTACTGGGGATAATTAGCGATCTGAGTCATTACAAGTATGTCACAATTTACATCAAGCACAAATCTTTTCAATTATAACACTCTTTCAACAAATCACATCGTGCACAAGTTGTTCCAAATACAACATTCTTTCCACAAGTAACATGCACGAGATGAAATCCTCTACCTTTGTGAAAGAGAAGAAACACAAGTCCCGCGAACACAAACCTAGTCACTCCCATGTTAAACATCTGAGAAAAATGATTCGCCAGACAACAGCCGTCTGCAGCACAGCGAACAGAAAGACAGAGAGAACCTTGTGCACACTGAGCTCTGTGGGGCGTGTCGGTGAGGGGAGGCTACTGCGCTGCACAGCTGTGAGAGTTATCGTCAGGGAGGCTGGCAGGGGTTGACAGGGGAAGAGGAAGAGAGATGATGTCTGGCGGATACTAGGTCTGTCTATACACGTTGCCTGCTCTTCCGGTGTTAGGGACTATTTCTTTACATGAAGGCAGTGGCGACAATGCTTGGTCAATGAAACCATATCTGGAGAGGAAAACTCATGTGAAATAAAGTCACGTCTAGGGTCACGAGCCCTATTGAGAGAAATGCACAGCTCATTTTGAAATAAAAATAACAACTATAATAATTTCAATTGAATTGTCTTAAATGCATGTTTGAACATCGTTGAAAAGTGTGTACTATGTGTACACATTTATTTGTAAATGTATTATTGAATAAAAGATTCTTAGCTGATAAAATAAACGTTTCCCAATAAAAAAATTAAAATTATACAAGAAATACACACTTCATATAAAGTAGTTTAGAAACATACAGCAAAATATGTACTTGGCAGCGATATAATTATTGCAACAGGTGTCATAGCAGGCTGCTTTGACAAGAAAGTGCTTCAACCTCGATGTGATTTCTCGCTGTCAGGTGAGAAGAGGAAATTTGAGTCGCGGAGAAAAGTCTCGATGCCAGCCGTGCGAAGACATATTAATTGGAACTAATAAAATATTATAGGACACAGGAGCTGGAAGTCAATAAATAGTGAAAACAGCTGGTGCCATGGCGGATATGGTTTATAGCCAATATAATTTCTCCCCAAGTCTTTTTGTCATCGACTTTTCCTTTTTAAAAACCATTAATTTTTTTTAAGAAGAAATCAACAATATTTAAAATGTGATGTCATAGTGACATGCACCGTCTCTTCACCTCGTGTTCAGTATTCTTCCAGTAATTTCTGTAGTAGGAGTAGTAGTAGCACCGGTGTGGGGTGTGTACACTCGTGTCATTATTAATATCAACTCAGTTTTGTTGATGAATTAATAATGTTTGCTTTTTCTAGCACTGACTTTGTATAGTGTGTCATAATACAGATAGGTTTGCTGGCTGACTGGAAAAAAACATATCTATCAATGTCTTACACAAAAAAAAGAAAATCAAATATAAGTACTACCTTAGGCTGTAGTTACCTTTTTATAAGCCAGAAAAGTGTGTATATTCCTGTCTACTGCTCTTCCTTAATATAAAAATAATTCTGCAGATTTCCTGGAGAAAACAAACATAATATCAAGTTTGAAGTAAACAAATGTTTTGCCTGCTAGTGTTGTTATTCAATTTTGAGTGATGAGGGAGAGAAGTGGTTGGATAGCTTGCCTAGGTCTTTTCTTTCATTGTCCCCTGACTTCTCTGGGATTTGTTTGTTTGTTTGTTTGTTTGTTTGCTTGCTTGCTTGTTTGTTCATTTTCTAGACTTAGTTCTGTCTGGCAAGTTTCTCCTTGATGTAATGAGCAAGTTTCTGTCATTGTGACAATGATTGGCAGTGTGGACTCACTGACCGGCATGCTGTTACACACTGTTGGCACTGTTCTCTCGCATCTTCTGCACTTTAAAGCCGAGCGTCACTCAGTTAAGTTCACAGTTCAAAAGTTCGAGGTTGAAGGTCAGGAAGTGAGGAAACTGAAGCACGTCCCATCTCTAAGACGAAGGAAGTCAACAGGATTTTGAGGATAATGAGCCTCTCACTTGCAAGAGGACAAAAGGAACGGTGTTGGCAACACAACCTTTGACCTGGTCACTGGACAGGCTCAAGACTCAAATACTTTATTGAGAGAGAGAAAGCGAATGAAAAGTAAAGAAAACTGTTTTGTGCGTTACTTAACTCTGTCAAACGTCACATTGATTTATTCTCATACTTAGACTGCATCCCTATCCAACAGTAACTTAATCCTCAGAGAAGTCTGAAAAATATTGCAAACTGATTTTATTGTTTACGTGTTGCTTTTACTGTACTTATACTACTGCTACTTATGATTGGTCCTCAAGCCTTTAGTGCACCGGAGGCAGACTGGACCCACTTCCCTGAAAAATCCCGTAGAGGGTAATGACGAGTTAGAAACCCTATTTATCTCGAAAACAATATTCTTTATACCCATTTCTCAATCCTTATACCTTTTCTTTGCCAAAAGCTTGAGTCAGCTGGAAAAAGTACTCTGCGTTCCACGGGTATTGAACCGGATAGAGTCCCATGAGTGCCTGTGCTCTGTTAAACTATCCGCTCCTCGCATAAACCCTGAATGTGTTAAGAATTGTCAGGGACACATTTATGTGTGTGAAGGATTGGAAAAGACGATCTTTTCTTGGCTTGGAAAGGTGTGGTCAGTTGTACGTTTAGGTTTATCTATCGCATGTCAGAAATATTTGTTTTGTAGTATTGTTTGCATTATTGCTACACATCAGCACTCAGTCACGCCTTCACAAATCATTTTTGAACATATATATATATATGTAACATTCAGATACACACCTACATGCATTGACATTGACATAAAAACAAGGATTGGTATGCATGCACTTACATATGCACATCTAAGCGGACAGATACACATACAGTGACGAGAGAAAGACAGGGCGTGCGCTCCATGTAAAGCTTGTGTTCAGACCAGTAAGAGGGTCAGTGTATGAAGACACTTACACAAGTAGGCCACAGAATTGCTTGTTGGAGGACTTTACACCGACGTGACTCTCGGGGTCGGTATTATTAAATTGAAACATGCTTATGATTGATAGAGAATATGTAAGATGTGAGTGTTACACACGTGGAGAGATCGAGAGGAAAGGCGACCATTGCAGCATCCCTCACTAGCTTCCTGATGCAGCCAGACATCTCCAGTTGACACACTTCCGACACTGGGCATGTCCAGCCTCGCTCTGTACCTTCTGTACTTGTTTACAACACTTCGTGATACACATGCCATACTTAAACATTGTTAGTGAATCACAGTGCTAACCTCTGACTTGTCACACAGTCTACTGCACGGTCACAAAAGAAAGTCTCCTGACAAAAGTATTTTCTGTCTAGTGTTTATTAAATAGTTTATTATATAAGGTTTAATCCAATGATATACAGTAATATATAATTTTTTTTATTATAGAATACATATCATTCACATGTATCTATGTGAATACGGGCATAGTTTCCTTACCAGTAAAACATTATTTATAAGATTAATTTTAATACTAGGTCTTAAGCGAATAAGAAAAAGAAAGAATATTTATTGATGGTTTAAGCAACTTTAAAATTAAATAGTCGACTTAAGAAATATTCGAAATGTGTTGAAATCTTTCATGACCATCGCGGTTAGAAAGTTTGCAAATCTTTATTTATTTGGTCTTTTTATTAAATGAACAAACAAGGAAGCTGATCCACCCGATTATTAGTCATATAAGTGTTTCGTGCAGAAATTTCGCCTCAGACTTTAAGGAGAGCAGCGGCTGCCATCAGTAAACTCACGACAGAGAAAGAAGACAGGCGATAAAACCCTGAAATCAAAATTCATATTTTTATAAAGCATTTGACTAATTTGCTGATTAACACTGTGAATTTTGCTGCATCTTAGAAATTTTTCTAATAAGTAAAATAGAATTACAATCATCAATATCATTATTAACTGTTTTAGGTCATTACAATTATAACAAGCATCATAACACAGACTGTATCAAGCAGCATATTTTAATTGCAAGCCAAAATTTTCTCATTACATTTCTTGTAATATTAAAATTCAAGGTTTCATACCACAGGAAATGTAGCTTTGAATCGACATTACAAAAGAGTGAAACTGGTTTGAATAAAGGTAGCAATTTAATAAACATAACTTTTAATTCGTTTAGGACAGAAAACATGTTAACTTTTTCTAAAAAAATAAACATAATAGGCTAAATTATAAAAAAGTCTATATGTATATTACTCAAAAGTTTAATTAAGTTGTTTACCGCTCTTGGGTATTCCACTTTCGTTTGATACATGAGTATCTGCAAAGTTATATAGTCTCTTCATTTACAGTGAGATAAAGGCAGTCGTTGAAGAGTTAATTAATTACACAGAATAAAATGTCAGGTTACACTATTAGAATCTAAGCTCCTTAGAATAAAAATACGGACCCACACTTACATTAAAATCAGATATAAATAGAAACTTGTAGATCCCTCCTCATACACACTAACAAAAGAGAGGAAGAATGTGGGTATATTCAAATGTTTCGATTCATATATATATATATCTAAAGATAAGTCAAGAAGTTCTAGAGCAAATAGTCTGTTTGACAATCATTACTTTTCCGACATCATCAATACGTGGACGATGAGTTAGAACTACCTTTGCAGGTGTTCCCAACGCTGATTTTCATCGACGCTACCATTTCGTTTTCCTTCATCGTCACATTGCAGACGTCTGCCTGCTGGTCCACACAGCCTACTGCATGTGTGAGAATCCTGTCCAAAAAATATTTTTGTTTTTATTAATATATAACTATAATTACTGATTAATAAGCAGTAGCAAATTTCTTGCGTTCAAACATTAGCTTAAAACAGTGAATTCTCATATCTGACTGATTGTCTAATTGTTCACATCAACAAACTGTTATACAGTGTTTTATTACACGATACTTGTTAATTGAAATGAAAAAGTCTGTCAGTTCCAACCTCGTTCTCAAGCTTAGTGTTGGAGAATCACCTGTGCAATCCTTATGTTTAGTGAGCGAGTCTCAGTGTCAAGAGATCACTCAAGTCTATTTTAAGAGCTTACCAACAAATTTATTAATCATCATTCGACTATGTCATCCACACATTTCCCTCATAGTCACTTCTACTATACTATTAAAATTATCAGAATGGAAGAATTTAAAGATAGCAGCATATCGCTTAAAGAGTTTCGTTAAGCGAGTTTAACCTGCGGATACAAAAAATCATGAGTGTATATACACAACGCGGACACACACACAAGCACGCAGACAAACAAACAAACAAACAAACAAACAAACAAACAAACAAACCAACCAACACTAATTAGTTTCCGTACTTACGAGCACCATGTGCCCGGATTTAACATGCCGGTGGTGACTTCCTTGGTGTGGGTGTAAAACACAGTCTCATTACTCCTCCAGTCACCCAGCCTGACCCCTGGCACTACTTCTGCTTTGTCAACACACCTTTGTATGTTTTCACAGGGTGAAGGATCCGTCATATACTCATCGAATTCTTTCAAAAAGATACCATTAATACAATTAATACTAGTAATATTAAAACTATGTTTTACTTGGAGTATAGCATGTATGTAATTGGTAATTTAGACTACAGTGAATTTCATGTCTGAGACTGGTTATTTCACTGGAAATTAAATGCAGTTGAAAAACATCATTTGCTTATTAACCTTTGACAAAACTTTTAGGGTTGGTAGCACTTTGTTAAATGGCTCTTTCAGGTTGTTTAATACAAAATTAAAACCCCTTTTCTTTTCAGTGAAAAATATACACGACCCCATCAATCCCAGAAGGTGATGAAGGTTAAAGTTCAGCAAGACCTGACAGGTGACAGGAGTACTGGCACTCGACTACATGAAATGTCTCAGACAGGTGCTCGACATTTTACCTGCGCAGACTTCCTTGTAACTTGTCACAACTCTCTGCCACTTGTCACTGACACTGGCACTGCATGTCCTGGTGTTGTTGGTCAGACACTGGAACCGTGGAATCAGATCTCTGCACACAATAGTACCATCCGATAGGTAATTTGTTTTACATAGGTATGTAAACAATACAACACAGCTATCTTTATGCACAAAATGATTATGGTAATAATTAAACATATCTACACACATGGCTTATACAGATTAATGACTATATGAACGAAGACTTAATTGTACGGAGTGTTATTATTGGCTTTATAGTCTTTGATAATGTAATCATTTATCATCTTTTCTGGATATTGATTTCAATACTCTTATTTCAAATTCGTGTGTAGTAATTATTTTGTTATGTTTACAGGGATAGCAAAGTTAGAAAGGGTTTTATTTTTAAAAGTGCTTTTATTATTATTACCAAACGCATTTTAGTTTGAAAAAGAAAGCAAAACATCCTACCTGCAAATATTTCCTGTGACATCAGAAGGGCCCAAAAGGGACTTTGTCTGTCCTTCACTCCCCATAAAGCATTCAAAGGCCTCTGGACACGCTGATAAAAACAAAGCAGCTTAAAATTCATTGAAACCAACAAAAGTTTTTTACGAACTTGCAAACATTCAAGCATTTTATTATATTGAAGTCAAAATTTGTTTAAAGGCCATCGTCTGTAAGAGAATGACAACAAATAAAGGACCAGATGCTAGAAACAAGATAATAGATAATAGTGAGGAATTTAACAGTGCAGTGTGCCTTCATGCTAACATATGAAATTATAATTATTTTCCCTGTATTGTCTTTTAAAAGGGATTTTGGATAAACAGTATGATTTGTTTATGCCACAGGTATCAATGTTTCACATCAGAAGCCGCATGTCGAGAGCGGAGAAGGTTTCGAGATGTGAAGAACTACAGTTCGACAAACTTCACAGTTCGCATGCTAATTCTGTAATGAAGTCAGATAACCTATAATGTCATGTCAGGCACTGTGACAGAATCAATTCAAACTATTTTCCTGCTACTGTTTCCGGGAATGAGAATTGACCTGCTGACCTGTGTTGCAAATTGCTTCTATCATGGCTATAAATAGCTCAGCTTGCTGCCTTATTTCACCAGCATCGCAGTCTTTTAGCTTCCCGATGCATTGTGTGAAATGTTGGTAATTATTGCTGGTAACAGAAAACAGAATCAGGAATAATTTCAGCAAATAATGCACATTTGACAGTAGAGTTCGATAACGTGTTCAATAGCAAGCGATAGGTATCTAAAAAGTTTATTTTAAGAACAGAAGCACTTTCTCTTAGCTTAACTATAAAAAGTGCTCATAATGCAAAGACAAAAGCATTTTGATGTAACTTTATATACTTTTTTGTCCAGTCAGCTAAGTTCCTGAGAATGATGCTGATGCTTTAGTGACTCCTAAAAAGAATGGCGACGATGTGAGTGGAAGAATACGTACCACATTTTGGTGATATTGTTGACATCGGAGACTAAATCTGCATCACAGTAGCATTTTCCGATCCTATCTCCACAGATCGCTTCTGAAAATTAAATAAGATAGAGAGAGAGACAAGGATCATTAGAGATATATTTGTGCTCTATTATCATAAGATGGACAAGGACAGTCTTGGTTAGGGAGAGACTAGATACACACCAACAAATTTTCGCTTGGTTTGTCAGTTATTATTGAGCGAACGAGGCCCTGATATCTGGTGAGTGCATGCGGCGCATCGTTGTCCTGTTGACTAAGGGCCGCTACTGCGTATTTAATACTCCGTAGTCGGAAACGGTTATCGCCCATCTCTACCGACAGGCATTACATTTTTAAGACCAGATGTCGACGTGCTTGTTATCGCACACACACACAGACGTCGAGCTTTTGCGGAACATCTTACTTGTCGTGGTCTGTCTTCCCATGTGTGTGCAGGATTTGTACTATGTACACTATATATATATAAGGAATTATCTCCGACTAGAAACCACGACTTCTCAGGCCATAACTCAGTTGCCAATTTTTCTCTCTGATTATGTTATTTTACACAGGAAGATCAACAGCACAGACATTAAGACTCCATAGATAGACTGAGAGTGTTCGCTCCCCACTAATCTTTAAAATCATTGGAGAACCAAACATCTGTGATTTTAATTTCTATATAATTCTAGTAAAGAGGCATAGAAAAAACACGGTAAGAAATATAATTTAAATAAACTAAGATCTCCAGGGTTGTCCATGGGACATATTTTTCTATCCCGTCCCATCCCGTCCCATGGCAATTTATGCCTGTCCCGTCCCATCCCATCCCACGGGACGTTTCCCATGGGATTCCCATGGTAATAACAATCCTATGGACAACACTGAAAACCACTTTTCGGCTTTTGTTCTATAATTCCTGCTACTTCAAATACAATAGATGATTCAGAGGAAAGATTTAAATCCTTGATGAATGAAATAACAGTAAATTTATTTTGCAATATCAAGTATCGACTACCATGGGAAATACAAATGTGTGCTGTCCCATCCCATCCCATCCCATCCCATCCCATGGGACGTTTCCCATGGGATTCCCATGGGATTTCCATTCCTATGGACAACACTGAAGATCTCTATTATGCATGGGTTATTGCTACATATGTTTAAAATATTTAGTACAATGATAATGTTTCCAATTCACTCTATTTGACTGTTTGGTTACAGTGAGTATTACCTTGTCTGCAGTAGCCATTGTAGGCCCATTGAAGACTGTCTATCTCTCTCTTGATAGCTTGATCGTTGCGACAGTTGGCCATGGTGTTGTTCACACAGAGGAAAAAGCTTTGGTACGAACTGTTGACATAGTCAGAGTAGGGGTTAATGCTGACAGAAGCTGTCAATGATTACAGTTACATCAACACACTCACATTCTCTCTCTCTCTCACAAGTGTGCTTCTACTAGGTAGCATACAAGACAGACCAGGGTAGAAAATCAACCGATTGATGGTCACAGCTTTTGGTGGACTGGGTGTAACAAACTACATTTATTTCTAGCGATTGCCGATAACCTGCTGATACTAAGATTCGGTCATGTTATGCCAAGAGCAGAAACATCAGAAGTCGATGGACTGACTCTTGAATTTGAGAAAAAGATTCACAGTGCAGTAGAGAAGTTTTATAGTGTTGTAGAGAAAAAATTATTTGCTTGAAAGGGAATACAAGAAGTGTGAATATAAACAGAGCGAGAGAGAGAGAGAGAGAGAGAGAGAGAGAAAGAAAGAAAGTGGGAAACAAAATAAAAGAAAAAAACTGACGTGCACAATTTTTCCCGGGAAGTAGCTGTAGTGCACGGGTTGATCTCCGATTCTTGTGAACTTGTGCTTTTTTCTTGGTCAGGCCCTATAGTCACCTTGCATGCTTTAAAAAGAGTTGTGCAGTTTTGTCCTGAAACTAAACACGAAAAGTAAGATTTCAAATTGTTGTCAGATTATTCGGACATTAGTTTTAAAGTGAAGCATCAACAACATCTGAGACACTCAATTCAGACATGACTTTATTAAATCTAACTAAAACAGTGCAATGAAAGAATGTAGAAATTCCTGCACCAGCAATCTGCAACCAAGCACTTTTCTTTTCTTATCATGAAAGCGAGGATAACTGTCTTCATGGTTTATTTAGTAGGAAAGTGCTTTAACCATGAGAGGTTATTTCACACTATAGAGAGGGGGAGGGGGATAGGAAGGAAATCGGAGTACTCGGAGAAAACTTCAGACGCCTGTGAACAGGTCTCAGATACAAAGAGTGTCCCGAGACGAGATCTGAATACTGAGTCCATCACTGCAGTTGTGACAAGCGAGTGTGTAAATATTAAACTACCGGAATGCTCGAAAGGATAATTAACGATCTGAGTCAATACAAGTATGGAACAATTTACATCATGCACAAGTCTTTACAATTATAACACTTTTTCAACAAATCACATCGTGCACAAGTTGTTCCAAATACAACATTCTTTCCACAAGTAACATGCACTAGATGAAATCCTCTACCTTTGTGAAAGAGAAGAAACACAAGTCCCGCGAACACAAACCTAGTCACTCCCATGTTAAACGTCTGAGAAAAATGATTAGCCAGACAACAGCCGTCTGCAGCACAGCGAACAGAAAGACAGAGAGAACCTTGTGCACACTGTGCTCTGTGGGGCGTGTCGGTGAGGGGAGGCTACTGCGCTGCACAGCTGTGAGAGTTATCGTCAGGGAGACTGGCAGGGGTTGACAGGGGAAGAGGAAGAGAGAGATGTCTGGCGGATACTAGGTCTGTCTATACACGTTGCCTGCTCTTCCGGTGTTAGGGACTATTTCTTTACATAAGGGAGTGGCGACAATGCTTGGTCAATGAAACCACTTCTGGAGAGGAAAACTCATGTGAAATAAAGTCACGTGTAGGGTCACGAGGCCTGTTGAGAGAAAGTGTTGACAAGAAAGTGATTCCACCTCGATGTGATTTCTCGCTGTCAGGTGAGAAGAGGAAATTTGAGTCACCGGAGAAAAGTCTCGACGCCAGCCGTGCGAAGACATATTAATCGGAACTAATAAAATATTATTGGATACAGGAGCTGGAAGTCAATAAATAGTGAAAACAGCTGGTGCCATGGCAGATATGGTTTACGGCCAATATAATTTCTCCCTAAGTCTTTTTGTCATCGACTTTTCCTTTTTAAAAACCAGTAATTTTTTTTAAGAAGAAATCAACAATATTTGAAATGTGATGTCATAGTGACATGCCCTGTCTCTTTACCTCGTGTTCAGTATTCTTCCAGTAATTTATGTAGTAGGAGTAGGAGTAGTACCAGTGTGGCGTGGGTACACTCGTGTCATTATTAATATCGACTCAGTTTTGTTGATAATATTTGCTTTTTCTAGCACGTGCTTTGTATAGTGTGCCATTATACATATAGGTTTGTTAGCTGACTGAAAAAACATATCTATCAATGTCTAACAAAAAAGTAAGAAAATCAAATATAAGTACTACTGTAGTAGTCGCCTTTTTATAATCCAGAAAAGTGTGTATATTCCTGTCTACAGCTCTTCTTTAATATAAAAATAATTCTGCAGATTTCCTGGAGAAAACAAACATATAGTATCAAGTTTCAAGTAAACTGAAATGTTTCTCCTGCTAGTGTTGTTTTTCAGTTTGAGTGATGAGGGAGAGAAGTGGTTGGATAGCTTGCCTATTTCTTTTCTTTCATTGTCCCCTGACTTCGCTGGGATTTGTTTGTTTGCTTGCTTGTTTGTTTGTTTGTTTGTTTGTTTGTTTGTTTGTTTGTTCATTTTCTAGACTTAGTTCTATCTGGCAAGTTTCTCCTTGATGTAATGAGCAAGTTTCTGTCATTGTGACAATGATTGGCAGTGTGGACTCACTCACCGGCATGCTGCTACACACTGTTGGCCATGTTCTCTCGCATCTTCTGCACATTAAAGCCGAGCGTCACTCAGTTAAGTTCTCAGTTCAAAAGTTCGAGGTTAAAGGTCAGGGAATGAGGAAACCGAAGCACTTCCAGTCTCTTAGACGAAGGAAGTCAACAGGATTTTCGCTTAAGTGGTAATGAGTTTCTCACTTGCAAGAGGATAAAACGAGCGGTGTTGACAACACAAGGTTTGACCTGGTCACTGGACAGACTCATGACTCAAATAATTTATTGAGAGAGAGAGGGCGAATGAAAAGTAAAGAAAACTTTTTTGTGCATTACTTAACTCTGTCAAACGTCCACATTTACTTATTCTCATACTTAGACTGCATCTCTATCCGACAGTAAATCAATCCTCAGAGAAGTATGAAAAAGATTGCAAACTGATTTTATTGTTTACGTGTTGCTTTTACTGTACTTATACTACTGCTACTTATTATTGGTCCTCAAGCCTTTAGTGCACCGGAGGCAGACTGGACCCACTTCAGTGAAATATCCCGTAGGGGGTAATGACGAGTTAGAAACCCTATTTATCTCGGAAACAATATTCTTTATACCCATTTCTCAATCCTTATACCTTTTCTTTGCCAAAAGCTTGAGTCAGCTGGAAAAAGTACTCTGCGTTCCATGGGTATTGAACCGGATAGAGTCCCGTGAGTGCCTGTGCTCTATTATACTATTCGCTCCTCGCATGAACCATGAATGTGTTAAGAATTGTCAGGGACACATTTATGTGTGTGAAGGATTGGAAAAGACGATCTTTTCTTAGCTTGGAAAGGTGTGGTCAGTTTTTCGGTTAGGTTTATCGCTACATTGTCAGAAATATTTGTTTTGTAGTATTGTTTGCATTATTGCTACACATCAGCACGCAGTCACGCCTTCACAAATCATTCTTGAGCCAATATATATATATGTAACATTCAGATTCACATGTACATGTATTCACACTGACATAAAAACAAGTACTGGTATGCATACACTTACATATGCACATCTAAGCGTACAGATACACATACAGTGACGAGAGAAGGATAGAGGGCGAGCACGCCATGTAAAGCTTGTATTCAGACCAGTAAGAGGGTGTGTATGAAGTATGTGTATGAAGACACTTACACAAGTAGGCCTCAGAATTGCTTGTTGGAGGACTTTACACCTGCGTGACTCTCGGGGTCGCTATAAATAACCTTTACCCCGCGAGATCGAGGCCAGGGGCTACATTCATAAAGTGAAGGTAGGTCATCGCTCAGGTAACTCAACGACAGGCGTACTGTCCATGTATTTTGTAAAGTGGTATCAAGACTCCGAAGATGTTGGTTTACCCCTGGGACAGTAGTTATATCCACGGGGTCTGCACACAGTGTCATGTAATACCAAGACAAGAAGTTTCTCCTCCGTCAGTTGCCTCCATTTTGTCCTCCAGGTAAGGACTTACCTTCGCGTCATGAATACAGCCTCTAGAGTACGATTGTCAAGATTTTCCTTGAGTACTTCAGAAGGCCTCTTTTAATAAAACTCTAAATTGTTTGCCTTTCTCTTATCTAGCCTTATAGATTGGCGCAAGTGTTGTGCGATTAAAATGGTTTTTCCTTATCTGACACCCAGTGAAAGGGAAAAGGAGGTAGGGTGGAAGTGAAGGTATAAAGTCAAGGCCGACGTTGGTCCACGCCCTAAATGCACGCCTGCGACTCGGAGGTAAATGAGGTAGGAGTGTGCGACCTGCTGCTCTATACACTACACAGCAATACATCATTGAATGTTACCTGAACGACACAGGTGTGACATCCGGAGTACTTTTGTCTTGCACAAACTTGACCAGTGGTGGTCCTTTTACAACCGGAGTAACTAACATAGGCAAAATCAGAAAAAGCAAACCAACTGTTCGGTTCATATTCAGGCATGAATTGGACTAAAAGGTGGAAAGGTCATATTTATCCCTGTAAGCGTTACATTCGTCTTTCACTCGTGCTTAAATCACCAAGTGCTGAAACTATACAGTATAGGAATTAAACTACCCCGGAGCTAGGTTTGGGTGAAAAACAATCTGCGAAATACTGCTATTGCAGACAGACGAGACCTCAGAGGTAAGGAGATATTCAGGAGGTTAATATTTGTTGTCTCCTGCAAGTGTCCGTGTTAGAGAGCCAGACAAAGGGCAGAGGGTGGGTAAGTCTCAGTAAAATTACAGAAATAATAACCCCAGAGCAGTCATTCGTCTCTAGTTTTAATTAATCCACCTGGTAGGTACTAGATAATCCTTGATCAAGATGTATCAAGCGCTTAAGAGTTTCGTATTCACCTTTAAAGACAGCCACTTCCGTCGCATCTACTCGTGAGAATCACTTATCTGTCTAATCATCCAGGGTAGGCTATCTGTACAACGATATATTTTACTTATTTTACAGTCGTCTTCTGTCAAAAATCAAGAAATTCACCCAACCTTTAGCAGCAGCAACAACAACAGCAACATGTCCGGCTCGTGGAGGTTTCTTCTGCTTCTGGTGGTGTGTGTCTTCTGCCCACCATACACCCACTCGCGGACACCACCCAACCAGCTTCCGCACATCGTCTTTATCGTCGCTGATGATTTAGGCAGGTTGTTTGTCATCTTGTCTGTCTATGCTCTTCTTCATCAAACATGATGACTAGTCACTGCATGAAGAGGACGGTAGTGGGGAGCAGAGTGCTTGATGATGATGTTGATGTCAAAGACGGTTGTCGATGTCAATGTAAGCATCAATGCAATGTGGAAAATTGAAATGTTTGATGAATGTGATTACCTTCAAGGTTGGAACGATGTCGGTTGGAGGGAGCCCAAGATGCACACCCCGAATCTTAACTACCTGGCTTTGAAAGGGATCATTTTGAACAACTCCTATGTCCAGCCCCTGTGCTCTCCGTAAGTGTGTTGCCAGAACCTGCATTGTCGGGCAATACCCGAATTTTCGAGATAATTTAACATCTTTATTGTGTGGTAACACCACAAATTGCTTTATCTTAGAGCTGTTGGATACGTTTCAAGCACGAGTAGACATATTTATATTTATTTGAACATAATTTGATAGGGTTAAACTGTTGGTTAAACTGTTTAAGCCATACTTTTGTAATTTTTGTTATTTAGTCTGATACTCAGGTAAATGGTATATAATCAAAATTTGAAAGACTTTTCAAAACTTGATTCTTTAATACAGTTTTAAGTTTTAGAAACATGTTGTGCAACTAGCCTCTTGAAATATGTCTAAGCAAATGTTATCTTCCACAGATCTCGCAGTGCCTTCATGTCTGGTTATTTCCCTTTCCATACGGGTCTCCAGGTAGGTAACAATTTTATTTACTTACATGTTTTTGGATGACATTAATAATTATTGCTACATCAACTTATTGTGATAAGTTTATACCTGCTAGATTATTGCCAGTTTATTACAGGTACAAATATCAGACATTGTTACGATGTTTCTCCAATTTCTCGTTAAACGCATCGAACTCCTCTAAAGGTCGCGATTGTATGTCCTACTTACATGACCCTCATACATATTCATGATGTGTTGCAGCATGATGTGATAGGGCCTATGCAACAAGCGTATTTGCCAGCAAACCTCACAACCCTCCCCGAGGCGCTGAAGAAAGTCGGATACGCCACCCACGCTGTTGGCAAGTGAGTACATGAAGGAGAGGGAAACATTCATCTGTGTACAGTTGAGTAGACAGGGCAGCGAGAAGTTTTATCTCTTTATGATTTCATTATACCATGCCGGGAAAATACCTTGGCAACATCTATATTATCCTCGGTGGGAAATCGTTTGTCTGGATGAATGAATGTATTTGTCTGCCTTGCAGATGGCATCTGGGATACTGCAACTGGAAGTATACACCGACCTATCGAGGGTTTGACAGTTTCATGGGCTACTACAATGCTGCAGAGGACTATTATACACACAAGCTCGGTATATATATATAATGAAATGGCTTAACACCTTCCTTAACTGATTATTGAACATTTGAAGAGGAACTCGTAAAAAACGCACATTCTTTTATCTGAAGTCATCTAATGTCTTCTCCAAATTTGATTAAAATTTATTTAGAGTTTATTTGCATAAGAAATTGCTGTGATAATAATTTTTATTTTTTACATATTTCTTTCTAAAAAAAAGGGTTTATTACACGCAGTTGTCACGAATAAGTGTCTCTGCATCATTCTAGACTCAAGAGAATGTCATTCAATCATTTCACAAAATTATAGGTTTAAGGTAATGGAAAGACATTACTTTGTTATTCTAAAGACATTTTTAATGAGAGTATCTGATGAGATAAGTAATGCTGCAGACATACAAGTGTTAGAACTAAAGAGTCGAAGGATGTCTTGTGTTGGAAATAGGACTTAGGACCTTGGTGTAAACAGGACTTTTGTTGGTTTTTTTTTCATAAAATTTGAGACTGCGTTCACTTCTTTGTCTAAAGGACCAGGTTTGGATCTGAGGATTGACGAGAACGTAGACACGGAGGATACTGGGAAATATTCAGCAGTAAGCATCCACTTAACAGAGTTAGCAAAAGCTAAGACAACTAATAAACTATAGATGAAAGATTGTGTCTGTTTGAGGACATTATAAAGGAGCGGGACTGGACCTGTGTTGGGCTTATTGGGAATCTGGAGTTGATGAGGAAAAGAAATGCTGGAGGAGACAACTATGTTGGTCAGATTTTTAAATAACCTGCATTTGATAAAAATCTGCCTTTGTGTTCCCAGTACTTTTATGCCGCACGCGCCCAACAGATCATCGCCGCACACAATGCGTCCCAGCCCTTGTTCTTGTACCTGCCTTTCCAGTCTGTTCATGAGCCTCTCGAGGTAATTTATAAAACCACCTGAGCAAATTTTACGTAAATTTACATTTATTTACATTTCTCATAACCTCAGCAAGCCCTTGACATGGTCATGTGTTATAATAAACACAAAGTTTAAATCCTGTCATTTTGACAATCGAATTTCCGATGAACTAAAATTGTGGGACTTGCAGAATTATAATGCATACATAAAAGGAAGTTATTTTTTTAAGCAAGAATTTAAAATGTCTAAGGGAATTTGTTTCCCAGGTTCCTGAGGTCTACGAAAACGTGTTTTGCTCAGGGACACAAAACTCCACTCGTAAAACAAAATGTGGTAATGTTTTGTTTTTTTTTTTCTATTTATGCCAATTTTATTTTAACTGTATTCCTTTCAAAGCCCTCTGCACACGAAACAAAGTAGGCTGTCCCAAGTCTGAGAAAACCCATGATAATAAATGGGTTAATACGGAAAGTTAATAACGAATAAAGAAATTTCATTCCAAACGTAGAAGAAAATGAATGTCCTTAGAGCCTCGACAGAATTTTGCTTGACAGCATCAGACGAAGTTAGAACTATCATCATCTCTGTTATCAGGAATGGTTGCTATCCTTGACGAGGCAATTGGAAACATAACTGGACTGCTGGATACTAGGGGCTTCATGGAAAACATCCTCATCATCTTTACTACAGACGTGAGTTTAGAACAGATTTGTCAGAAAGCAGAAAGTGTGTTAAGGGTAATATACCAGACAGAACATGACTACGCAGGACTAAACAGGACTAAACAGGACCAGGCAGCACTAGACAAGAGAAGACCTGTCACAGCCAACTGTATTTATTACTTCTCTACAGAATGGTGGTCCCGTGTGGGCAGCCGGCAACAACTGGCCTCTAAGGGGGGCTAAATCTACCTTGTGGGAAGGAGGCACCCGGGGTACTGGCTTTGTCTACAGCAGGAATCTCTTCAAGCAAACTGGGATCATCCATGACGGGTATTTATGGACTTCATTCTGCATGAAAACTGAGATAGAACATTTGCTAATGTAAGATTGAAGGCTTCGCTCTACTAAGAAAAGGATGGACTAATCTTATTGTACAATTTTTGCATTATTCCAATAGGGTTAATTCAAAAGAACAGTAATATTTTATACAACTTATTCTGAACAGCTAGGAACAATATTTCTCTGATAGCACATGATATGTTTCAGTCTTATGCATGCGGTCGACTGGTTCCCAACCATCATGAGCCTTGTTGGCGGTCAAACACGTAAGTTTTTATTTAATGAAAACGAAAATGAACAAAGTAAAACATCAAGAATCTTCTATCAGTTTGTTTTTCTTCCAAGTTTGACAGCATTTGTGATAGCCCTACAATAAATTGTTCCGCTGGTAGCCACTGATTATGAATACAAGGGATCTGTGGAGAAAAATCAACAGACCGATTCTTCTCTGGTCTCAACATCAAATATTTAAAAAAAAACAAGAAAAAAATAATAACTTGGTTATAAAGTTTGTGTATATCACAGTTTGACTTTTGCTAGTAAAAGTAAATATATTTTTATTATTTTAAGCATCCAGGTAATGTGTAAAGTTTTTGTAAGGTATGGTAGGTCAGTGTCCATCGATGTAGTTTTACTAGTGTAGATGTGCAATAATTCATGAAGTTTGCTAATTGCAAGGCAGATTTATGTACAGTGTGGTAGAACTAACAACAGAACTCATCACATCCTCCGGTGTGCAGCCCCAGGTATTGATGGGGTCAGCCAGTGGGAGTCTATTCTCAATGGAAGTCCAAGTCCACGCTATGATTTCGTCTACAACATTGACCAAATACTCCAGAACTCAGCTATAAGGTAAACTGTTCATTCTTATTCAAAAATCCCTTCTCGCGGGCAGACACAGAGAGAGAGAGAGAGGGAGATGGGGGAATGTAGAAAAGAGAATAACAAGGGTGACAGTGTTTGATTCTACATTGAATAGCACAGCCTTCGAAGTCGTTCTTTTCAATATCATTGGCCCTGCAGCTTTCCCATTGAATACCTTTTAACTTTCCATTCAAAGAAACGGAGACTGGAAGCTGATCCAGGGGTCACCGGGTACATGGAATGACTGGTACCCTGTTCCTGGAGTGGATGGTGATGACAGCGTGACTCCTGACTACACCAAGTTTGCTCCAGACGACTACCAGCTTTACAACATCAAGGGTGAGACACACACACACAGACACACACACACAGACACACAGATAAACATACACACAAATCAATTACGTATTGTGTTGCAAGTTGGGTTGTAACATGCCAGTCTTCTAGGTCTTAGCATCCATCATCTCCTCCTTCTACCTCCCTCGACCTTGTTCTGTCACCGCGAAGCTGTGGTGAAGACAACAGCTATTTTTAACTCATTGCAGAGGACCCCGAGGAGAGGAATGACGTCAAGAGCCTGTACCCGGATGTTCTAGTCGCCATGCAGCTGAGGCTGGCACAATGGCTGAATACAGAGGTGCCGCCCAATTTCCCTGGCCCTGATCCCGCCTCTAACCCGGCCAGGCATGGCGGTGCCTGGAGTCCTGGCTGGTGCTGATGTCGGCGTCAACACCCTCCTTACTCATCTCTCGGTCACAATTTTGTATGTCGCTTATCTGTGTCGATAATCAAAGTGAGAAAAGCGAGGATCACTGAGCTAGTAGCTCGTTATTATTATTAATTATTTGTCGGATGTTCCCTCTGGCACACTTTGACAATGTCTTTTGTCTTTAGTTGCTGTAAATAAATTCCAGTGACAGCTACTTGTTTGCTGTGATGTTATTTCTCAATATATCTTGATATGTCTAATTCTTGTTATTTGGAGATTTGTGGCAGTCAGTGATCCCCCTCTGCTTCCGGAAAGATGTGGTAGTGTCCACAGGACCTGGGCATCCCATTGTTAATGGAAAAATTGTAGAGTTAGTTGATTTGCCAAATGACAGTAACTCGGAATTGGACTTGTTGATGCCGCTTTTTTCTCGACAAACACCAATCACACTCATCCTCTCACCAGGCCTTCACAGACACGTGCGTTGAGAAGAGGTCAGAGGTGACTCTAGCTAAGATATTAAGGTGTAGAAGCTAAGATATTTTGGTGTAGATGTAGGGTTAGGGTTAGGAAGTGGACGTTTGTGTTAAATAGTTGCTGTAGTGTTAATAAAGTTGTGTTGTAGATAATAAGTTCTGCTCTTGTATTGTTTATCCACTGATTTCTTCTCTCCTATCCACTCTCTGTCCTATTTAGCAAAGCCGGGTTAGGGAGACCGATTATGCCGGGTAGCAAAATGCCCTATTACAGTTTTTCCTTATTCTTTTTCTTCTTCCTTCTATTCTGTAGCCTTCCTCGTGCGACGGTCGAGCGGTTTCCAGATAATTAATCCCTGTAATGGGAGCGTCCCTAGGTGTATATATATATACATGTGTACATTCTATTGCTTTGCCAAAAAAATTATCTTCCTTACATCATTAGATAAGGAGTTACATTCATTGATATCATCATTAAAGAACTAGTGAGTTGTAAAATAATTTCTGATGATTGGACACAGGAAATGTTATCATGAATCTCGTTCCTCGTTGATACTATATTTGCGTGTATCTAGAAAACGGAATGTATGTATTTATTTGTATTCAAATTTTAAGAAATAGTCTCTTGAACCAAGGTTTTTATTTTATCCACACTTTACTAAATAATGTCACCCCACTAGACCTTTAAGGCTCACATGAACTAGGTTAGAGTATTGCAGAGTCATGCTGATCACTTGTATTATTCTAGATAATAAATGTAACGAAGTTTATAGATACTACATGTCTGTGTTGTACTTGCTGAGCAATATTGTCTTCCTGATGGTCGTTGTTGATCAACAGTCGAGCAAATTTTAAAACAGAATCTTTGCCAAGAAAGGTTTCTTTTAAAGTGTGTTAACTTTTTTGTTTTGGCGTTATTTTGAAAAAAAAGATAATAAGATAATCTTTTATTATGATCTCCGTGTGTGTTCAGTGTTGGTTATCAGCACCACCCGGGGCTCCACACACCCCCATAGTACTTAGGATCAGCGAGGGGGTCATTGGGAGGAAAGTTGGCCGGAACCAGGGTTGCCTTCCATTCCTCCAGCCTCGTTTTGAGTGCTGCGAGGACGTCAGGGTACTTGCTAGCGACATCTGTCGTCTCCAGAGGATCTTCTGTGAAAAGAAATAACAAAATTAGTCGGTTAAAAATAGAAGCAGACTTGTGTTCTAAAGACCTTTCTGAAAAATTGTTTATCCATGATTTGAAAAATGGACTCTTGGGTATATGCAGGTGTCATGATTTAAAATGAGCATATATACTTCTAGAAAAATATGTTGTATAAACATCCATCAGATTACAACACAACAGAGTAATAACATCAGAACCATTGATGTTGAAGAGACTGTAGCTGTCAGGCCAGGCTACGAAATCTTTGTTCTCCGTCACAACATCAGCAAGCTGCGGGGGTGGGTACCACCCGCTTTGATTGCCTGGCGACCCTTGGATCAGTTTCCAGTCACCCAACCTGTGGCAAGAGCAAAAGTGATACACGTGACCAAAACGTCGGCATGACGCACTGCTACGTCACTTCCCCATCACACGCCTGTACATCCACACGACCACGTGCCAAAGACAGCATGAACATGGCCACCCACCATGTAACTTCTTTGGGTGGATGGAGGTTAGAGAGCGGGTGGGAAGGTCAAAGTACAAGCTACCTGATGGCGGCGTTCTGATTGATTTCGTCGATGTTGTAGACAAACTCTGTTCTAGGACTTGCTTTGTCGTTGACGATGGCATCCCACTGACTGACCCCATCAATACCAGAAGCTTTTGAAAACACACAAATATAGACTATAATGACCAATCCGCTTTATAACTGAGTTTTTCAAATTTTTGTCAACGCTTATGTTGCAGTACTCATGCTGATTTTAAATACGTGCATGCACCCTCTGAAGACAGTATGTAGATTGAACAGCGGTCTTATTAGTCTTACGACAACGGAATGAAATAGACGTTTGTACTTCATACAGACTAGTATACCCTGAATCAGTCCAGACAACTTACGAGTTTCTCCCCCGGCGAGTGTCATGAATGTTGGAAACCAGTCTACAATGTGCATTAACCTGTAGGTAAAGACAATGTTGTTATGTGGCAGATATACATATATACACAGTAATATATATATACACAGTACATAATTTATAATTTTTATGCATTCTATATAATTCATCATTTGATATTTTGAGTTTCCTGTCCTGTTCTAGTCGTCATCGCACGTGCATACAAAAGCAGACGATCAGAAACAGAGATGGATGTATCAGTACCCATTATAAGTAGTTCCTGTCTTCTTGAAAAGATTTTTGCTGTACACAAGTCCTTTTCCCCGAGTACCACCCTCCCAGAGTGTACTCTTGGCCCCTCTCAGAGGCCAGTTGCTGGCCCCTTCCCTGGGGTCTCCACCATTCTAAAATGAAATATAGAATCGTATTGGAAGTAGCTATTTGCACACCACTATTATGTGTGCCTTAAGCTACACATTTTAATTTATCAGATTGTTAAAAGATAAGTTATATTCCTTTATGTCGCCAACAAAAATTTAGATGGTTAGATTGTTGCTGTAATGTAGTCTCGAATAGTGCTGCACAAAGATACAAGTAGTATTTGTAAACAAATCTTAAATGTTCTCTTTAAAAAACCTTTTCCATATTCGAAACTAGTGCTTTTGATAATGGAAATACAGTACCAAAGGAATAAAGTGCGGTGAACAGTACTCACATCTGCAGTGAAGACAAGCAACATGTTGTCTGTGTAGCCCCGCCTGTCTAACACCTCAGTTATATTTCCAATAGCTTCGTCCATGGCGGCCAGCATCCCTGGTCATGGCCACAAATACGGCAATAGGTCAATGATTTAATTAATAAGTTCCACAATTAAAGAAAGTTAATAACACCCTCTTTAGTGGATGAACTCATACATATACTGAATACAATGCGTGCTTGATGCATATTTCAATTTCACAGCAATTATTTCATATCTAAGTCTAAATTATACGTGTAAGACGAAATACTGACAATTCAGGAGGTAAACTAAATAAATATTTTCAATGAAATTTTATATTTTATGGACATAGTTGACTCGTCTACTTTTTGACAGCTTTGAGCAAATCCTTCGAAAACATGAAAATATGTTTTTATGGAAGTCGATTATGTTTGCTTACCGCAGTATGTACGTCTATTGGCGTCCTTAATGTGGGAGCAATAGCTTTCTTCGTATATTGCAGGCACCTGAAAACAAATTCACTTCTTATTGTTTTAGGACTGCATTACTACCGCATTACTGTATAATTACTTTTCACGTCTGCGCGCTTGCGTAAACATACATTCAAACTGAATATCAGAGGCTGAATATCTGTGGGTTATATAGCTAATTTGTGAGAACAGTTTAAAAAAAACTGAATTGTGTTTACCTCCAACGGATAATGGACGGCCTGGAAGGCCAGGTACAAGAAGATTGGTTGAGAAGTGTTGTGCTCTTCAAGAATTTCTTGCGCACGGCGAGAAAATGCAAACTGCACAGATGATAAAATATGATTTGTCAACAACAACATGGTCACTACATTATCAACAACGTGGTCACTACATTGCCAGCTCAACAACTCTACATCTTTCTTATTTCTGCCCTTCGTTAACAGTCACTTAAAATATACTGTAATTATAGTCATTAACGGTTGACAATAATGACAGACACTTAGTCACACCACTATATTACCATTCATACAACACAGCTGTACCACCAGATAATATCAAATTACACAAGTCACTGTCTAAATACCTCACAAGTAAATACTACAAAGAAACTTAACTAACAAGTTTCCACTGTAAGAGTGATCGTCTTACGGAGGCAAAGAGGCTTCATCCTGTCTCCATGTTAATAATAACAATTGCCCTTACAATTGTCCTTATTTGTCTTGAACCAACATTTCTACATGCAAGTAGTTCTATATAAAATGGCCAGATGCAGGAAAATGTAAAATACTCACCGTGGAGTACACTCCCGAGGCGTTCTTGTCCACCTCTTCATTAAATCGAAAGTCGAGGGCTTCCTCTAAAAAAGACAATTTAAAATACTGAGGGTGTTTGATGAGTAGGATATAGTACTTTAATCACTGTGATAAAGGTTCGATGATTTCCAAATTAGACTATTTAAAAATCAGTTAGATTGGCAACAGAAAGCGTAGAGACAAAAAAGGGTAGATTAACGGTCACAATGTTAACATTGTTTATTGTTTGCTTCCGTACAATCTTGTACGTTTTAATACATATAAAGGTGTAGCTGTTTCTATATCGTGTAGCAATATAAAACCTTACGGTGTTCGTGGTCGTAATAATCTTCATCAGCGTTGTAATAACCATAGAAACTGTCGAATCCCCGAAATCTTGGCGTGTACTTCCAGTTGCAAAATCCAAGGTGCCATCTATTTTTTTAATAAGAAAAAAAGAAATGGCATCGAAAAATATTAAATATCTGTCAACATGAAGCCATCGTCCATTTTGCCAATCGTCGCCAAAATGTCATGAGACATTCACCAAAGTGTCTGTCACTACCAGAAAAAGAGTAAAGGTATAAAGTGGAGGAACAATAATCACTTGCGGCCAACATGCACTTTTGTGATTGACATGTCACGTGCCAGCGCGATTCGTCAGTCAAATGTCACCAACGCAGACAATGTCAGTATTCTGTTCTCACAAACGTACACGACGCCGACATTGAGTTTGGCGTCCACCCAGACGCCGTTGACCTACGACCTTTGCGTTTCCTCAGCGCGTGCTTCTTCGAGGCGTGTGACGTACTCACTTGCCAATCGCATGCGTTGAATACCCGACGTTCTTCAGAGCTTGTGGAAGGGTCGTGAGGTTTCCAGGTAGAAATGCCTTTTGCATCGGAAGAATGACGATGTGCTGAAAATTTTGAAAAAAAAAATCACTTGCGGATGGCAAGTCAGTAGCTGTCAAAGATTTCTTGTAGTCAAAAAGAATGAGCGAAAAGAGCTTTTACCCGTTTGCCAATATTTGTATTTGTTTGTGTACTTGTTTGTCCCTGTGAAGGTTTGATATTTTTTGAATGTGTTCTTGACATGGTATTGAATCAACCAATCAAACAGTCAATTAGTATATAAACACAAAACATGCTTTGATGAGACCTTAATTAGGAGAGACTTGAATAAATAAATCCCTGTCGTCCCTCATCACCCCACGTTTGAGCTTTAGGAAGATTTGACATCCTACCCGTTCTGTTAATTAAAACTTTACATTTATCTAGATTGACTGGTACAGTTGCTGTTATGTTTGTAAACCTACTTGTAGTCCAGTGTGGAAGGGGAAGTAACCAGACATCAGCGCACTTCTTGATCTGCAGAGTTATGTGACTGATTATCTCTGAATTATGCCTTCACAAAACAAATAAATATATAAATTAAAAAAAATTATATAAATTAAAGAAACAAACACAGTAGTGTCCATGAACGCAGACATACTGAAGCAAGCGTGCATAAAGACGGTGTGATTGTTTTTACATTCGTTTGCTCTTCATGCGCTTGATGTCTTTAACTGACAGGTTCTTACGGTGAACACAAAGGTTGCACGTAAGAGTTGCCCAGGATAATTCCATTCTGTGCCAGATGGTACAGGTTTGGGGAATGCAAGTTCGGATCCTCCCAGTTCACGTCGGCCCAACCTGAAGAAGTTAGAAACAGTAACAGAACATTCCAGATTGACCTTTTGCCCCGCTATCAATGGTGGCTTATCGAACTAAGTGGATTTTTTTCGGTCTTATAGCATTCCATGAAAAAGCCAGACAACCTAAAATGACGGTCAATTGAATGATGAGGTGTAGTTAATGAGACTCACTGTTTTAATAATGTGCTACTCAATACTTATGTTTCAGTACATTTCACTGGGTAAAATCATAATGCTTCTTCGAAAAAAATCAGTTGATAAAAGAGACGAACATGAAGAGTTGTAAAATTAGGAAATAGGATGAACTTCCTATACAGGACTTGCTTACCACCGCTCGACAGACCTAAGAGCCTGTTGTGTCTCTCTCCTTTTAATGACTACAACTAAAGGACTAAAGGACTAGTCTCCAGGACCCGGTTGCATTGCTCGGGCGCAAGGCCTTAGTCGGGACGTAGCAGGGGTATAGTACCCGACTAAATTTACGACCGTTGCATTGCTCCCGACTAGGCGAATTTTAGTCCGCAGCTCGGGTGTAACTTTAGTCCAACCAGGGGGTTGGCGTAGCTGCCGACTAGCAAGTGACTAACTGACGAGCGTCCACAGCAACTCAGTTTTCGCTTATAAATTTTACAGAAGAAACGTAGGACGACGATGTGAAACTTGTTTTTGGTAGATGAAAGTTATGTACTTTTACAAAATGGACCTTAAACTTGTTAATCGTTATCGCGAACTATAACAAAATACGGCGAAAGCGAGCCTTCGAAGCCCCTTTTTTAAATTCTATTCTTCGGGATGTTTTGAAACAGTTTCAGGAGATACGATCAACGCGCATAGGTCGACAGTTTCTGTAACAATTCACCGTGTTTCTAAGGCTCTTACAAATCGTCTAAATAAATCAACTACCTAGCCAGAGGGATGAAAAAATGCAGAAATCATAATTTTACGCAATCGCTGGATTTTCAAGCGTGTTTGGGTGCGTAAATGACACTCATGTAAAAATACAGGGACCGTCTGAGCACGAACGTGAATTTGTAAATAAAAAAGGTTATCATTCAATAGATGTACAGCTAGTTTGTGATAGTGGCATAAATATAATTAACTGTGTTGTTAAGTATTC